>KZ269984.1:179715-454293 GCA_002249935.1 Onchocerca flexuosa | reverse complement strand
GTTTTAATTTAAAAAAAAAAAAAAAAAAAAAAAAAAAAAAAAAAAAAAAAAACAAGAACAAACAAACCATACACTGCAAACAAAATGAAGAGATAAAAACGAATAACGTTATTTAAAAAGTAAACACAATCAATATGGTAACGTGTAGTTAAAATAATGAAAGAAATGAGAAAATATTTTATTTTTCTCACTCGAAAAAAAAAAAAAAAAACTCGCAAGAATTCCAAAATTTCCTCTCAACTGCTTACTTGCAAAATTTTGGTATATGCAAATCCTTAAATTAATTTCATATATTTTTAAAGATTACCAAAGATAAAACTATCTTTCAACATTTCTCTTATTCGTAACCCGACAGTTATTACTCATCGATAACCTAAAATTTCTTTTAAAATTCTGGACATATTTTAGAAAAACTTTATCACAATAAGATGAAAATAATATTCGCAGAAACTCAGCTGGCCAAAAAACATTATGGACGAACAAACTTTTTCGCTCATTAATAAACAAATCGTGAATAACCAATTAAACGATCTGAAAACTACAGAACGTAATAGTAGCCTTCGGAAAAACAGTCGTGACTTCTCTTGAATGAAAGCTTAAAGAAAGAAATACCACAATCATAAAGCATCATCGTAATATATATCAAAAATGCTGATTACAAAACCAATAAATATAATTTTACTGTAATTAAGCTAATTTCATCTATTTTTACCAAAAGGCAACACGAAAATTCGAAAACTTTGATTAAAAATTTTCACGAATATAATTTGAAGACGAGTAAACTCTTATCAAAATAAAAATGTTGAAAGTTACTTTTCACAATGTTAATTTTGGGTTAGAATAAAAACAAAAAACACTCAGTGTTACCACATGAAATGAAATGCAACATTAATTTTGTCACTGGCATAGCATAGCATAGCACAAAACAAAAACCAAACTTTTAATTAAAGCACTTATCGGTCGCCATATTTTTCAGTAAGTTTTGAAATAAGTTCTCTATGCGACATCTCGGATTCATCGGATACCTGAAACAATGAATAATGCATAAATATAATCATCAAAATTGAAGCGAAAAGAACATTACATTGAATATCAGAGTAGAACACGAACAACGCGAACATTTTCAAGAATATAGTATTTAAAAAAAATCGTCTCTTGATCTGTTTCGTAGAACTGGATGAGTATATTCCTTTCACCTTAATTTATCATTTCCGAATCAATATTCCAGATTAGTTTTGTCTTAATCTTAGTTTAGATCCAACAGCCTGCCAAAAAAATTAAACCGTATCCAGGATCAAAATTATTCAGAGAAAATAAATGCACAAAAAACAATCGAAATTAGGATCTAATTCCTATTCCTTAAAGTAATAAAATATCACAATAAATATCAGAACTACCTGGAATTGAATAATTTTCTCAGTACCAAGTGATGCTTTAATTGCTGAAGCTGATGATGCATAAACCATTTTTTTCTTAATCGATGCACCGTCCGGGCATCTGCAAATGATTAAATTAGCATGATATATACAAAAAATAAAAACTTCAAACATTTCCACAAGACATGATTCATTCCCGAGAAGAAATCTTTAACTGCCCCGAATTTTCAACATCAAACAAATAAAGTAGAATGAATAAGAACAAATCAAATATTTAAAATTAACATTTGGAGGAAAACAATTTTGTCCATTTTCGAAGTCCCTGCACCAACTCTTGAGCACGTAAATTTGAAATCAAAGACCGCATAACGGCAATCCTTGAAATTATCTGTCCTTTCTCTCAAATCTTCTATGAACCTCCCAAATGCTTCTTTCGAATTTGTTTCATAATCATCCACAGTGAGATCTAATTCATCTTGAGCTACTGCAGCCTCAACAACTACTTCACGATCCTACAAAATGCGAAAAAAAAGTTGGCATGCAACCTATTCATTTAAAATGGTTTAAAATAAAAATTTTTGAAAAACGATTTCATGATTTGAACATTTCTTAAAACTTTGCCTCCCACAAAGATTATCCCCCGATAACTTATCTCTTTCCCAAATGTTGCAGAATTTAGATGGAAGAGACATTTCTAATTTAAAAAAAAAAAAAAAAAAATGAAGTATTTCGTATCATAATAATTGCTACAAAGTACTTGTCATCTTCATGTTTCAGATGAATCAAAGCGTATTAACAGAAAAACCTCATATCAGTAAGAGATATTTACTTATATCAGCTTCCCATAATAAGCAGCCTTTGACTTCATAAAATTTTACGAGGATATTTAGTGTATTCATCTTCTCAACAAATTAATTCTAAGGAATGAAAGGGGGAAAAAAAGGCGAAGAAATTTAAAGCAAAGTGCAAACCTCTATTTTAAAAAGAATATATCTATATTCTTTGCTATCTGAAAGACGTTGAAATGATCGTTGGACATCAGGATTAACGCTCACTCCAGACGTTGACTGCAACAGAAGAAAAAAATTAATGAAGTGCATTCTGCAACAAAAGAAAGACTAAAAGACTTTCTCAACAAAAAAAAAAAAAAAAAAAAAATACATGCATTAAACAAAACACATCAACTGTTAAAGAGAGAAAAACGCCTGCGATAAGTAAAAGAATTTATTGAGAATGTGTTAGCAGCACTGCAACACACACTCGGCAGTTTTATCGACAATTTCTAGGGTTTCTACCAACTACGAGCATCGAAATTTATTTCTTCCAGCATTCCCAAAGAGTTTGAACTTTCATTTCTGAATTGAGACTTTCATACTGCATGAAGAATATAGTTATATAATTTCTATCCACTTCAGTTTCCATTAAATTACTAGTGATTATAATAATAGATTTAGCGTGCATTTTCACTTATTTTTACATAGTTCGTTTATTAAAAGACAGAAAAGTTTATTTTAAACTTTATGGAAATAAGTAAAAAAATGAATCTTTTTATAAGGATGATAGGAGGGACTAACATTAGCTAAATTCAGAAAATCTCCAATTCCCAATTTAAATATTGATGCATTTTTACAGTTAAGAGATATTATTTACTCACTCCTTCGAATACCCTACAATGTAATAAAACATTCAACGAACACTTCTTTCCCAAAAATATTGCCTTATTGATATATTTTAAATGGAGAATATTGGAAAAAAAAAAAAAAATTCCCAGCGTCTAATAGATTTCTTATGACATATTGGAATATGTCTTAAAATTTCAGAAGATATCAAGACTCTACACGAATGCTATTGCAGACATTGCAAAACATCATTTATTTCAGTTATGTTACTGTAGAATCACGAGAAAACTACAAAAAACCAAGCTCTTTTCGTGAATTCATCTAAAATTTCCCAAACTCAACAAATCTTTATGCTTTTTGTAACCCAAAAAATGTTTAAAACATACAAACTCACTTATTCCAACATTCCAAAGTAAATGAATAACTGGAAGAACCTAATATATAAAAATTCTAAGAATAAGCCTGATCCATATTCTTACCTGAATTCGCAAATAACCTTTTAAACTTCTCAGGATCAGAAGTCGAAAGTACTATATATATATATATATACACTTAATGTTTGCGTGTGGTTCTATCTCTCAATAACCAACGACGACAGCTGCTCCTCAGCTATAGTTATTCCTTCCATCACTTAACATACACCAAACAAATCTTCTCGAAAGCAAAGTCCCGAAAACAAATGTCAGAGAAATAAAAACAAAAAGTATTCTATTTTGAAGATCTAGTAACGAATAATGCTTAAATTTCTTGATATTAATGAAACATATTAAATATGCATACTTTTGTCTCTTCATTTACGATATACTTTTATCTGATCTATAAAGCAACTTTCTTACTGCATATCAATTCAAAGAAGAGGAAGAAAGAAAGACTAAAGGTTCATTTATGGACTGGAAAGTAAGAAGAAAATAATATATTTCATTCTCTCTGCCCGAATGAATGCAGTAAAAAGCTTCTCGAAACGATTCCAAAAATAGTCGGATTCCTGAAGGAAGAATTAATTCGACTCTTTTGACCAGCTAGTTGCCAGTAGAAAGAAAAAAGTAAAAATTTTTTGAAAGATATGAATATCGCGAGATAAATTATTTCAGTTTTTTCTGGAGACACAAATCCTCCTAGAATGATATTTGTCAATGATCAATAAATGCAATATAATGGTCGCTCACTTATGCAACTTTCCTGAAACCTAACAAGTGAAAACCACAGCATAAACCTTCCTGAATCATTAGAAAAAATCCTGAATCTGGAAAAATAAATGGATCCAATATTATCATTATAATTTTCAGAATCAATGGAAGTGTATTAAAAACTAAACAATGAAATGAATGATACTAACCATTATATAGTAGCAATGAAGGAACTGATAAAAAACAGATCAATAACAACAGTATAATAGTCCCGTCAGTTCTATTGTTGATGTACAAGGAACCTGAAAATGCTTGAATTTATAAATTAGAATACTGCTCTCTATTTTTCGCTCTCTTTCGCCATCCTTGAATTAGTTACTACGACAGCAACAATCACTATATAAAATACACTATTAAATATAAATGAGATTGAAACAACAAGAGTAAAATTAAATGGGAGAAGCACAAAAGCATAAATTATGATATTTTAAGTTGGAATTCATTTTACTTAATTTTTTATTGACGAAGTCTTCAAGAATGAATTCCAACTTAAAATATAATTTATGCTATTTTAAGTTGGAATTCATTTTACTTAATTTTTTATTGACGAAGTCTTCAAGAATGAATTCCAACTTAAAATATAATTTATGCTATTTTAAGTTGGAATTCATTCTTGAAGACTTCGTCAATAAAAAATTAAGTAAGATTTCCAAACCGATATCACAACAATAATGACAATAACTGTGGTTGTTGATCGTTTAAAACAATTTAGCACAGAAAGTAAGTTAGCAATGTACTGTCAAGCAGAGTTGAGCTATAATACGTAAAGATATGAATAACAACTGTATCCGTCCTCATCCCTTTCAGAACGATTTATTTGACTCATAGATTGTCATTTTAAAGCACTGCGCTTGAAAAACTTTTGATCAATAAAAAGAGAATAGTTAATACTTTCCATCGAAAAAAAATGTCACTTTTTTTGATCAGCTTTTTTAAGAAACATGCAAGAAAGAATAGCAAATAATCGTCATCATTTTATGAAATGTGTAAATTTCACAATGACTAAGCTAAGAAGTAAGAAACATTTTCATTCTTTTCGTGATAGAAACAAATAAAGAGAAATATATTTTCTACTATCCTTATTCTACACTTACTCAGCTCAATCATGAAATGGTGACATTCTTCATTGGAGACACTGAGATGGCAAATGATTGGCACTGGATACAACGCGCTCATTTCATTCTAGCAATCAATATCAGTAATACAAAAATCGATGGCAATTCTGAGAATTCAACAAACAATCCCGACCAATCAATCAATTTAACCTACCATCATAAGCTGCTCCTGTAACAGACAGAATCAATTAACCCTGAAATGAGTGTAACCGGTCGTTGGACTATAAACGATAAAGTGGGAGAAGCATTACTGAACTGAGCTGAACAGAACAGTGTACATCATCTATCTGCTCATTTCATTACACAGCACCGCCTAACGGATAGCAGCATTTTCAATTGGAAATGCGAAACAGAACAGACACACTCCTAAATAAACGTCCACCGCCCCTTCATTTCACTTCACATCATATATATGTATGTATGTGTACGTACCCACGCATACACATACCCACGGGTAAGGTAAATGATGGATGGATGGAGTGGGTAGGATGCTGGTGCTGGTTGGCCATCTGTTCCTCACCAGCAAGCACCATACACAGCAGCAACCTGCCTTCTCGAATTATTGAACCATTCCTTCCTTCCTTGCCAGTGCTCTGTCAGCACAACACAACACACACCACAACCAACCACTCACCAGTCGGACATAGTGACACTGACCACTAGCCACTGACCATTGGCCACTGGCCACTATATCATTGTCTTATCCTGTCCTCTTCCTTATTTCATATAAACTGTCCTTTACTTGCTTCCTTAATCGATATGATCATTATAACATCGATGACGATGACAAATTATTGCTTACCCTTTGCTCCACAAATGAGAATGATGCAGCAACCTTATCGTATATTTCTTTTATCATTTCAATAAACCAAAAAGCCTACCCTTCTTATCAACACTAGAATTCTAAGTACCACAATGTATTACCAAGGATGGATATCCACGATAATACCATGGAATTTCATCGTCTGTGTGATCAACAAATGAATACCAAACAGTTCACGATGCATTGCAATTATTACACCACATAATGCTACCTATTTTACAGGAATAGAAATTCGACCTTTACAGCTAACAGTAGTTATGCTTGACAACAAAATGTCGTAAAAGTGATTTTTCATCAAAAAAATGAAAATACTTTTGCGAGCAAAAAATATAACGACTACCTATAATAAAATTTATACTACGTGAATCACCCTGTCATAGCTCTGTGAAGAGCAGTAACTAAATGAATAACAGTATTTCAATTATGACTCCGACTTACAGAAGGCAATGAAGAACAATTATAGAGAGAAAGCAAGCATGATAGATAGCGATGTAAAGAACGAATAATGATAGTTAAATACAAATGAACAATATAATATAGCTGATAATAAAAAATAATACGATGAAATCAACGTGGCAACATGAGTTATCGAATTACATGGAGATTCATGTGAATATATTTACATCTTTCTGCCACTGAAGATTTCTACTAAATATTTTATGAAAAGTACTCCTCTACTGAATGCCCTAATTAGTATCGCGATTGAAAGATCAAGCGATTCTGATAATCACTGGGATACAGCAATAAACTGAAATGGGATTTACCTATATCACCTGCCACTAAGTATAATTAACTTCGTCAGAAACAGCCAGGAGCATTTAAGAACAAGTTTGTATTTTCTTTATAATGATTGATGAATTTCCGCATTTTTTTTTCTCTTGATTTAATCTTACGAGTTCTAATCATTGAACTTCCTCTGTCTTTACTTTAAGATCTGTCCACTACTACAACCTTAGCAAACACAAATATAAAATTAACAGAACAAATTTCAGCAACATTACTTCATGCATACATCCCAGGTGAACCAGATTCAACGAATGCTTATTTCTCACTTGTCATTTATTTCCAATTTTTATGACTTCATTCCTTAAGATACTGCCGTAAAACAGCGACAAAAGTTTGATCGCACCTTAATTTTGCAACACAGAACAAACCAGCTGATTGGAAATTTCAGTAGCACCTAGTCTTCATGTCCACAACATCAATTAACTTATAAAAATATGCTTTTTCTGAGAATGAGTTAAGCAATGGTGAGAATAGCTTTCTCCAATTATTCAACTTCGATGAGCAGTGGTGGTAGTGCGGAAACAAAGGCCAAAAGTTAGTTGGCAGTTGCTATAGTTTGAATCACTCGCCAAATCATCTGTCGAGATGAATTTGAACGTTATCGACAACAAATGCTTCCACACGATGAAACCTTATATTTCCCTCTCCTACATAACATAGAGCGTCAGTAGTGATTTCCTTCCCAAAAGTCTCAGAGCACTCATTCATACCATTAGGAAGAATTTTTCTCAGATAAAGAATTTCCAAGTTTTAGTACTGCTGAATACTCTTCATTTGTTTCATTGAGTGTTTATTTCCACTTTGGAAGGGTTGAGCCACGCCTTAAAAAGGCATGCAAATGCCTAAAAGTATAACAGATGAAAAGAGAATAATTTCCAAACTTAATCCATGTAAAATATCCTCGTGATTTCATGTATTTCATGTATTTCATATACTTCTGCGAATAATGACTAGAACAGAAAAAAAAAATAATAATGCGCTCGTGTTCTGAGTCAAAATACTAACGACTATAAATAACAAAACACAAATAAAAACCTTAAATTAAATGCATTATTAAATGATGTAATTGCAGTCAGATATGTATAAATTACAATTCCATCCTTCGATAAATCATTCTGACTCATTAGGATGATTAAAATTTTTATGATGCGTTTACTTAACATTTGTCATGCAAACAGTAAACTGTATGACAGTGAGTTATCTAAGAAAAAAAATAACGTAATCCAGGAGAAGCAGAATGCCTTTGTTGGGATAGTTCAGGAATATCTAATCCAGAATCTGCAACCTGCGTTCGTCTATTATTGAGCGATACGACTGACGAGCGAACACTCCATTTTTCGGTGCGCATGCACGGCCCTCTCCCCTATGTTCTGCTTTTCAACATATTTATATTTCTAATAAATACACATCTATAAGTTTACAATATATAATGAGATGTTAGGAAGGCTTTCGTGTATTTGCTTCAAAAATGAGATCTGAAGAGGGAATAAAAGAAATAATTGCTTTAGCATGATATGGTAGCAGATGTTCTGCTAACGAGTCTAAGATACATCCAGAGAAAAAGAGGAAATGACTAATTACCAACAAAACGTGTTTTCGACTAAGCGCAAAATGCGTTAAGAATGATATGCAAGCAGCATGTAATTAATAGGATGACATTTTTATGGAAACCTTGCTTTTGTCACAAGACTGATGAAAAGCTGCTACAGAATTATAAATGTTTAATCCTATTTCATTATTTTTTCCGGATCAACATGAACACTTCTGCTGAATTATATTGAACCTCATTTTCAAAGAGACTCAAGGCACCTTGCTCATCAAAGAAGTGACTTCCAAATCCAAGTTTGAACGAAGCTCAAGAATATTAAAATGTGGCATAGCATTCATAATATATCCCAATTTATCAAACTATATACAACATTACGAAAAGAAATATCCCACGGAAGTTGCACATTCCATATATAACATCTATTAAATCTCATAAATAATTTAAAGTGATAAGAGATATAAGGACTAATTGCGTAACAACAGAATAACCGATTAGATATTTAGGACATCCAGAAAGCCAAAAAACGAATGCAATGCTCAATGAAAATTTTATTGACCATGTAAAACGTATAACATGACGCAAGAGGCAAAAACAAATCCTAAAGTTTTCACAAATATCAAAAAATTCTAAACGGAATCCGAAATTAAAAAAATCACTGTATTTTCAAGATACCGTACAGACGAAATAATCAAACAAACAAATGTAAAAATTTCACTGTACAGAAAATTTAGATCTTCCGAACGGTAAAACTATGAATCTCCGCCTGCTTTGGAAAGACAATATGTGTGAAAATTTGAGGTACTCAAAAAGAGTTTGAACAGTATAGTGCAGGAATGGACATTCGAAGCCAACCAAATTTTCGCATTATAGATCACTGAAAAAGAAAAATCAAGGTAAATAACAAAAATCCAAAATTTTTAAATTCATAATAATACTGGACAGATTAAAAAGAATTTTGGTCAACAAAACAGTTATCAGTTGAATTAGTATCCCTACTAGGTTACATGGTGCTATAGTTCCAATGTTGAATAGTTTTTAGTAACATCTTCTTTCATATGATATTCTCGAAGAAAGGTATTCTTGAGGCTCTAACTAATATTGAATTGTTCAGAAATAATCAAATAATAATTACTTGTCCATTGAAAAGACGTTCTAAGCTTTCTGGTGTGTCGTTATGTTTCAACACGTTTTTGGACCATAAGATCAATCGGAAAAGGTTTTCTAGTTTTGGTGCAGAAGGCTTATTCAGAGCTTCAAGAATGGCACTGTTTACGTCGTTGGCAACCTATCAATGACAAAATAAATTCAAAAAATCAAAGCAATTTTATTTGAAAGATAATTATATCTTTTTTAAGGTTAACGAAATAACTCATCGGCTTCAAATTTGTGACATAATTTAATAAGGGAAAGAATGAAAATGACGAGAATGAAAAGTTTATTAAAAAATGAGGGAATAATGTTACGAACTTTAAAAAAATTACTTTATATATAAAATAGAGAATTTTGTTAGACTCTTTTCGAAAGCTTAACAAAATTCTCTTCTTTTAATATAAGTATACTTTCTAATGGCCCACAGAAAGTATTTTTACATTAAATTTCATTCATATTGACCTGCGATAGCGAAACAAAGGCATAAGGAAAAAGAGAAGTGAAATAATCAGATGAAATCTATCCCATTTTCGTACAGTGTATCACCTGGTAACACTTTTATAATGTCTTAAAAACAGCGATCACTGTGAAACGAATAAAAAAAAAAGAATGATAAACCATCTGACGATGACTCATTTCCAATAGATATGTATATGGCGAATCTTCAGGCCTTTCAAAAGCAATCATCGCAAAAGCCTTTTGCATTTCTTTTTCCATTTCAGGATGTGCATCCACTTTTTCAACAATAGACTGCGTAAAAGCAACAGCTTCTTCCACCTGAAAATTACACATTGTGGTAAACATAAAATGAACCCATAATTTTTCTTTCATAAAATGCTCCATCAATTATTTATTACCTAATGTGACTAGTGTCAAAATCTAGGTCAACCATTAAAACAATCTATTTAATTTATCTCATACTTCAATTGTTGATGAACATATTAGCTATTACGAATAAACATATATGTCATCCGAATTAATCCATTAATCATAATTTATAGCCATCAGTAGAACTGATGATTGTATGTAATAAATATTAACCAAAGTAAGTGTTATTAAATTCCAAAACGGGATGAAATATGAGATAAAGGTATATCATCAGTTAAAAGCTTTGAAACTAGCAAAACAAATGAAGCAGAAATAAAAGTTCAAGAAAATAATCAACAGCAGTATAGATTCGAAAAAGCTGAATCACTACTTACTCGTAAAAGTTGAATCACTATATGAACCGCTCTTGCATCGAATAAAATAATAGGCCTTAATTCATAATTTATCAAACCATGAAACTTGTTTTTAACCGAATGGATGGCTAAGGCACTCAACAAAGAACAGAGAACTCGAAAAACAAAACTAGTAAAAGCAAAGACTCACCATTTTACTGCGAATAAGTTCAATAAGATGTTGTTGAAGTAAACGAAGATGAAGAACCGGATTGCGTTCCAACAAATCGGGTACAACTTTCAAAACTTTTTCGATTGCATTCTGTATCTAAATATTCAAATTAAAAGTTCAAGAACAAAATCATCACCAGAGGTAGCAAAAATAGTCCATTCCTACATTTTTTTATACCTCCCCTTTCAAATTCATTAGATGACTTTTTCACTATTCTACATGTGCTCACGATCTGACTATTTATATTTAGGATATTCAGAAACTATGTCTTAGTTTTAATCAGAAAAAACAGGGCTCTACATAAAATAACTTGAAAAAACTAAGAGCTAATAATCTCTGCAATAATAGCTTATAATTACAACTGTTAATAATGCTTACTTTTCCTTCCACAATATCATCACGAATACGCATCCGCTGATCCAGATTTTCAATCGCATCTCTCGGGAACGGTATAGAAGCATCTTCGCATAAATATTCCGCTGCCTCCCTATATCCCTGCGAGATCAAATAGTCTAATACAAGAAATTTCATATATTCTGGACTGAAAAAAAGGCATCAAATTACCGTCTGAAATAATAGATCGAATAAAATGAAATAAATAATTTTATGCTGCAGTAAAAATCTTCATCATTTCTGCCTTACTTAAATAGAAACGCGCTCGACAGATGCGTTATTTCCAAAAAAAAATATTTCATTGAACGACCGAACAAGTACAACGATAAATCATTTCTTTACTACTAAATCATAGCTATCGAAACTTCCTCTAAAATTTTCAATGTGATGCGATTTGAATGTGTTGCATGTTGTTAGATATTGCAATGTGCCAGTACTACAAATGTCGACTTCACTAAAATTCATTGTCTAACAAAAAAAAAAAAAAAGAATTTACACTATTTTCAATTTTTTGCTTTAAACTACATAATACTGAAAATCTTAGAGAAAAGTTTTGAGACCTATAAGTTGCGATCTTTCAAAGAAAAGTTCATACCAAACATCTTAAATCAAAGGTTAACGATATATAAAAGAGAAAACTAACGGCAATTCGTCTGCAATCATTCTCTGGAATCGACTGTACCATCCAACACCAGCTGTGCTACTTGAAGTTGTACTAGCCGGAATTTCACCATTGCCACTTTCTTCCATTTTTTCTAAAAATTGATTTTGAAAATGGAAAACTGGTTATCTTTTAAAAACAATTCCTCACTGTTCTTAATGCTTACTGGAACTCTCTTGTATCGCAAATAGTTCATATTCTCCTTAATCTTACTTTTCTGCTTGCTTTTTTCACCCAGTGATTCATTCTATACTAAGAGAACGACATTGCAGCTAATTTTCGATAATGAATGCGAATTTATCGAACCTTATTTCGATGCCTATACTTCCTGACATTGAATAACTTTTCCTATTTTATTCACGGCGATGGGAAAAGTATTCGACCAAACACAATGCTAGACATCACATAAATCGTGCATAACGTCTTACCTATATTTTCCATTAAAATACCTATCAAAGAAGACAATGATTGACAAAATGTCTGATATTATCTTTTGTTTTAACCACAGGATATCTGATACACATCCGTAATATTTCAGTATCAAACATCATGAGAAACCGCTCGTCAAACAGAAGTGTGGATATCAGAAGATGTTAAATCCTTCGAAAATAAGCACAAACTTTTCCAAATGCACGTAAACTAGTCCCTAAAGATGAAAACAAGGACAAAGTGTTCCGAAACCCTCGCAGACTAGCCAAGTGTGAATAAATGAATCGATTGAAAACACATATGAACCATACGTCCAATTACGAGTATTTGCCATTACGCCGTCCTTTCGCCACGTTGAACCCCGCCCACTTATGGCTCTTTATATTCAGGCCGGGATACATTGGCTTCATGATACTGCACTGATTAGAGAGTTCGAGAGAGTGCAATGATAAGCTTAATGGAAACGTGAAACATACACGTACACGGACGCTTGCTATATTGTTATAAGTGATGGCATAAATTCACGCATATATTCATACGTATGCTGATAAGCAGTGCGTAGGTATGTAGACGGTGTTGACGTACGCTTATTTTGATATGGAAATGTCGAAGAAAGATCTGCATAAAAATTTTGATGCAATTTGAAAAATACTAGCTGCACGTTGCATAAAATGCACTCAAGAGCTGGAAATTCTTTATTGCGCTTTATTGTCACTTCTCTTGTGGGCTGCTCTGACCTGGTTTGTTCGCTACTTCCTTCTGGCAGATGATTATTTGATACTGTGACCTCTGTCTGGTTTAGAGTTTGTTCACGTATCAGTTTGAGAAGCGCAGCTGTGGGATAATGTCATTCTTGTGAGTTGTGGATGCAAATCTCTAGTACCTTTGCAAGCCATACTGCGGGTTATTTAACTTTGAAATAATGCTAAAGGCATTGAAATCATGTTCTGCACCGTTTCAGACAATAGCATCAATTCAGTTCAATCGAAATTGATTATATTCAATAAAGCCAAATCCACCTATTCCAAAAAATGCTAGCAGCTCATAGATATTTTGAATTACGATATGATATGTACTTCTCTTCCTTCTATTCTGAGATCATTTTCCATTCAGCGCGCAGAACTGTATCAAAAATAGAAGGCATTGAAAGCGCCGTGCTCCATTTTTCCGCGCAATACACAGCAAAGTTGATTAGTGATTATGTACTTAATTCTGCAAAGAATATCAAAACTTCCAATTAGACAAAGAATAAATTCCCGCTGTAATGCTTAGCTTCTTGGTCTAGTTCATATGCTCTCCACCCCAAGTCCATGCAGAAGGGATGAGATTGAAAGATATGGCCAGTCTTACATCTGCTGTAAAGCGTAAAATATTTAAAAACTTTTAAATTAAAAGTAGAACAAAAAAGATGTAAAATTACCATTCAGAAACACAAAAGAACAATACCATAGCCGTAAGCTGTAAGATAACCATCATTAAGACAAGCATGACTCAATTTTTAGTTCAAGCATTTTGAAGTAGGAATAAAAACGAATATTATTGAGTAAAGAACAATATCACGGAAGTGCAAACGTGAAGCCAAATGACGAAAAAGCGTTCGTTCAATGGTTTTACGTATTTTGCTGATGCTCAACGTGCTGTTTATGCGGCGAAGAACAAAGGTGTACATCTAAACGTCAAAAAACTCGTCAAACGGGCCACACGAGACTGGAAAATGATGAACGAAAACGATCGTCGAAAACGGCGCAGCGAAAGCCGTCGACGTAATGATGAAGTACAATGTATTTTCTGTTTGAATCAGCAAATTAAAACGTATATTACACAAAAACATGACTGATTGAGTTGTAATTCACAAAGCTACTTAACAAAAAGCTATGTGAATTTAATGAATCATACATGCAAATATGTATGATTCGTCAAGTTCAGTAACTTTTCAGTAATCAAGGGACAAAATAATGATAAAGCCCAGTTTCATTAACTCATACTACACGTGAATACGATAGTCGTCGGAGTAATAGGAAATGTTGTAAACTTGTACCACCTCACGGAAAATTACTTTTTCAAACAAGACATGTAGACATTACCATTACAAATGCGCTTCAAGCTCTTTGCTCTTTCAGTTTCAAAAAATTTGCACTTTTGCGCACTTTTCTCACAAGAAAGCCATCATTGGTTTAATTTCCTTGTTTTGAAGTCTACTTAACTTGTGGATCCACTAAAAAAAAAAATCGTGCTGTTATACCAGTCATCCTTCAAACTAATTATGGATACTACATCATTTGCGCCACTACAATACTAATTATCAACACCTGCATCGATAATGAAAATCCTTGCACTGACTGTAACACTATCTTGGTTGATGCCGGGATGCTTCATCACTTCCCATCCTTCATGCTCAGCAGTTTTTTTTATTATGGTTATCACTTTATAGACAACAGCTTCATTATCATTATCACTTCATAAACAGCAGCTTCATTGTTATTATTACTTTATAGACAGCAGCTTCATTATCATTATCACTTTATAGATAACAGCAAATACTGAATTTGCAGTTCAAAAAATGGATAAAATTTCTGTCATGATAAAATAATAAAACTTTACTGATAGGAAGATAAGAAAATTGTTGCTAATAATAATAAGGTTGTTAGTTTGTTAAAAAAAGAAAGGAAACAATTTGGGCTAGTTAAAAGGGTGTGCCCAGCGTTTCTGTTATCCAGATGAAACATTTCTGCTTTACCGTTCTTGGGAGATAATTAGAACGCATATGTCTATCTAACATGTTTTGCATTTGCGGATAAAGATAATTTGAGTATAAAATCTTTACACAAAACTTAAATAATTTCAAATTTTACCCGACTCCTAGTTTTAAAATTTTAGACGAATTTTTCTAGTCAAAAAATAACTTTCCCCAAATTTATTTTTTATTAAATGCAGTTTTTTATTGCAAATGCCAATTTAGTATGAGCGGCAAGTTTATCATATGCAGTCAATTTCAATTATGAATAAGTCGAAGATGCAACCATTATCCAAACTGAAATTGTCACCACATCCGGAATCATTTTCCTACAGGCTCACGGAATCAAAGTGCGAATCATTCCGTCAAAGCATTCATCAGAAGTTGATTTGGAGAGAAAATAAAAATATGGTTCGAAAGATTTGCCATATTATCTTGAATGGCACTCTATTATGCTACGTATAGCTGGACATATTTTCTGCCTTGTCCTTCTCTACTGTGTCATATCAAATACCACAGTCCTGCACTATGATATGTTGCATTCTGCAAGCTACGATTTGTTATACTGTATCGAGGAAAGCATTCTTCACCAATAGAAGAAATCGGTTTGGCGCGAAAAAGATTCCACTGAGATACTTCAAAAACCAAAAATATTCCACTGAGATACTTTTCTGTTATACAGTATACCAGATAAAGCAAAATTCGTTGGCAAGATAGTATCATATAACACAGCGAATAAAATATGAACGAAGTACTGTATGTACAGTATGAAGGGTGCTGTTGTGTCACTAACACTGTCCTCTTTTTTGTCTCTTTACCCTGTCACTGTATGATACGGTGTGTCGTGTTTCGTACAAATGTTCCTGTAATAATTAACAGAATTTTAATTCCTGTTTAAGTAAACAAAATTTGCATAAGTGTAAAGAATTAGTTCTTCGAACAGCTTTTTAACTTGTATTTGCATAGATTTATTCCTTTAAATAATTGCAACTTCAGCGAAAGTTAAAAAGTTCGTTATAGGCGGAACTGCTGACTGAGAAAAAGTTTGGAATACCTTACAATTCGGCTCTATTCCATTTTCGAATCAAACAGCAGCGGTGATGAGTTATTTGCCGATCGGCTGAAATTTGCACTTACGTGATGGGTCTCAGTGAAGGAGTTGTCGACAGTAAGCTTATTTTAATATGTCATGAAAAAAAAAATTCCATCAATTATCAGTTTTTACCAATTTTCTCGAATTTAAGGCATATCTCGGCTTAAATTAAACAAATTCTGTAATGTTGCGAATATATCGCCATAAAGTGTTGTAGAGATTGGATGAGACATTATTAAAACTTTCAAAAATAATCTGAAATGATGCAATTCCAAATTTTTAACAGATTTTTGAAATCCCTCTTGCTTTGTATGAAAAAGCGTTGTATGTTTTCAGAAAATGGGTTTTCTGAATTTTTACAAACGCCAAACCATTCAAATGTCCATTATGTGTGCTTTCGCAGAACAAGAGAAATGAAGATTTGTCGGTCGAATCTGATCTTGATTCCGGCATCACAGTAACAAAGTTTGGCTGCAAATCTACCCTCGATTAAACAAAAACGTGATATTGCTCTAAAAAGTAATTTAAAGAAAATTATATAAGTTTTCATCATTGAAGTAATCGTCGAAGTGAAAAGAGTGGACTTTGTTAGAATTAGCAAAAATGATGAGCGATAAAGAAGGAGTAAACCGTATGACGTGATTTTCTTTTACCTCATAGAAAGTTTAAAATAATATCCACTTCGGAACATCAGGAGATACGGCATCAATTCATACAGAGCGTCTAATATTGCATGGAAGATATGACTGCTGTCATTGGACGTGTCTTCGAGACCGTTGTTGATCATAGCTCACGTTGGGAGCATATTTCAATAAATTTGCGTTATGGATGCGATTTGCACGCTTCTGCACTTGTCAAGTATCCAACGATTGTCGGAAAATCTGAGCGGTACGTAATGATTGACTTATCTGACTAGTAGAATCGGACATCGCTAACTGTTTCGATAATATTTACATTGCTTATGAATTCATGCATAAGAATTAAGTAAATGTCATGCAAATTTGTCCATTATTATCGGACCATATTTAAACATGACATATTTTCTTTATTTGAATGGAATTATAAGACTGCATTCGATCACATTATTATGAGCAATAATTTCAGCCAGCTTTTCTTTGATTTGCTTCGGAAATTTTCGAATCGCATTTATCGAACACATGAAGGATGCAGACTTGAAATTGGCGACGCAAAACATTTGAATCCAATTGCACGACCAATACGCTTCAACCGTGTCAATCCGATTCAAGCGGTGCCCTGTTATGATCCAAAAGATAAGCAAACTAACAAGGAAGAACCATTTAGCTTGATCCGACTACGCACTCGTATGTTTATTGCAATATTTGGAAGGTTTCTTTTGTTAAAATATCTTTATAATACATAATTAACTCCAATTAGACTACACATGATACTTTCCAGCGGAGGAGATGCAATACTTAATGAAATGGTTAAACTTGTTAAAAATTGAACAATATCGAACAAGGTGATTTTCAGACGGATTACCCAAGTATATCTATTTTTTCGTTGTTTCTGCCAGTATAACAGGAAAATTGTCAATTTTAACTATGTAAAATGTTGTTTTCAGTGTTCAGTTTTTTTTTTTTTTTTTTTTAAATGTTGGTTTCCAGTTTATTGCAAATGCTTTATTTTTTCAGCATTCACAAAAAATCTTCAAAAGGAGCTTTTCAACGGCCTCATCCGCTGTGACTTTGTTGAGAAAACCATCAGAAATGTTTTTTCCATCGCAACATTTGTTCTGCGACGAACGACATGAACCTCTGATATTTGCAATGTCGCATCTCTAGTATGCATCTCCCTGTCTCCTTCGTATCATCGTTATCATTGCTTCATTTTCTCCATTAATTTTCACTTCATTCATCTTTATAATTTGTCTCAATATTTCGTGTCTTTTAAATTTAATTTCCATAGCAATAAAAGTTTGAATGTACAAGGCAGACCAACAATCTGAATGATCACACCTATTCCTACACTTCGAACTAATTTCACTGCTTTACTAGCATCGAAATACTTCGTCTAAAGAGAATCAGAAGATTGTTATATAATTGAAATTGAAAATGGTACAATTGAATGCCCAAATGTTTCCAGAAAATATCTTTACCATCGATCGATATTCAAATTACTCAATCCGCTGATAGCAAAGTAACTCAGCTACTGCTCGGAGGCATCGAGATATTAGTGCGCACCAGACCACCCAAGAAGCTTTCGGAAGGATGAATCAGATGGAAGCGTGAGAGGAGTCAGAATGGAAAGTCATGACTACTTGAGAATCCTACACAGATCACAGTGATACGTTAGGAATGGTAATGGCAAACGGGTGAGGGTAAATTGAAACATTGCGGATAATAATATTAGGAGATATTTTTGATAATCTTTTACAGAGAGATCGATTTTGTCAGTTTTTTCTCTGTTACCTCTTTCAGATTTTAATCTTAAATTTTATTGAAAATTTCTCTGAGAGTGTATTTTGTCTATTAGAATCGCAGTGCTGATAATTACGTCAGATGCTTCGCCACGCTTGGACTTATGCTTGTCTATCAACTAACTTGCTTTCTAAATAGAAAACATATCTGTCAAGACCAAACTGCATTTATGCAAATTTTACTAATTCTTATGCAATTTTCGAAAACAATATATTGAAGAGGCTCATAGCAGCATAAAGTAGGAGGAGCAATCATTTCCACTTTTTTCAAATATTTTTAATTTCTGAAATTTTCATTGTAAGTTGCCTGGATATTAGAATAGCCCATTTTTGATGTAAAACATCATTATTTCCATTTTGCTTAAATATTTATTTCAGTTGGTGCAGTGCTCAAGTGCGGTTCACTTACGGTATTGCTAGTGGATGTCGATAAAGCTGTAGAAGTTCGTATTTGTTCATTCTTGGCCTTCGATCTTTGCTGCTACTTCCAACAAATTCTTCCTTTTCCATTTCATGATGAATGCATTTGATATGAATTTATGTTTTTTCAAATCATGATGATCCCTCAAAAGATAACCGAATGTTTTACCTAGAATTTAGTCACTTATTGAGTATAACTATCCCAGGATATCTCTTTATGTTTTTTTCATCATCATTCTATGAATCATTTTAGACTTGCAACTTTACTGGGCAATGCTTTAACAAGTTTTAAGGGATTTGACTCATACCACATTTGAAACTTCTAACGTGATTTACTAAGATAATCCGTATTCACGACAGCATCAGGAATTAAACATTATTATGACCTCAAAAATTAACTGAATTTAGAACAGTTTCATCCCTTCTCCCCTCTCCTTCACGAAATCTAATCCTAAAATAAGTGGCTGTCCTGTAGTGACGTCATATTTTTTAATTTGCATAAATCTTCTTGCAAGACATACTATCATCTTTTAGAAATTTGTGATAGTGAATTTATTCACGGTTTTTTCCTGAAATCGAACGCTCCTGGAGTATTTTAAAAAGTTAATATCCATTTAACAGATACGATTGTCAGTTTCCAAAATTCCCTAACGATATTTTATTTACTTCTATCATCTCATCCTGCTAATTAATAAATTCATCGTTTCATTATAAGATTACGGCAAACTCGTCGTGCGCTATACGCATGCAAGTTGTATGCAGTAATAAGTGATATAAATAACTGACGAGTTTTTATAATTGATTATGAATATTAGCACATTTTCTGATTACTGCTTGCATAGATGTATCTCTGGATAATCCGTACCATTTCTCTTCAAAATTAAACGCTTAACATTATGACTTTCGCTACTTCTTTCTTTTGACCTTTTTTATTTAATTTAAGAGAAACTGGAACGAATATCTTAAGACTTATACTAAAGTTGCAGGCAAACAGTAGAGCACTGATAAGAATGATGGCATTGGAAGGAGATGTACGAAGAAGGATGACAATGATGAATAATCGCATGAATAGGCCGTCAATGCCAAACAATCCTTCATATCCATCCTTTCAACGATCAACTCACTCAGTAAACTTCATCATTATCCAAATACTAGACTTATTAGTGATATGATAAAAAATAGATAGTTCGCGCCTTTGCTGAACCTTAATTTCTATTTGAATCCATTTAGAATTGATGGATAGAGCAATTATTTTTACTGAAATAGTGCAATTCAAAAACGCATGTCAAATTTTGTCAAAAATCTTTGACCAACTCTTTCGATTAATTTTTAAAATTATCAAAAATCAACTTTGATAAATGGTTTTCTAAAAAATCTTTCTAAATGATACAAATATTTCACATATGTTGCTTTTTAAGATATCACCGCTCATGCTTAGCCCATGTTTATCAGCGGAAGCGCGTTCACCAAAATCAGTTTTGGATGGAAGTATAATTAATTCTTCCAGTTCTTCTGCCAGCTCTTTGCAACACCATTTTTACGGGTATCTCAAACTTTGCAAAATGCAACTTGTTATAAAGGAAGTTAAAGAACTTTTTGTAGAAACTTGCTGCTTCATGATACTTGTCAGCATAATTTCCTTTGCATTGACGAGGCATATTCTTTAATATGTCATATTTATATGAATCACAATAAATGTTATCTCCTATATAGAAAAGATTTTCAGATTCGTTATTTTAATCTCTGATTTCGTTAATCAAAACGTTCAAACCATCACCCTCACAAGAATGTTTTTAACGCATGCTTCAAATACGAACTATTTTATCCTTCCTTTATAGAAATGAACTTGATTTATATCCTGACAATATTCAAATTTCATTTAGTAGTTCGGCACTGAAATTTGGCGATAAAAGCGAAAATAATAGTGGGAATGATTGCACAGTACTTATGCCGCGTGAACAGTTTTATCAAGCGTATTCTTCATGGTCTCCTACATCATTAATTAGTAGCAGTGGTATGTCATTTGGGAATTTCTACATGCTCAGCTTTTGAAGATAATAATATATGCATAAGGCTTCAGTGAACCGTTTTCCATTATTGCTGAAACGTTAAAGTGAACCGAATAATTAACTTACTTTTTTCAATTCAAAATTTTTTGCTTTAAAAACATGAGTGTACCAACTTTTCGAATTTCGGTTAAATGACTAAATTTTATCTTTTAAATACCTTTTGATACCACGTAGTTGTTTTGTTTAAAATGAATTTTTCTTTGTGAGATTGAAGAGAGAGAGAGACATTTAAGTGAAGCATTGACCACTTTTTCAAAAAACTAGAGAAATTTGGAATCAGTAATTCACAGTCTTTGTTACAGCAAAAACGGAAACCAATGATCGCCGAAATTTATCGCGTAATCCAGGTGTTCCGTCAACTCCAGAAGCATATTTCATTATGGATGAATCACTCGAAATTTTCGCTCGCAAAGTTTTCGTCGGTGGACTTCCAATTGATGTCACGGAAGGTAAAAAGGATTTTTTTTTTCCAAATTGCAAGTTCGCAAATTCTAAAATGGAAATTTCAAAATGAAACTGAAAAATCCATATTTTTTCTAACAGCCATGTCATTATGATCGCGATCAAAGTCTAATTGAGATACACTATAATTAAGCTAAATCGTGCATAATTTTGCTGACGATTATTCTGGAAGATCAGCGATCACTAGCGTAAATTAGAGAAATGAAAAAGGAATTATTTCTTTCCCCGATATTAAATTACTGTTGCTAATGAAAAAATTATTTTCAGATGAAATAACATCAACGTTTTCTCAGTTTGGTCCGGTGCTTGTTGATTGGCCTCGTCGTTCTGATAACGGTGTTAAAGAACGATCCACAGGTTTGTTTATTTATTGTACAACTTCGTGGTAATTTTCTAGGTAGCTTTGAATACATGTTACTTTGATTCAAGGAAATATGGATAACTGATTCAAAATATAGATCTGATTCATATTTATGAACTTATTTAGGTTAACTCTTTTTCGTTATATTTCTTCTGCTAAGGCCTGTGTAAAATAGCATAATGATTTGTTTGCTGAGGAATGCAAAAATAGACGTAAATTATTAAATATCCTTTAAATCATTTCCAGCACGCTACATGACGGGTTACGTCTTCTTGGTATTTGAAGATGAGCGTTCAGTACAATTGCTTGTGAGCAGATGTCACAAAGAAGATGAGAAATACTACTTGTTTGTTTCTAGTCCAACGATGCGTGACAAACCGGTTAGTTTTTTTCCGTTAATGCCATTAATTACATAAATAGATCTACAATTGAGTTTTACTGTTTATATCCTCAAATATTTAAAATTCAACATGATTTCTTCTGGATAAGAAGGACGTCCACAATTTTTAGGTACAAGTGCGACCATGGCGTCTAGATGATATGGAATTCATGTTTCGAGAGGACATGCCGCTGAATCCACGGCGAACTATTTTTATAGGTGGCGTACCTCGACCAACGAAAGCTCGTATGTTTTGATATTATAGAAAGCGAAATGTCCATAAATTTCAAGATTACTTGCTCTGTTATTTCAGGAGAATTGGCAGGTGTTTTGGATCATCTTTATGGACCGGTTTGTTATGTTGGGATTGATATTGATCCCGAATTGAAGTACCCGAAGGGAGCAGCACGAGTAACATTTACCACTGAACAATCTTTTGTTGCAGCTATAAGCGGACGCTTCGTGCATATTCCTCATGCTGATATGAGTAAACGGGTAATTTCCATTTCATCAAATTATAATTTTTCAACTGCCGGAATACATCCTATTCTTCTGGCATATTTTCACTTTTTGCAATCTTCCATCATCGTTAACTGGTTTTAAATATTAGTAGCCGGTGCACCATCAAAAAAGATGTTTCAAAAGCGCCTGTTTGATATCGGGAAGTAAGTATCAGGATGTAATTTGTTGGTTTATTTTCACATGAAGCAGAAAATCTTCTGAAAAGGATGATTCAACCATCAAATCTTCATGAATAGTATGCCTTATCTCCCATTTTAACTTCTCTTTTTTGTTAAATTTATATACAACACTGTCATCTATTGCATCTTTACCAATGCTATTTTAAATGAAGTTTTTTATCTGCCAATATTAGACTCTTTTTCTTCCCCAAAAAAAAATAAAACATATCGATTATGTGAGAACTAAAGACGGCGCTTTATTGACTGATTTGCGCCAATGAATTTATGAAAAGTTGAGAAATTTGGGGAAATTGATACAACAATCTCGTTGATATTATATGGTTGTTATAGGTGGAAATAAAACCTTATGTAATGGACGAACAGATGTGCGACGAGTGTGAAGGTGTACTTTGTGCTGGTCGTTACGCGCCGTATTTCTGTGGCGATATGACATGCCTGCAGTACTATTGCGAATTATGTTGGGATTATTATCACTATGGTGAATATTCTGATGAGAAAAAGGCTTCTCACAAGCCGTTGGTTCGTATTGGTGACCAAACCAAAGTGAGTCTTTTGCTACACTCAAATAAAACTTGGATAATTATAGTAATGGATTTGAATGGGTGAATTGAAAGTTCATGCCAATTTATTTTAGTGGAATTTAGCACAGCGTTAGGTGCAATTCTGCAAACTTCTAACAATGACGCATCTAAAATGAACATCTGCATCCGGCAGATTAAGGAGAGCATGCTATAGTACCAGATACCCGGTAAAATGAATAATGGTAACCGTGAAATCTTGAAAGTTTTTGCCTGATTTTTGTTTAAGTTGAGTTTTTGCTGTAAGTTAGAACCTGAGAAAAGGCGTTGTATGCTCAGATATTTGTAATATTTGGGTTTCAACTAATTACTACTACCTGTATACCTGATAACATCTCGAAACCTTAGTAAAATATTCATTAAATTTGGACAATTTCAGCTTTTAGCACATCCACCACATCATAATCATTTACCAAATAATAAAGTATTACCCACCGCTGCTGCACCTGTGGATTATTGTCGTCATATTGATTCGACCTCATGCCTTAACGTACGATGTTCACAGCATTATTAATTGTTGCGTAAGTTTGAACAGAAGCAAAACACATTTCTATTGTCTGCATAAAGTTCTATGTTCTTTAAGTAGCGGTAAATTTAATTAATCAGATCATTGTAAAATTTCCGAAATATTATTTCATTTCATTTTTCTTCGAGACTTGATTAATTGTGTTTAATCCTTCATGAATTTTTAATTGTATTACATAGAGATTTATTCCTAAGTCTTGGAATAATGATAATATTTAGGTGATATCAGTAAAATATTATTTTTTTTAGCTATAGTTATAATTATGACAATAATAATAATTCTAGTCTTACTATATGTGCTGCTAACTCCCTTTTGTAAATCCATCTATTCATTATGCTTCTTATTTCGTTTCTTGTGTTTCAGAAGATCTTTTTCTGAAATTTCTGAATATTTTGTAAGCTGATGAAGTTTTTCCGTTGTCTTGCTTATTGCCATTTTTTGCATCAATAATCGCCAAATTTTTCAAGGATTTTAGATTTAAATTAGAACTTGCTCAAAATTTTTGATGTTCCGACAATATTCATAATAACTATCAAATCAGATGATTGAATTTCTGAAGATGGTTTGCAAGCGTTATTTTGCAGTCTGCCACATCCATAGAGTGAAAAAAGAAGAAAACAAAGAAAAATTTGTCCGGCTCCAGTATCAGGACAAAAAATAGTCGAAAAAAATGAAAGATTCAGCGGAAAAAAATTAGTAGAGACAAGGCTGTTAAATAGCTTGGGTTGATTACACTAGGCTTACGAGCATAATTTAGTTGAATAACTTTAAAAAGCCTCGAATGTCCCGTGAACGGAAAGAAAGTAGCATAAGATTAGAACCTTTAAGTAACTCCATATCATATCGATCAAGAATCAATGCTCTTAAAGAAATCATTTTTTAGCTAGATGCTTATAGAGAAATAATCTTTTGTTGCCACCTTAGGGCAAAGAATTTGCTGGTGTTCTTAAAAATATCAGTGCGATCAGTAGTAAATTTAAACTACAGACTTTCTTTTTTTGATTGCAAATTTTGTTTCATTCACAATTTCTATCATATTGTAATAGGCACAAAATATTATATTTGTTTTCAATACGATAGCATTATCTTATTTGTCACTTTTTGATGTTTTCATCAACACAATTTTGATTGAAACTACATACAAATGATTCGTTTCTTCATATGGTATTTAATGAGTATTTTATTTCTGTTTCATTCAAAGATTTTATTCCTACTTTTCCCTCTTATTATTTTCTGGCTTCTTTTCCTGTCTCTTTGTTTCCTTTCAATTTAATCATAGTTCATCTTTTACTCGTTGAATTTTTTGATGTTATATATGGTTGCAATAATTTTTCTGCATGTTTTTTCTTTGGTACTTGTAATTTTTGTGAATTTTTTTGTTTGTTGATATTTGATGTTACGCAACTATCAAAATATATATAAGAAACGTACATATATACTGAGTCCCACATCGCACTAGATTCTATAAATATCTGAGTTGTCTACAAAAGGGTAGGATTTTTTGCTTTTGTTATTATCAACAAGCAGGTGAGCAATTCCTACTTCATTCCTTCTATCCACGCTACTTGGTGAGTTTTTCACTGGGAAAATGTGTTGTATTGGATGCATAATTTATTTATGTTGTTGTTCAGATTCTTCCTAAAGGGGACAGCTGTCTTATTTCTTTTGTTTTGCTGTTTTTGTACCGAGGTTGATAAAAATGGATAATTCAACTCCCTTTTATGTGCAATGGCTTAATAATATCGAGAGCAAGAATTTCAGTTGAAATGTCCAAGTTTATTCACAAAAGCATTGATTCTTGGCAATCTTAAATATCTTCTCACAAAAATAACCAGAAAACTCGGATGAATTAAATATACCAAAGATCTAAAAAAAAAAAAAAAAAAAGTGGGACTTCCCAAAATTTGCGACGAATAGAAGCAGACGCTTTTTGGATTCATTTACAGTTCCAGTGGATCCGTGAATTCTCTGCTTCATTAAAGAGTTTGTTTATGTTTTCAATCATCCATTAAAAAAAAACATTCATTTGATCACTTCACATATTTTGAAAACAAACCGATCATAAAACTGTGCTACACTCGGTAAATAAAAATCTGTACTACCGCAATTACCGCATGACTGATCAACGAAGAAAATTTTTAAAATCGTTCAGAAGAAAGAAAAAGTTATCCTATCTAATCGACAATGCCGTAGCACCAGAACAGTTCTTCCGCTACATCACTTGTAATATTTAACTCTAATATCCTGAATATCCAATCTTGCACCAACATATCATCACACTTTTTGGACTAACACATTTCTAACTGATTTGGGATTTTCTCAGAAGATTTACTCATAGTTAAAGAAAAATCAAAGAGATCTGTTGCGAATAAATACTTATCCGAAATCGAAAAATATGCAAATTAAAGTGAAGTGATAGCTCAATAAAGCTTACATCGAAAGAAAGTCAGACGAAGAATTATGTACAGTATTTAGTGAGATATGCCGTTTTTTTTTTAAAATAAACATCCAATAAATGGGCGCATGTCGTTTAGATGCAATAACTTCAAAGCAGATGCTCTTTGTCGATGATGCGTTGTTGAACTTTTGCGGCTCGATTCTTGCGTCACATCCTCCTGTAATTTGCTGCTGCGAGAGGAATAGGCATATTTTTAATTTTCTCGGTTTAAGTAAGTCGAAATTTAGGCTTAAGCAATAATTGTAATCTCCTTTACTTTCAAAACTCTTTTCTTCATTCGAATTTTTAATGTTTGATCAAAATCTCACCATTCCCATATCACTGATAACATGCTTAATAACAGTGTGCTGAGATTGAGGCATTCGTCTAATCAATAGTAATCGTTGAATGCATTTGAGAAGAACGACAAACAGAAATAAAATGATACAAACGATTATTGCTGCAAGAAATACAGAGAAGCTTGCCAGTCCGACACGAACTATTCGAATCCATTTCCCCGGCAAAGGTTTCTGAAAAGAATTTAAATTTTTATAAAAATATTTATCAAATAAGATCTCTATAATGTTATATGTTGTAGAAAGTAGCAACCATTGTTGTAGATGTATGGTTTAAATATGGGATCAGAGAACTGTTCCAATCCTGAAATAAAATTCTGATTTGTTTCAGTGGTATTGATAAAGTGCTAGGGCCTAAGAAGTAAATTTGTCTTTTTAATTAAAATATCATTTCAAATGTTTCGCCGAAATTAATTTAGGATGATCAAATATTTGAAATCGAAAATGAAATTTTGGACGGCAGAGCTGATTTTAATCGTTTTTACTTTATATCACTATTCTTTACTCCGATCCATTTATTGGATTAATAATGATTGGCACTAAAAGAAGAATAAAATGAATGAGCTGACAATGAACTTACATAATATTCCGTCGATTCACTCAGTTCGGTGAAATTGCGTTCTGAAGAAAATTGTAATTTGGGAAAAAATGCTTCGGAGTTTCTTATAGCTACTAAGTGAGAACAAATAAATATTTGAAACGGCATTTGTCCCTTTGTAATGAAAGATACTATCAGGGAAAGAAGGGAAAAAGAAAAATCAGAAAGTTGGGCAAGTACCAAGGCTTTATAAAAAGGCATTGCTAAATAATCATACAGAAATTCTGCTATCAAACTTTGAACTTACGCCAAACATCTAAAACTGTCATAATAGTTCTCAAGACAAAACATTCTGGCAAAAATTTTGAGAACTTTAAGATGTAAGGCAGTAAAAAAATAAACCTAATGATTCAGTGGAATTCACACATACTATCGTTAAATCATATATTTCATCCATTGTATCATTGCTGTAGCAGGCTGTATCACTTTCGACTGCAATATACTGTTATACTTAAAAAACTGCAGATTATTGTATGATTCAAATGATGAAATAGATAGTAGACAAGAAGTGACTCTGAAAGTTTTAAATTTGAAACGGTAGCAATCGAAAAGAAAATATCAAATGATTACGGTACAAAAGAGTTTATCAACCAAAGGTTTTGCGACGTTTAATAATTAACATTTAGTAAATAACCGCGACAAATAACATAGTTACCAAACAAGGTATTGAGTGCATATTTTTCCTACTTCATATTTAAATGAATTTTAGATTCAGTAACCAACAATTAGGTCATATTAAATTTTGGAAAGCACTTTGTTTTCACGTGTCATACACATTTTGAACGCATTTTCATGTGTTACATTTTGCTTAATGCCTTATTTGACTCACATTGAAGTTATTAAAAAGTTTTTTTTTTATTTACGCCAAGTGCAGCCTTTTGATTTTTTGACAAGAAACTTTGAAAGCCAATTAATATATTTGTTTTTTTCTCGCATTCATTATTTCAGCAAAAAACTGACTGAATGGCTGTTGAAGAGTATAAAAAAATTGTGCGATGCCATTGTTCGTATCATCGAGCACAGTTTGCATTTGTTTCGAATCCGCGTTTAATATTTCCCGAATGCATTTTTCCATTTGATCGTCACTGATATTCCACGCTAATGACATGTTGCCATTGTAAGTAATTAATTCACAAACAGTCATGGATTCATTCTGAAGCAGGGAATCTGATTCAATTAATATCATAAGTCGAAGCATTCTGCATGCAGAAAAGGATGAAATGTGATATTTATAAATTCATGTTTTAACGTGCGCATGCATTGGAAGATTGCAAACGACTGCGTGAAAAACTCGAATTACTGCTGTAAAAAGAAAATTACTCCAATATCCTATTTTTTTTTTTCGATATTCTGCTCTAAATTCTGATATTCTATTCTAATAGCATCTACTGGCTTACATTGCCATTATTATTGACAGCAATGGCAATTGAATTTCTGCACATGACAAACTGCGAGAGCATGCAAAAAGAGGCAACCATCCAGTGCATGAAGACTATGAGAAAATGTTGCGGAAGAAAAACGGTGGAAAATCTGGAATAGTTGGAAATTTGCATTTTGTGCTAGCTGCAAGAAGCAAAGCGAAAGTTAGCAAAAGATGGGACAATAATCCGAGCTGTAACTTGAACTTTTTATTCGCCTATATATTACTGCATTTTCTCTAGAAAAATTCTACTGCAGATAAAAACGATTGCCTTCGCTTGACGATCTCTGTGACAATTATCTTGAAGCAAAGAGTATATAAGTTGGTCTAATTTATCATAATATACTAATAGCTCGGCAACATCTAAAATAACACTATGATACAGCGATAATGCAAGCAATAAACAGTTGAATTATACCAAGAACGAGTAATTTATCTTCATTCTGATGCTAAACATTCTGATGCCAATTTATGCCATTGAAAACAAATCACCAAACCGACTTATTTGTTCGTAATACTTTTAAATCTTCAGTGATTGATAAATATAAAGTTTCGTAATTGGCAAATCATAAGAAGAAATCTGATGTCGAAATTGAATTATGTTTATTGCTGTTTTTGTTGAAATGAATGCATCAAATGACATATTATGAACAATAAGCAACGTTGGAGAAGCACGTATGCCACCGAATACAAATTAATAATGCATTTTCGCATAACATCATAAGCAATTCATTTTTGGTTAATAGAATTAATTTGATAATTATGGGCGTCAAGAATGTTTCAGACGCGACATAATGATTTGCTTCATTCAAGTAAAAATATTATTCGTAGCAATTTGAAGTAATATAGATAAATGCAGACAAAAATAGAATCAAATTTCAAGCACTTTTCGTAAAGATTTTTTGGTGTTATCTTCAGAGAGATTTATCTTGTAAACAAAAATATTTTAATGAAGATGATTCATCTTTTAAAAATTTGTCTGCATTCATCTTCTATTTATGTAGTAGTACATTTTGGACGAACAAACGCGTCAATGATATCATGATTCTCAACTCGAGTAAGATAAAGTGCTGAACGTCGCAAGCTCATCGTTGGTAACTCGATCCAGCTGTTAGAACGAAAATCATATGCTTCTGTTTCACCTATGGTGCCAACCATACCTCCATAACCTCCAGCAACTACTACTTGGTTGTTCAATACTTCTATACCGAAATTTGAGCTGGAATAAAAAAAAATTTTAATTGCTGCGTAACCGTTTTGGACACTTTTAAAATTTGTAGTCCGATAACAGGGCAAATTTCATGACTTTCATTTTTTGTGAATTTGAGATCAATTCCGGATCAAATCTGTGAATTAAATTCAAAACCGTGGTCGATTCATCGACCGTAAGCGATGCCACTTTCCTTCTCTGGTGTCGATAAATTCGCATGTTTGTAAACGACTGGTGCCATCGAAACCACCACAAATGAATACAACACCTTCCAGGATGGCTGCACCAACACCAGAGCGCTAAAATATAAATATGCTTGCTTATTCGAAATTTTAAAATTTATCGTTTTAAATTCTTGGATATTGAATGACTCTGAAAAAAAGGATGAATTAGATAAGTTTATGAACTACAGGAACTTCGAACGCAGAAGCAGTCACGAAGGCACTAACTCGACTTGTCATGTTGTTACTCACAATAAACCATCGATCACGCTGTGGTTCATAATATTCAACGCTGGCATGACAATTCATTCCGTCAAAACCACCGATGGCATAGGCCACATTTTTCATGATCACGCAGTGACCATCACTTCTGCAGTCATATTTTTACTTTCTTTATAAAAGTATGAAGAAGTAAAGATATGAAGTGGGGATGTAAAGATGTAGTGAGATAAATATTCTTCAGGTTTTATTGGGTCGAAATAAAGATTAACTATGAAAAAATTTTGAATTCACTTTAAAATTTAATGTTACTTTCTTTGACACGGATAATCCAGGTTACATTTCAGTTAAATTCGATAATATGTAGTTAATTTTCAACTTTTTTACTTAAAATAACCTTCTAACGCTCATCTCGGCAATTCGATGCCATTGATTCGTTGGTATATGCAAAATCTCGGCAGATCTCAAGCGATCGTGGTTGTTATAACCACCGATTGCTATAATTCGTTCCGGATCCAGTAAACCACACCCAACGTAGCATCGCTGATCGTACATTGGTGCAACTTCCATACATTCCTGCAAATTAAGCAGCTTTGGTTGTGGAAGCTCAAAGTTTTCAACTTCCAGTTTTGAGTTTTCTCATTTACAAATGCTTGGCTTTTTCTCCTTCAAATAAAAATTAAAAAAAAAAAAAAACATTTGGATGAATTTCAGGTTGGATGAAATACAAATTTAGGAGGTAGTCATGAGCTGAAGAGGGATTTGAATGAGTCAGTCCATCTTCGATGATTGTAATTGGTCTGAATTTTCAAATTCGAGTAAAATAATTTCATAAAACCTACTTGATTATTTAAACTAAATCTTCTCGTTGATCGATAATATTCAGCGCCATTAAAACCGCCAATTGTAAATAAATGTTCACCAGTATTGATTACTGCATGATAGGCACGTGGTAATTCAAAAAGTTTGAGCTCCGAACGTATCCATCTCTGCGCACGAGAATCAAGCGTTTCTACCAGCATCGTTGGGCCTAGATTAGACCAACCACCTAAAAAAGTCATTTTCACAGCTATTTTGAACTGTTTTTGAAAGTTTTGAAAAATTTTCAAGATTTCTGTAACTACAGAAAAAAACCATATATTAGAAAATCATTACCACTTGCTAATAAGACTGAATTTGGCAAACGTGGCTCATTCTCGCTGAAACCAACAGTATCATTTCTCCCACATAGTTCCTGACGCAATCGTATCGCACCTGAACCATCGTAATCATTGGCCTTAAATTTTAGCACTCATTTCAATTTATGCAAGTATAACTGAAAATTTCAATTTCTATCAGATTTGTGGAAAAATTTATTTGACGTTTTTGGCAAACTAACCGTAATCCATTTTCTAACCATCGTTGTTTCTTCATTTTTATTGATATTTAAATGTCTATCGCACAATAATTTCAGAATTTCTATCTCGGAAAGTCTGAAATCAAACAATTTTTTCGAATAAATAACTATGGAGTTAAATTCGAAATTCAACTGTTATAATCATAAACAAATCTTAAACGTTACGATCAATAACAATGATTGCTAATTAGTAGGGAACATCATAATTTGATATGTAAAATTAGTTTTTTCCCCATTTTCGAGATTTGTCTAATTCGACTTCTGATTGAATCAGAATTTCCCAAAAAAAAATTAGTTATAATTCATTTCCAGTGGTTTAAAGCAGTAATCCTTTTTATATCCAAATATGAACAGAGTTATTTTACCTCCAGCAGTAGGTAAAACATTCTTCTGAATGTCGCAAAAAAAGAGGGAAACTTATATAAATTAGATTCCGTAATAAGTTTTATCCAAAGTATCATTGTATTTATTATCTTCAAACAAAAATTAATTCAATTTTGTTAGTTTAAAAAACAAAAAATTCAGTTCTGAAACTGACGCAAGAAAAGTATTGTTTATAAGTAATCGATCAAATTGACGAACAATTATTTTCCACAATTTTTGAGCTAATGGCACATGGCGATTCTCTGAAAAGTGCTTTTCATATCTTAAATGACTTATGTGACGATATTTCCATTCCTTCTTCTCTTTTCCATTGATTCCTCATAGCAGTCAAGTTTAAACGGAATGAGATTCGATGGGAAGTTATCCTATCTTTTATTCTTCTATTTCTTTCCACTAACTTCAGAGTTTATGCTTTTTAATTAACATCTGTTGCAAATGAAAAATCTGTTTTAAAATTAAAAAAAATTCATTAGTTTGAAATACCTGCTTTATGATATGCGAGAACTAATGAATCAGCATTTATTTTGGAAACAATCACGTCGGATATAAGTGTCAGCAATGGATCAATCAGCAGGTAAGACGCTATGTCTAATATCTATTAAGAATTTAAAATTAATTATATAACTATTTATTAAATTTAAGGTTGAAACATGATTGATTCCCTTCTGCAATTGTATAATTTAGCAAATTATTGAGAATCATTTATTTTTCTAGCTAGGTCGGTAGATTAAATTAGTTGTGTAATACTAAATATAAGTTATCATTATCAGAAGGTCAGAAGCAACAAGCATCTTCACGCGAAGATGAAAAATGCGAAACAGTTAAAGTTGTTGTACACTATTGTATACTGGCACGTCGACTGATTTCAAGTCAATAAATGTAAATGTATTATTATTACAATTATTATACCTCAAATGCTTTTTGCAAACTCATCCATTCTAAATTTGGCACTTTCCATTTATTTTCACTCATAAGTTGATTGAGGATAGCACAGCAATGCAAAAATTCTTCACTCTACAAGCATCTGATCAATTATCACGGGTTTTTATTTTAGGAGACTAATCAAATAGAAAAGTTTCTATTTGCTTTTAAATGTAACTAATATTTACATAAATTGCATAAATTATACCAAACTTTCAGAAATTTGCTTCAATTCTCTTTTGATAATAAATTCTGCCGAATGAGAGATATTTTTACTATCGAAATTATATAACGATGTGAAGTTTTAACAAACCTTCGTTCTATCAAAACTCAATAATCTGGACTTTGTTTCCGAGAAACCACCATAAAATGCAGCACGAAAATATGGAGAAATTTGTGCGAATTCCTTGCGATCTATTGTAATCTGCAGTCAAAGAGCTCAATTTATGAAAAATCTGAAAGTTCCACATCGCCTTTTTAATCTTATCCAGATATTTTAAAAGTTATCTCCAAATTTTTAGATTTTTCGACTGCCATATAGCATAACTTAATGACAAAACAGTAAAATACAGTAATTTTAATCTTTTCAAGTTGGAATAATCGTGAGAGCTTCTAGACTTCAAATTAATTTCGTACAAAATGTAAAGAAATTTTTGACACAAGGAGTTTCATTATGTTAAGTGACTTAATCACGAATCAAAAAAGAATGAATTGCTAGTTTGAATTGTGGAGTGTGAAGGTTTACTGTTAATTCTAGAGACTAAGAGTGAAAAAGATATTTCAAACGGAAATTTTACCACAGTATTTCTATTGAGAATTAGGGTGGCATTAGTAGGAGCTTGCAGTTGTGGTTTGCATAGTTCTGCATGCGCCCTTCTTCTGTTAACTTCTGTCGCAGTAATATTGAAGTGTTGCTGCGTTGTGAATTTTGCTGCGGATCCGACGATTAGTGAGGCAGATGAAACTGATAAAGCTGATGATAGTAAGGCAAGCGATTCGTAATCATTAAAATCTGTTGAGTGAGTTGATAAGGGTGTTGTTGATGTAGCTTCACTTGCTGAGGACGATTCAGCTGCTATTGTTGCGATTGATGCTTCCACAGGTTGACGACAATTTTTGCTGGTTTTTCTTTTCCGAGATACTTTCACTACGCTACTTTTCGCTTCACTCATATAAATTCTTTCATATGAAACAAATTTGATTTAAGCAAAAAATTAACACCTGGAGAAGTTCCATAAAAAAACACATTGTTAAAGGAGAAACAGAAACAAAAAGTTTAATTTTTGGGTTCTCTCTTTCACATTCATTCCACATGTTATTTTTATGAACGACCCAGCAATTTGCTAAAGCAATTATTCAATTTAAATTTGATTGCTTTGTGTCCTACAAAATATATCTTGGTGGCGATATTGGTCTATCAGAATTAAAATATTTTGAAAATTTCAAGTAGCTTTAGATTAGTATAGACATGGTTTGATATTTTAAGAATGATATTCAAAATTTATTTTTCCGCGCATTGTGCATTACACAGTTATAGTAGTGATAAGTCAAAATTCAGGCTTCTTTTTCGAGGTTTCATACAGCAATAATGAAATGATTCGGAGATCACTGGAAACTGATCATTTAGATTTGATGAGAGCGAAGCTCTCGGCCCTCTTAGCTTTTATCGCTTGAGCTATTAGTATTCTTACTGATGATTCAATTAAAGCAATACGATTAATAAAAAGTTATCAGCCATACATTGAGCACAGAATACAATCTTATTCCGATGCTTTCTTTGATCACTTGTTTCACTGTTCAAAACAATCTATGCATAAAAAATAATGACGAAGAGTTGAACGTCAAGTAAGTCGTAATTATACTAGATTTGACGCGGTTTTAGCCCGACCGTCCGCGGGCGGTGTAAAGATGTGTAAATGATTTTCAATGTTTCCGCAAAGCTATTTATACCTTTTATTAGTGTTAAGAGAAATTTTCATATTTTTTTCCTAAAGAAGGGCCAAGTTTTTCATAACTGGCAGATCTCTCCTGTTAAGCAGCATCAGAAAAAATCAAAATAAGATTTTCCAAATTGCTTCATGACTTATTACAGGTTATAATAAATTTGAAATGTATGCTGTCTTCTAAATAAACCCTTTTACGAATAAGTGAAATTATTTCATGATAATAAAGAATTCTATTATAAGCTAAGAAATGTTTAAATCACTCTTCTCTCACTCTCGATCTTCTGATTTTAGAGTTATAGGCTGAAATGTGTAGATCAAATCTAATTGTAGATTGACTAGAGGTCTCAAGTTTGGACCTTTGTCAGATCGTCTATGCTTCTCATTTCATCTCATTGTTTGCTTTCGATTAGAATTCCAATATGCAAATTATTTACTTAGCATAAGAAATACATAGGAAATGAAAAGTTGTTTCAAATTATTATTTGTCAAGCACTCTCAGACAGAGCAGTGTAATTCCTTCCTGAGCTTAAAAAAAAGTCAAGCTTGTTCGACTTTCTTCTGATTTATTTATTTATTTTTTTTCGAATTTGAAGACGCTTGTCGAGTTCGAATTTTTCAATCAAAAGAATTTTTAGAAATACATTTGTTTTTACATGAAATTAATCAAAAGTGTAAGTGTATCACTAAGATCATCTTACTCGGTCAATTTTCATTCACACGCCGATATCTACTAAATGTTATCATTGTTGGATCAAGTTGGATATTCGTCATCCTTATGTTTTGCAATAAGTCTTCTTCATCTGTTATCTGCTGATTTTTAATTCTGCCCATCTTTTAATTATCATTTTTTAGTATACACTTTACAGAATCTGAAATCATTGAACGACGACGATTCATCTAGTTTGGATAAAGTGAACTAAGGAAGAACTAAACCTGGAACTATGGCCAAAGTTTGCCTCATATCATTTGATTAAAATCATTAGCAAACTTCTTAATCTTTTGCTAAACTTTTATCATAATTGATATAGCCAACTAGTTCTAATCTGTATATTGAATCATTCACTCACATTTTTTTGTTCTAACGTGGAAGTTGCATGTATATAAATGTACTTCACATAAGTGGTAAAATTAACACAGATCTATTCACAAAACGACAGCCAACATCTAATTAGAGATGTATCATTACCGCTATTGAAATCTGCCGCATTGAGTAAGTTTTTGGAAAGTCATTAGAATTTTCCTTTATGGTATCATTCTATTATGATATGATATGCTATTGCATACATAGAATTTTAGCTAGCAATTGCCACATTATTGATGATATGCTATAATTCAATTGACTTCATATTATTTGGTCAACATCAATTATTATCCAACCAGATTTTCAGATAATGAAGGAAAAACTGTCACATGGGCTGATATTACAGTAAAAGTACCACTTGCCAAGAAATCGTTGTTGCAATGTCTCAAAATCGTCCGGGAACCAAGAAAGACAAAAACCATTCTTAGCGAAGGTTGATTGATAATTTTTTTCAGAGCTAGAAATTCAATATTTTTAAAAAGTTGACCGAGATTATACAAATCTGAATATTTTGGTTAAGAATTAAGAACAAGTACAAAAATAACCAATTTTTTCGGATACTACTTTTGTTTCATAAAGCGACAGATTTCTAGTTTTAATAAAAATATACTAGGCATTTAAAAGTTATCTTCGACAAACCATTTAAAATTTTTTTCGCAGTTTCTGGTTATGCAATGCCCGGCACCATACTTGCGATAATGGGAAGCAGGTATAATTTTTCTGGATTTCAAAGACTTTTAAGTTTCAGATAAATCAAACGCAAAACTTTTTTTTAAAAATGGAACTGAAAGTTTGAACGGAATTTATGGCATTATTACCATAATAATACTGATAATAATACTGATGATGATACCAATAATGATAACGACGATAATAATAAATATAACTAAACATGCTTACAGTGGAACAGGTAAAACTGTCCTCCTAAATGCACTTACAATGAATGTATCAAGCGATATAGAAGTGAAAGGTAATTGAAAGTAATGAGAACTGAAAACTGCTAAATTTTTAATTTTTTGCGATAAACGAGTTGGTAATTGAAGCATCGATTAGTAATCATTCATTATCAGAATTAATAAAACCTAACTTTCACTGCTTTCACGAATTGGCGAAACTCAGAAAGCCTTAAAAGTGTATCTAGAAAATTTAATTTCAAATTCAGAAGCAAGCTAATTTTCATATTTTATATAAAACTTTCAATATCGCCAATTTCTCAAATATTCTTCTCACATTTATTAATAATGTCAGTTTCACTTTTCGCTTTTCTGCATGCCTGTTAAATATATATGATACGACTCGTGAATAAATTATTTATTGCTTCAAAAATTTTGGAGAAATTCTTAAAAACTTCCTAAAAAGTGGATTTTAAATAAACCAAAATTCAGGCAAAATATTGGTTAACGGCGAACAACTATCATCGACGGATATGCATTGCATATCACGGTATGTGCATCAGGATGATTTATTTATTGGGACTTTGACTGTGCGGGAACAACTTATTTACTCGGTATTGTTTTTTTTTTTCTTTTTTTCATTGAAAAAATATGAATTTTGTAGAAAAAATATATATTTTTCGGTTCGGCATAGCACATAATTTACAAGGAATCTCTGTTGCGTTATGATGATATGTAATGCATAGAACATGAAAATTGATTAACTTTATGACACGCAAACAAGACGTAGCACAAGAATTAAGTTTAACTAAACGCAACTCACACATCTTAACTGCTTCTTATAACACTATTGAAACACCTGATATTATTTCAGGCCGAACTTCAAATGGGTCACAGTGTATCGAAAGTTGATAGGTTGAAGAGAGTTGAAGAAGTACTGAAAGAGGTCATTTAATCTATTTCGCTCAATATCTTCAACTAATCAGTCTTTATTGCGTTGGTATGGTATGAAAGTCGCATAGAAATGGCCGTAATGAATAAATAAATAAATAAATAAATAAATAAATAAATAAATAAATAAATAAATAAATAAATAAATAAATAAATAAATAAATAAATATATATATATGAAAATTTACACATTCAAGAATTCCACTTAAACTGCGGGAGAAAATCCGAAGGTTTAGTGCAGTATTTCTACTGCGCTGAACAGATAATACCAAAATTGATCGCAACTTATTTGGCCGAGCATTACCATTGCATGGAAATTGTGCAACTATTTAATTAGTTATTTCAATCTGTCCGCTTGTTAAGTAGACCATTGGTTCTATAATGTGTCTCTTATTCTAATCAATATATCTTCCCTTATTCTGAAAATCTCAGAATGCTTTCTTTTCAGCTTGGCTTGAAAAGATGCGAAACGACGTTGATTGGTGTTACAAATCGACTTAAAGGCATCTCTTGTGGTGAAAGTAAACGTCTTGCATTTGCCTGTGAGGTTAGTTCCATTCTCCCTGCACAAATTCACTCCTACTGAATCACTTTAACCGAAAAATTCGGAAGCATATCACGTGTATACAATGACAGAATCCGAACTATAGTGATCTGGAACTTACGCTCACAAACAGACAAGTAAAATTCTTACTAAATCTCGACATTAGCGGTAAATTGTGATGAGCAAGAAGCCATGATTATTAGAGACTAGAGCTGCAGTAGCTGTAATTCATTAAAGAATATGTATATTATTATGAATATACATTTTTTTTCAAGTGCTTTTTATTCTCACACATAGATTTAAAAGATGAAAAGGAGCTTGTCTTTTTCAAACTCATTCATCTGGCTGAGATTGTGTTGAAAATCTAATCTGCGAAAGTATAGAAAGATCAATTTGACATAGCTAAGACTAATTTTTAGATTCTTACCGATCCGCTTATTTTATTTTGCGATGAACCAACATCCGGTTTGGACTCTTTTATGGCTGTACAAGTTGTGAATTGCCTGAAAGATGTGGCCAGAAAAGGAAAAACAATAATTACAACGATCCATCAACCGTCCAGTCAAGTATTCAACATGTTTGACAAGTTCGTCACAATCAACTATTCGTTTTAACATTTTAAATACTAAAGAAGACCTTCTTGAAGTTTGTGGAACATATGCATGAAATTTACTCAAATTATAGATACAAATAATTATCTTCACTGATAACAACAGCACGCAAAGTATTAACTTTGAATCTTTTAGATTCGTATTAATTTTAGGTCATTTAACTGACTAATTTTTTTTTTTTTTTTTTTTAAATTGCAAATTGTGTTGACTGATTCACAATTCTTAGAAAGATATATGTGCGTGTGTCAATCCTTGTGAATAAATTTGGCAGAAAAGACATATTAGAATAGCGAAGCAATCAATATAACACCAACTTTATCATTACCATATTAGATGATAAAAGGATTATGTCTTACGATGTTTCAGTGTATGCTTCATGTCAATGGGAAAAGTTGCGTATTTCGGTCCGGTCACTGAAGCCTGCAATTTCTTCGGAAAGTTTGCTCCATTCTTTCTATTTTCCTTTTTCTACTGTTTTAAGCTAGTGTCAATGCTTCCTCTTAAACATCGACTCCACCAGAAATTTATTGATATTGATATTCATTTCTTTTCAATACAACTTCATTGAGTGTCCGATCCCTGGCTGAGAGCACTTTTTTTTTAATAACAAGTGCCATAATATGAAAAGTCTGTTTGCGAGCTTAGCATAGGGTTCGCGTGTCCTGAAACGTATAATCCAGCGGATCATATCATTAAAACGTTGTCCATCATGCAAGACGAGCGAGAATTCCTGGAAAGAGTAGATGTAAGTGCCACAATCGGGCTTGGTAAATTTAACTAAATTTCATATTGCCCAAGTTTTTGATTATGGTCGAAAATTGAAATTTGTAAAAATTGTAATAGCGGTAAAGTTTCAAAATTGAAAGCAGTGCATCAATTACTTAGTTTATTTTAATTTGAAGAAAGCTTTTTTGCTAATAAAAATTAATCTTTTTTTAACTCCGAATTCTGATTTTTCAAATCTTACATGAAAAACTTTTAATGTTCAGATTCAAAGCTCACAACTGAGAGAAAATCTGATGTTTGTCACAAATGATCTTTGAACCTCGATCCTTGACTTCAAAACTGCATAAAATACATTTGATCCAAATAAGAGATTTGAAAAATATATTTGATTTAATTCGGATGAAGTGCCTTCATAGTAAATTTGCAGAAAATTCGAACCAAATTTGAGAAATCCACTTTCGGCGTAATGTTATACAGAAAGTCGCATGGACAGGAGTCCTTACAGAAAGTGATCGGAAATAAAGACTTAAAAAAGAGAAAAATGTGAGTTTATTAATGAGAAATTAAGAAATTAAAAAAAGAACGGCGGCATGTTTGGATATGATGTTAGCTTAGTACCTCGAAACATCTTCAGACTAATAGTTTCTAATCAAATGAGTGTATGGCTATGCTTCCCCACAGTTGCGCATCTTTGTCATACAAGAATGAAACGGATATTATTAGATTTGCAATCATGAATCCATTTTTTTATTATTATAAAAAATTATTTCTAAAATGATTGTTAAATTTGATTCCATTATTTGATGCATAATCCTAATTTATTTGCTTATTTGCAAATTTATTTATGCATTAAACCTTCAAACCAAAACGAATTTTAAGGTATGCGGTCTCATTTTCATCCCAATTTCGAATTCTTGTGCGTCGTTCTTTCCTGACAAGAATGCGCGATCCACTACTGCTGAAAGTGAAACTTATTCAAGTCATCGTGAGTTCAATTACTTCGAGAATTCGAGAAGAAATATATTTTTTTCTGTCAAGGAAAATGGATAAAAGCAAGCGCTAGCTACTCAGTTTATTGTGCAAACTTCGGAAAATACGCTGAAGTGATGAAATATCGCAGAGGACTGAAACGCTCATATCGCCTAATAAAGGGATTCGGACAATGTTTGCATAACTTCTCCATCGTCTGACATTCAATTTAAATTTGGTGCAATATTCATTTAAATTTTTAAAAATTTGAGGTTACTGCATTGATCATTGGAATAGTAAATTTTCAAACACAAATAACTGGTCCTACTATAATGAATTTGGAAGGTTTACTGTATAATACCATACGTGACATGAACTTCATTTTCCTCTTTCCGTCTATCAGTGTTAGTTTTTTTATCTCTAACAAATTTTATTTTTTGAACATTTAACCTTTAATCAATGTTTTTGTTACTGTTATTGAGCAAAGGTGATAAAAACAATTTTGATGATTTATGCGCCAAATTCATCTCCATTCATCCAAATTATTTATTACTTTATTAAAATTTTAAATAAATGTGCCAGTTTTCTGTGACACTTTGAAAATTATAGCATTAATTTATGTTGCAGGTAATTACGTCCGAATTACCGATATTTTTACGTGAACATTGTTGTGCGAGAATTTATAGTGCTTCTGCTTATTATCTGGCAAAATCAATTGCTGAAGTTGTATTTTCAAAATTTCAAAAATTTCAGGGAAAATACTAAATTGAAACAAACAAATTATCATAAGTTTTAATTGTTGCAGGTACCAGAATATATAATACTTCCATTTTGCTATTCAGTTATTGTGTACTTCATGAGCGGTAAGTAAATTTTTCTGTTGAAAATTCAATTGGTGCATCAGGAAAAATTCCGCTACTTATTGCTTCTATAATGTAAGAGATCATTATATAGACTTGGGCAGACCTGTAAACTACTAATGATCTTAGAGATATTCAACATCAACTAAAGCAACTGACTAACAATTAAATTCAAAATGATCCATAAATATTTCATTTTAAATCTAAATTCAATTTATAGGACTTTATTTGGCAGTAAAAGCGTTTGTTATTTATTGCTCAGTAACAACTGTAGTGACAAACTTAGCAATTTCAATTGGTAAGTTGCTTACTGACTTTCCAAACAATACTTTGAAGTTTAGAATTCGAAATTTACGATTTTCAAGTTTTAGACCATGAAGAATTTGAATGTATGCAAACAAATTTGAAAATTACTTTAGAATTTGAAAAGATGAAATTTGGAATATTTTGGAAAATATTTGTAATACTTCACTGCTGGGTCTATTGTTCAGCAGAATTTAGGTGTTAATCGAAGTTTGCTCCCAAACAGGACATAAAAGATTTCTCTCAAAAGAATCACAGCATCAATAATCGAATCGATCTCTAAACATTTCAAGCTCTAGAGTTCGAAATTTTAAATCAAAATCTCTTAATTCATTGCTATAGCTAAACTATTCTATCAGCCTATGCTGGTGCCTGTATTTTTGGAGAAGACAGCCTGGCTCTCACCTACATGCCTTGCTTCATCTTACCAAACTTGGTATTCGGTGGCTTTTATATCAGTTTCCATTCTATTCCTATTTATTATCAATTCATATCATACGTATCCTGGTTTCGATTTGGTTTTGAAGCATTGCAAGTGAATCAGTGGCTCAATTACAAAACGATACCTGGTAAACTATGATCTTCCCGTGATCCTCTCTCCGCCGTATATCAACAAAGCTTATACCATTAGAATTATTTCGTGCACGAGAATATTTCATTATGTGGACCTTTTAGCGCATGCCATTCGCCCATGGACTGATTTGAAAGTTAATTTTAAAATAGTGACAAAACTTTAGAAAAGCAGAATTATTTGGACATAAATAGTATTATCAAGTCTCCATTTATCTTATTAAATTAGGACACTAATCTTTGAAAACCAATGATATTTCCCCTCATCTTCATTTCTAATTTTTCCCAGTGGAATTTATAATTAGATTATATTCCAAATTATCGATTCTATTAATTTAATATTCTTGAAATTACGCTTCATTAATCTTGTCCAATGTATAAATGCGAAGTCGCCAAAGTTCATCAGAAAAATCCTATGTACGTTGAGAGCTGTTCGTATTGTAATCTTCCAGCAAAATCTCAACAATATTTGCTTTCAGGATGCGAAGATGATGCAACCGAGGTAGCCAATTCTGCGACGAATTATTGCCCAGCATTCTCGGGGAAAGGTTTGCTGGTACGCCGAGGAATGGGGACTTCAGAAATCGTTATTCTTATTAATTTAGCCATCCTATTTGTTATGTTAATTGGCTTTCGGATTATTGGCTTAATTGCATTACTTCTAAGAGTTCGATTAACTAAATAATTTAATAACTATTGCTTCTACTGCTCAGTTTTTCTTTATATATAAAAGGCTTGAAATTATTTCGAACCAAGTTTATTTTTTTCAATATAATAAAATAGCTGGACGTTTGCAGCTTTCGATGTTTCTTTCTGGTCGTGACAAAATTGTAGGGGTGAATTCTGCTTTCCAGTTCTCACAGATTTCTCCAGTTTTCTTGTTTCACTCATTTAGAAAACGAACCTCAAATTCGGGTAATCAAACCTTAATTATGATAAATTTGTTAATACATCAACGAAAGCAGCAATTACATCAACAATACAAAGTCGATAATACCAAACGGACAATTTTCATGACGATAACACAACACGAAGGGGGATAATATAACGCAAATAAAAGGAAAAACAGATATTCAAGCTGGATCGTCCAACCAAGCTCGTTGATGCGCATGCTTTGAAATGATTTTTGTGCTCAGGATCCTCCTCTTCTTCCTGGATGGAGGATCTTGACACAGTTTTGGGCTACAAAAAAGCTCCTTTGTTTACGCACGAGAATGCGCCTTTGTAAACGCATGATGTAAAAGAGCTCTTTTTTAAAACTCATTGACTTAATAGAAAAAAAGAAGTGGTTTCACAATCTACACTACAGCAAAACGCAATGTTAAATTTAAGACAAAAAAATCACTGATTCTCTTCTTTTATCGTCGCGATTTCAGTAACAGCAGCTAACAAATTGTGTCAAAGCGATTTCCACTTCAATGCTACGGGAGACTTGATAAATATTTATGCAAGGCCCGAAGTGTCTGTCCTCAGATTCTTGTTAACATTGTACTTGCTATCTTTAATATGTATAAAATTTTATGAGTAATGAATAATGATGGCACGCAGTAAGTAATTCGATACAAAATTCAATAGGCATAATTTGAAGGAAAGTGATAATACGCAGTTGAAATATACGTTACTAATTTATGCAGATAGAAATTTGCATAAATTTAAGTCCGGATGAACAAAAATGAAAAATATGAAATATGAATATTCTAATTTATATGTGCTGTGTGAAATATGAATAATCTAATTTGACGAGAATATTCAAATAATAATCATTAAAGGTATATAAATAAGTCGTTTGAAACAAAAACTTCATTCTTCATAATCGTTGAGATTGAACGAGGTCGTGATTTCATGATGACATTCGTATGATGACTCTTTATTCACTAGTTATTTACGTGCAGTTGAGGGATTGGCCGATTTCGATAATATTCAGTAAAACCAAATTGCTGTGCTTCCCTGATATTAATGTAAAAAGGAATGTAAATAGCAGCATACAATAAATAAACTCTATTGATTTAAATTAAGGAGTATTATGGTAGATAAAACGTTAGCAGATGAACAGTATTATCATGGGTTACTACCACGTGAAGACATCAAAATGATGTTACGTAATAATGGAGAATTCATCGTTCGAACAACGGAACCTATTGCCGGACAGCCACGTGCTTTTGTCATATCCGTTATGGTATCAGAAGAAAAAGAGGAACTTGGGGTATGGTTCTGGTCCTCTTTTATCAACTATCAGCTTATATCATATTGTTTTCTGATGGAGGAATGAAAGCGAAAAAGTTTAAAATACTTGACAAAGCTTCTTAAAAACTGGAGATCTTACAGAACTTTTTGCTCATAGTCCTAAAATAATTTAAATTCCGTATAACTTTGCAATCCTCTCTTCAACATAGCTTTAAAACTCATCATTACGTTAGCACATTTTCAAAAGCTTCAAGAAAGCAATGGCAAGAACTATCGATTGACATTTGAGAAATCCAATCTGCATGAATTTTATTTTACATGTTCTAAACATTTGATCACTTCACGATAATTTGGCACAGCAGTGACTGAAAAGTGAGAGATGATCACAAATTCAATAATATACTACTCTTTTTTCCTGTTTAGTCAAAATTCCTTCCTCCTAAAAATTAGCCAGTTCTGCATATTTTGATTCAATGTCTTGCAAATTCCTGCTCAAAAATTTTAGTTAGCTGACGCAAAAATCGAAATTTAGATTAAACATTATGTGATACAACGCACTCCGACCGGTAAATACACAATCGAGAAATATGGCTTCGATAGCGTGCCTGAAATGATTAATTTTCACCTCAATAAACACGAAAGTTTGGTGAGGAATGCCGAGGTGTTTCTAACTACGCCGGTATTACGCCAGACTTGGGAGTTACATCACGAAGATGTGGAACCGACCAAGAAACTAGGCGAAGGAGCTTTCGGTGAAGTACACCTCGGACGTCTGCGACTTCGAAATGGCCGAAAAGTTGATGTCGCTATTAAATTGGTATTTGTGACATTTTGAAATCATTTTCTATCATAATGATACTGCATCTTTTAATATCTAATTCAGAGAAATTATTATGGGTAATAATTTTTTTGCATTTTCATCTGGCGATGACTACTGATCAGTTCCATTTCTCAGGCCAAGTTAGAAGCGCTTACTAAAGAACAGATCAAGGAAATTATGAAGGAAGCTCGTCTGCACAGAACATTCGATCATCCGAATGTATGCAAATGTTACGGCGTAGCTGCTGGCCAAGAACCTTTGATGATCGTCATGGAATTGGTAAATTTGAGGATTGATGAACATCTTTCCATGGATTTAAATTCACTTTTTTTTGTTGAATAAAAGAATTTAGATTTGACGATCATTATATTTGATTATCTTGAAATATTCTTTTTAGTTTCATGTCCTCAGTCTAGCTCACAAACTTACAAAGTTTTGATAAAAGCAGCAATTTGTTTTAGGCAAATAAAGGTGCGCTGGATTCCTATCTACAAAAAAATCAAGTATCGGTGGAGCAAAAGATGGATATGTGTTTGGGAGCATCTTGGGGACTTGAATACCTTCATGCTAAACCAGTTCTACATCGTGATATCGCTGCACGAAATTGTCTTTTTGGTGATAATAAGGTGCTTAATCAATTTTAACGACAATTAAATCGGAAAAACAGCGCAGATTCACTTGCTCTCCGACTAAAACTTTCGGAAAAATAAGGAGAATAATATTGCTGGTGCAAAACAAGTATATTGATATTGCTATTATGAGGGAAGACTTAAAAAATTGAGCTGATATCCATGGAGTGGAATGAATGACTCGTTACAGACTTTGCGAAATTTGCAGAAAATAATGTGCTATAATTACTAATTTTAGATAAAAATAAGTGATTTTGGATTAACACGTGAAGGGACCGTGTACCAAATGGATCCAAGAAAACGGGTTCCGATCAGATGGCTAGCACCGGAAACGCTGCGTACAGCTATGTACACACAAAAAACGGATGTGTTCAGCTATGGAATTATGTGTTGGGAGATTTTCGCAAATGGTCAGGAACCTTATCCTGGTTTCACTGTCGCAGAGGTTAATGTCCGGGTAGGTTTCTGCGACTGATTCTTCCATTTATTTCAGAAATAATGACAAACTGAGAGTGACAAGAACAGCAAGAGTTATTGATATGAATAATGATAAATTTCGGATCTAATGTTGAATATTTGTAATAGAAGCCGATTTTTTAAGCATAAAATGCAATTTGGCTTAAAAATATGGGAATCTAAAGTGGCTTAAAGCAATTTAAATAACAATAAGAGAATTTAGGTTAAAGAAGGTTATCGTATGCCATTGCCTGAATACATACCGGTTGAAATGCGTCGAGTCATAGAAGTAAAGTGTTGGTCAGATAATCCAAACGATCGATGGACAATGGCCGAAATTTCTAGAAATCTTCAACGAATCACCGGCACACCTCGTCCTAACTTCGCTGCGGTTAATTTGAAATAAAATAAAATTTTGAAGACCAAATGTGAAGTCTGATTTCAATTTGGTTAAATATTTTTTTAAGTAATATCTGCTGAAGGATAAAATTATTAATTTGCGTATTTAGGGAAGAAAATATCTGGATGTTGAAAAAAGTCACCTGTACCTTCGGTTAGATGATATAATAAAAGGGAAAGGAAGCATTTACCTTATAGAATTACGATCTGTGTTGAGAAATTTCAGAAGCGTGACTTAGAAGATTTAATTATAAATGAAGTTTTTGTCATCAATTCATTTTAATTTTTTGCTTCTCTTTCTTATGTTTATTGCCCTGTTTTCTTGTTCGAAAATATTCTTACTTTTTTTGTTCCAAATTAGAAGTTTAGAAGGCTAGAACATCTTCTGAATCCTATAAATGATGCAATGAGAGTTGCAGTAGTAAGATCATGATTCTGTGCAATGGTACTAATGATAATAGTAATAATGAGAACAGTGCCGGATTTTTAATGGTGACAATAATAAGGATAATCATGAATAGTGGTATGATGATATTAGTGATAATGATAATATTGGCTCGGTGAAACTAATGAATAGAAATTTCTTTTTCAAAACATATCTTTTTTTAGCAACAGCAGCAGCAGCAACAACAACAACAACAACAACAGGATGAATTAGCGCAACCGGAAGGAGTTGAGAAGAAGAAAAAAAGTATGCTGAAGCCAAAACAGAGGAAAAGTAAACATAAAAGTGCCAAACACAGAGAGTAAAATATTTCAATATAAATTTTAATTGATAAAATTCAGATGACGCATTAATCGTATATAAATATGCTTTCTGCCCAACAACTGCAATCAATTCATATTTTGCTGGCTTGATGGATATATTAAAAGATATTTCGTTTAATTTGTTTTACATGTTCAGACATTTCTGATTTTGGAATGCCCAACAAAATGATACTTCTGCCTCTTTTTCGTCCATCATTTTGGAGTTGGAAAATACGTTATTCCGTACTAAAATGCAAATAATGTATGTGATATTTCCTGTAGTCAAAAAATCGATGACATCGCTAACTGCCTTATGTTCCAAAAAAAAGCAGCCATGTGTTGGGTGAAAATTAATAAGATGGAAACAACAGGATTATTGCATGGTTAGAAAAAGAATATTTCCAAATCTTTCGAAAGTCTTTAAATTCCTAGTTCGAATCGTCAGCTGTACAATGATGATAATCTGGAAGTCACAGACAAAAACGAAGAAACCAAAAAGCAACAATAACCATACATTTAAAAAAAAGTAACATTCCATACATGAAAAAACTAAAAAGTCACATGTGAAATTTGGATTCATTTCTCAAGGTTTAATGCATCTGATTGTTATTTCCAAATTTTTTTCATCATCTATCAACTGAAAAGCAAATTATAACAGTTTATGTCATTTAATCGGCTTCACTTCCGTCAGTTTCCAAGCGGCTCTTACTTCTGAAGCATTTATCTCCGATAAATTCCATTTCATTTACGAATTTGTGCATCGAATATAGATGATTTTCACGATGAAATGACTTTGATCAATTTAACTTTACAATATTCTTTGCATTTATCGAATGTTAAAAATGAGAACTAATTCAATCAAAGCTGTTGTTTCAATCACGTTTCCAGTCTTTAAATTGACAACAGACGAATAAACCAGAATTCCACTTGGTATATTTTGTGCCACGATCTTTTACATTTTGTTAAATTAACTCAGAGTTTATTTTATTCTAATGTCAACTTCCCTTCCCTTCACCTCAAACAAAGGTCATCTCCTCAGTAAGATTTATTTTCCCTTCCCGAAACAACGAATGGAATTTTTTAATATTCTTTTAAAAGACCTAGAAGTTTCATGCGCAAATGTAAATTCAATATCATTCAATGCTCGATAGTTACTATTCATATCAGAAAATTAGAGCCTCTTTACATGTCTAAACATTTGGACATATAATAGTTTGCTATGCATATTTGATGATCCAATGGGCCAAAGACTGGGCTTATAAGGCGTCTATTCCACGTCGTATTTTCCCTTCCTCGCCCTATAGCCCACGAAGACCTACTTTATTTTTAACGGAACTGCAGCATGAAATGTTTATGTCTCTGCAGCAATAATAATATTGATAAAACAAGCCAATGAAAAACTGCAATATGCTTATCAGTAAACGAAGATATGATAATTGATGTTATATTTTTACGTTTCACAGCAAACCAGAAGTGCTAAAGGTCAAGTGCAACAATGGAACACAAAGTTACATTTTCTGCGATAAGGAAACCAATGAACTAATCTGATCTAGTCTTTCACCGTGAAATCCATCTCATAAATGTTTTGGTTGCCTTTTGGTGATGTCACACTTCGTTCTTCCTTTCCTTATCACTTTTCCTTTTTAAATTTCCCTAGTTTCATGAACTTTAAGAAGACATTTTTCGGTTTCCCTGGCTCATCTACTTCTAGATTCAATAACATAAATTGCAGTGTTGGATTAGCTGCTTTAAACATAATGGGGGATTAGAAGAGTTGAACAGTATATGCATGTATCACTTCCAAGCTGCAAAAGGTATTATTTTGATGATAACTCAGGTAAATTATTTATTTCTGGAATTTCAGGAGATAAAAACAAACTTGAAATTCCTATATCTCCTTTCGGCGCAAACATTGAATTTTGAACATGTACAGTTAATTAATTCACAATCTAAATCACATAGGAATTTCGTTCACTTGGCTAGGGTTTCCAAATCGATCGATAATCTCATACCTAGTACCTTTGTTAAGCTTTATTCTGATTTGTCTTTTTTATTGGCTACACCAGGCACTTTCGGCGGACCTAATTTTCCATCTGAATAATTCAAGTTTCAAATAATTTACTGCAACACAATTTTTCCTAACCGGCCTGTCAATCTAGCTTCTCCAGTCGATCCACAAAATTTCTATGATTTCTGCATAAACGTGAAATTTAATTTGAAATTAAGAAAATATTGTAAAGCATACTAGGAGTTCACGTTCTCTCATTGAAAAAACATGATAATTTGAGAATTAAATCAAATTCTATTATCTCTTAGAATTATTTTTTAAAAAATGGATAATTAAGAGATAATGTCGTCGATATTTTGTGTGATTATTAAGAGCTAAATGAATGAATGTAATTCGAAGCCACAGTTAGAATCATCCACACTGCAAAAGACAGTATTAACCGTCCTATCCATGAGCCAGACGGCTATTAATGAATTGCGACTTGAAGGATGATCATTACAACAAATGTTTTATTTTAATTGTTTCGCACAAAAATTAAATAGGCAGTTCATTAAGCAATTCCATTAACACAAATGATATAAGATTAGGACAAAAGAGGTATGAAATGAGCACATCAGAATAAAAGAGGTGTGAATTAATAAATCCACAAAGCATTCAATAGGAAATAATAATGAAGATGTAACTAATTTCGCATCGAATTATCCGTCTTATACGATGAGAATATTTCAGCAAATAATTAAACTTCCAAATATTCTTTTTTTATTTCTTACAATTAAATAACTCAAGTAAACCTGATCTGGATGCATTTGAAAAACGCATGGCAAAGTTTACCATTCTTTGTAAAAGATTCAAAAAAGAAGCCAGTCCACGGCTTTATAAACAACATAAACTGAATAAAGTTTTTTCTTTCCATATGTTGTTGTTAATCAGAAATTGTATCGCCAATTCCAGTTAGCTACTGAATATCAACCTAACCGAGGAATTAAGCAAACACTTTTCAACTACTTCAGTTAAGATAGATTGAAAGAGAGTAAAAACTTTCGACTGTTGAACTGAATTATAATTTAGGTTAAGTTACTTACGTTTGAAAATATTGAATTTAGAAGGATGGTTAAAATTCTGTTATCAAAAAATTTTCATTATGTGTCCAATGTACAGATAGTAATACACCTCTTCGAAATTTCAAGTGAGCCGAATGTGCTCTATCTGATATATTAGACTAAATTTAAAAATCTCCCGAAAAAATTTGATACAGCAAAAAAGTTAGAATATAATGCTTGGACAAAAGTAAAACTTATGAAAGTCGCACAATTCTGAATTAAAGCTAAAAATTGAACAGCAAACCATTTTTCCTGCAAATTATTGTTTGATCTTTAAAACCAACACGATATTGAAGACTTCATTATGATGCACTAAAGATCACATTTATCGTCAACAAATTCTTCTCAAGGATTGCTTGGTCCAACAGAAGACGATGATTCCTTATTAAGTGCCGTATGTTCGGTTAATTCAATGTGGTCGATTTTTGAGATGATCTGCAAGTGTTCTTTTTATACGAAATATTAAAAATTTCCATGATTAGATGTTAATTTTAATCAAATACAGTGTATACAGCAGTAGCTTTAGAATGACCGAAGTCACTACAATATAATAAAATCATATAGAAAATGTTAAGAATCTCAAGAAGTTTCATCCTACCCTAGTAGTGAAATCGTAATCCTCAGGTGGTTCGATGAATTCGCCATCCGAATAAAATTCTTTGTCATGAATACGATTGAAGCAGTTGAGTCGCAAGATTAATCCTGAAAGAAGATGTCTTAATTGCTACGAAGATGATTTGAAATCTGAAAATGAAAAAGAAACGTTACCGGTCACAGCTCCACCAATGATAGAGACAAGCAAGACGATAACAAGCGCAGCAAGTTGATAACCAGCCTGCACAAATATCTCACGACCTTCTTTGCTATTGCTCATTGCCGGATAGATATGAGTCACGTTGCTGCAGTTATGCAAGTATTAAACATTTCACATGTGGATTAGAAAACCACCTTGCTAATCATTTTTATTTCTTATTTATCACTGCCTTCATCAAGAGCTAGTTCCCAAATGCATTCTCGCTTTGACTAATTCATAAATAATTGGTTCAAAACTATCAATATTTAGTAAAATATAAAGAGCAAGAATATGCAAATAACCCAGTTCCATAACGGGTTGGTTCATAAACAGCCGTGAAAACGAAGCCAAGAATGCCAGCCAAAATGCCTGAAAATTTTTTTCTCTTTAAATTTACCAGCATTTAACTATCTCTTTGGAATCCATATCTAAATTTGCTACACTTAAAGTGATATAAATATTTCATACATTACTCCAAGCGTATTACATCTAAATATACATTCTAAACAATATTTTTCGAAAAAAATTGAAAAAATTACGAAAATTTAATCAAAGTTAACTATTACCAGGCAATCCATGAATCGAACCTACACCACGTGTATCATGAAGTCCAAAGACTCGAGCTCCAATTGGCTAAAATTATATCAAATGAAGGAATAAAAGATGTAGAATAGAATTATTTTCGGCATTTAAATTTGACACTACTGCTAGCGCAGTTTTTGAAGTTTATGAAATTACTTAAAAAGGATCTGCGTAAAGAGCACATTTTTCCTTATATTCAACTGTGATACTTCAATTTGATGAAGAAGCAAACCCTGATGTAATTGTTTCCAAGAACCGAGACCAAAGCGCCCAAGCAGCCAATCAAAAGAGCATAAAATGGCTCCAAGATGATGTTTGCAACAGTACCAATAGCAATACCACCAGCAAGGACCGAATTCGATATATGTGTCATTGAGAAGCGGTACTGCAATATTTTGGCGTAAAAAGATGGACATGCGCAAAACGATATCAGATCAAGAGCTAATTGCAAGTATTTATTAGAAAAAGATACGAATTTGCTATTTTTGAATAGTGTGACATTAACCTTATTCTCGTGATCAAGCATCTGACTGATCAGAAAAGTGCAAACAGTGGAAGAACAAAGCGCTAAATAACTGTTCAGGATAGCACGGTGTCGAGAATCCTCAGGAATTGCCAGAGCCGAATTGAATGATGGAAAAAATGCCCACAGAAATAGAGTACCTGAAAAAAAAAGAAATATTGGCAGAACTTCAAAAGTGATATTTTAAAAAGTTTGTTCTATTTTAATAAGTTCAATTCTTCCACTTATATTTTCATCAAATTATTCGGAGCAAATTATGAAAAGTTTTCATTCTGCATCCGAATATATCGAATATTTCGAATATCAGCATTTGTTTTCCTTTTAGACTAACACAGAAAAATTGTTACTGACCAATCATAGCAAATATATTGGAATTGTAGCTGGAACCCTCATGTTGATGTGCAATCATTTCCCTTTTGTTGATCACTTTTGCTACAGCCAAACCGAAGTATGCCCCGAAGCAATGGATCACCATGGAACGGCCAATGTCGATCACCTATGTTTTCGATTTTTATTTTCTAGCAATGTAACTTAATCGATCGCAGGAAGAAAAGTAAGACTTAAAATGGAAGCGGAAATATTTATCGAGTTTAAAAATTTGTTCATCGATATGAGAAAATAAAACCTTCAGATAACGTAAGATGAGATGCTCGACAGCAACGGCCACTGGTACTTCGATAGCGGACATCACCATATACTGTACCGGAGTAAGTTTGCCCAAAACAGCACCCATCGTGATCAGAACGGTAATAGCAACAAAATCGGCAGTAATCAAGCTAAATTTAATTTTCTATTTTTAGGGAAGCAAAAGCCAAGAAATGTCTCGGCAATTCACTGATCTAAAGAATCGCATGGTTCGAATAAATCTATGGTGCTACTGGTTATGATGATAAGCAATGGACAAATGAACGAAATTAATAAAGTTATACTCACTCAAGAATAGAGATCGAAAAACGTCCAACGTTGGCGAATTCATGTGAGAAGAATCCACGTACAATAAGTGCCCACTGGATCGCATGAGAGGTAAGCAGAAGGTTGATTGAAAGAGCAGCCAGACCGTACCGTCGTAAAAAAACCATTATAAATCCCATACCGACCAACGTCATCAAGTGGACATCTTGAAATACTGAAACATTTCAAGTCCTATATTGTAACTCGTTTATTACAAATTCTATTTGTCTCTTTCTTTACTCTTTCGTAATTCTGACCAGGTAAGATAATTAAGCGCAATAGCTTGGTAGTACAGATTTGACGAATTTTGATCCCGCGAAATTTAAAATGTAAAATATTTCACATTTAGTGTAATAAAATCCGAAGTTTTTATAAAAAAAAAAAAGAACGAACATGGATAATTAGTATTAATGAAATTAGTGCTCGTAGTACCACCAGGCATCGCATTATTTGAATATTGTCCAAATATGGCGAAAAGAATTAGAAATAGAACCTGAAAATTTTAATTTGCTTTTTCATTCAATTTTCATCACCACAATGTAAGTTCCTGCAAAATTTTATGAATGAAAATTTCAGAAGTGCTTTCCTATAAACTCTTGCAGCATCACTTAATTTTTCTTTTTCTCCTTTTGAAGCATCAACGATACAAAAACTTCCAACATATCTCTTCCAATTTTCCTCAATTTTATGCTAGCAACAACAGCAGTAGTTGACGAATTCAAGACAGTAGCGTCTGTATTTACAGTTCATAAGAAAATCGATATTCGATATCTTTGCATATTTAACGATCTATCGATTTCATAAATGTTGTGCAGTTGATCTGTTACTAAAGAAGTCTGCCGATTAATCAAGATCTTTCTCTAAGATTTTAGAATAAAATTTGTAGTTATCTCTTTTTCGCTCTCTTTGAAACCCTTGTCTACTTCCTATAGTTTGGTCAAAATCATATGCATCTGAGACAGGAATAGTTTTAGGCATTGAAAAGAGATGACATGGGAGGAAAGAAGAAAACAAAAAATTAGTAGTCATGTTCAAGGGTAAAATTAAGAGGAACACCTACAACCAAAGGTTTGGGCAAACCTATAACGTGTTTAATTTGCTTTCATGAATATTGACATACCACTGAGTAGGACTATACTAAAATGTACACAACTGATTACTACGACATTGATTTATCACCACATCAGCACGACATGCTACAATAATGATAGCTATCGAACCATGGAATTATACAAATTCCAAAAAACAAAGAAAAAACATTTGATATACCGCGGAATTCCATTTAAAATATAGCACAGATGCAAAAGAAGTCAAATAAATGGATTTTAGCCAGAAAGAATTTTCGTCGAGATGAGAAATTCTGTATAAGCGTTCGAGTGAGCAATATATACCACGATTTATAAGAATTATGTAATCAGTCACTTTGCTTTATCAGCGCTTCCAAGAAATGTAGCGTTTTTTACCTTTCTTGTTACATTGATTAAACAAATATTTGAAAAATTTACTTATTTAGAAAATTATGTGTCAAAAAACAGAAACAGAACAACACCGGAAATAAGAAGGATACAACCGATACCTCAACTATTGATATTATTTCAGATGTCTTCTTGTTTATTCCGATGTACAAAAAATATTTTAGCAATTCATGATTGGGAAGTAAGAGATTCATGGTTCGTTTTTCGGAAGGTTCATTTTCCAAGGCCTTTAACACGAAATATAAAGCCTCAACTCTTTCCAAAGCTTTTTTTTTAATATTAAAACCCTTCGAAATTTAGTAATGCATTCTCCAAGGAAGAAAGGTAACAATGCGAAGAAAATTATTCAGGATAATAAATCAAATACATTCTTCTGCTGATTAGCTAACTACTGAAATATCTATGGTCAGTGACAGTTATCTAATCTGACAACGAGTCGATGCGAAGAAAAAAAATCAAATAAATCATTCAAGATAATAAATCAATCACATTCTTCTGCTGATTAGCTGACTACTGAAATATTTATGGTCAGTGACAGTTATCTATTCTGATAAAGAGTCACAAACAACTGAAGTTGAATTTGTGAAATTCAACTAATCGATTAAATCGAGTGTAAATAGCATCTACAAATCAAAACACTTGTCCCGCTTTCGTGGAGAATGAATTTTTGAATCACATTCGATAATTACAAACCAAACTAATCATTTAAAATGAAACCTATTCCTTCGTTCCTAATATTTAGCTTACTTTTTTGCTGATTGGTTATCAAGCATGAGGCTTTTCTAGGTATAAATTTCATAAAAACAGACAGAAATAATTCTTAAATATTTTTCTTTAGAAAAATTGTCGCACCACTTTTTTAAACCATTTTTTTATTGACCAAAACATATAATAGCAAAAAGCCTATGTGTAAGTGATCATTCAAATGAATCAAAATTAGAATGCTGCATAATTTTCTAATAAAAGGTGATGAAACAACCATATGAAAACAGTACAATTTAAATTATAAATTTGAAATTCCAAGCAGTTCGCTCACTAAAATCTTGAGACTCACAATATCTTACTAAATGAAGAAAACAATGATTGAACATACCTGGAAGAAGATCGCAAAAATAGTAAATTGCTTTCGATGGAACATCGATGCCATTTCCGATTGACTGCAATTAAAACACAAATTTTTCATCTGTTAAAAACAATTTTGCATAACAACAACAGCTCTTCGTGGCGTACAATAACATATGAAGATTATTGAAAAAGAAAGCGAATCTCATAATATATACGTATATATAACTAAGCTAAATTTTTCAATTTAACAAACTGATCAAATAAATAAAAAGAATTGATTTGGTCCAACAAAAATATCATAATGCTGATTTCCTTTGCATCACAAAATTGATCACTTTTCTAGTATCAAAAATCACGAGAAGTATAGAAATTAGTAAGAGCAAAACTTAAAAAGTATAATTTTAACTCTTTCATGAGAATCAATTTTTTTTGGCTTCTCAAACATCATCCTATTTTATTTCATCAAGGTGAAATGATTTGATTAGTAAGTATAAATGAAAACGAAAGTGAAAAAGTTGACAATCTTCATTTTTGTCCTACTAACTATCTCGTTTTTCGAGATTTCCTTCAAATCACAAATTTTTATCAATTTTTAGGGGAGAATTACAACTGCAGAAAAAAATAATCCAGAACAATTATGTATTACAAGGGACTTAAAAGTAGTATTTTTGGGAAACAAAGTGGTCGTTCATGAGGAAAAAAGTTCTAGCGATGGCATGCAAATTGAGTAGACTAGTCATTGGGGAAATAAAACATCGATTCTTTTCCTTTTCTTTCAGCTTAATTTAGATTGAATCCGAATATTTATTAAAATGCTATTCAAACAGCGAATAAATCATGTCCTTCACTGATGAAATGCAGCTGCCTATGTAGAAATAAATTTGTTTAAAATATCAACGTTAAATTATTTGAAAATTTTTTTTAAATTTGAAGCCACTTTCGCGTTTGACAGACCGAAAATTCATGGAATAGTTATAATTATCCTGATTTCTGTATTACAGCAATTGAAATTATCGGTTAGTAAAATTGCTATGCTTTTTAGACGATACAAGCAAGGCTTAAATTCAGAAAAATCAATAAAATACGTTGAAGTTAGATTATTATCTCATCATACGACACAATATAAGTGAAAATTGCTACCATCGTTGAGTTACTTATCATCGAATCAGTCAAAACCACTCAGCTGGAACATCACCAACCAAGAGATGGCTTGAAGCAATAAATTTTAGAATTTTACAGAAAAAAAGATTCCACACTATTTTCTTCCCTATTCTTCTAATCCTTCATGTTCTCAACGACCCGACACAGTTAAATTATTACTTTGACATGGTCGGGTCATTCACCTTGACATGTCCATTTCAAGTACTGGTCCCAGTTTTACAGAGTACTGGGACACATATACAACAATGGATCGGAAGATGAAAGTACTTCAGACTTTACAGTACCTCGATTTCTGCTTGTGGTACGACAGCTGACCGATGTATTACCCTTATTAATACTTAAATTACTATCTTCCACTTCGAAAGGATATTCTGTCAAATCAGACACTACGATTTCAATCAATTGTAGAAGCTAGAAGCAAAACAGTTCAGTACATTCACAATGGTTATCTAATACTGCACTCCCAAGTTACCAGAAAGGATTGGTCAAATTTTTAAATGACAGCTGTCTGCGCCAATACTCAATTATCTTTTTACCAAATTGATCCCATCCTTTTGATATGTTTCCACAGCTTTATGGGTAACTAACATCGGTTAAATGAAATGTATTTATTTACTTTTATTTTTAAATGAGCTCACGGTAGAGTGACAGATTATGACATCAAGCTAATAAATTTCATCGTGAAAAGTTTCGACGAGTAATTTTTGCACTTCAGATTTGGAAACTTTGGAAAATAAGTAGGTCAAATGAATAAACATCAGCTATAATAATTCGTTATGTCATTTACATTATAATATATTACATGTCACCATCGTCTTTTTTTTTTTAAATTTTAACTTATCTGAGTTATTATCCTCGCTAAAACGTGGCTATTAAATGAAGCAGATGCATAGAAATTTATTCCGAGAATATTTGTTTTAGGGTTCTAAATTAAATTACCTTTTACGAGATTGCATCTTCCTACCGCTACTGTCATTGAGATTTGCCATAGTGGTAGTGGTGGTGGCTGATGTTGCTGATGCTGATGAGATGATTAGATAATTAGATGATAACTTGCTGGAGAATGTTTCAACCAAACTGATCGACCCGACAGCGTACCACTTCACTAACACACATGGCAGAATGACAACCACGCCACACGTACATAATATGTACGCCCACACAGGAAAACAAGAAATTATCAACAACTACTAGACGATCTTAATAACGATAGTAATAAACAGTGTTGAGAAACTGTGCTACGATAGTTATTGGAATCGATCCCTCTATGAGGAGCAGACTTTACCTTTTAAAAATTTCTGCTAGAAACATAAATAATATTTCTGTGCAGAATAGTCCTACCGAATTCTGTTGTGACAGTCAGAAAAAGAAAGTTTTGAACGAAGAACACTAAACAAGAAGTAATTTCATTGAATATTTTGATCAAAAAAACTGGCAACAAAATCATGCAGGAATGTTCAACGGTCAAAAGTAAGATGTCGCATAAATCGCAATTTATACTTAATTTTAATTAGAATTGGAAAGGAATTATTACCCTAGAATTAAAAGCTATGGAAAAATGCAGCAAATCAGATCTTAAAATATAAGAGGAATACAGCAACAATGGACAACAGAAGCCTGAGTAATTATCACCGCTGACCAGCACTGCTCCACAATAGCATTCTGGATGGAGGACTGTGCTGATACAGACAGATATGAAATGTATTAGTGGTCATTCACCCTCCTCACGTCCAAGCAAGCAACCAGAGGTCATTCTATGCTCTTAATGTGACTGTCCTTCCATCGCCTCTATCTCTTCTCTGTCCCTCGTTGCCCTTTCTAAGCACTACTACCCTCGCTTTGATGCATATCTCTCGATTCGTTGACCAATGTCCATCCTTTGCTGTCTATAGCTCGTGAAATCCTTACTCCTACCAACTCCCAGTACCATCTACTGTTACCGTTTTCTTTACTGATCGAATTACTTTCCTGGGTATATGCTTTTGTCAGCATTTTCATCCTTTACCATCCCCAATGCGCTTACTGAAGGGACAAAGGGGAGATATACGACCCTTCAGGCAGTTAATCGATATGTAGGTGAGGATAGAAGCCAGGATGAACCTCACCATTGCTTAGCAATCCGACCATCAGTTGGCCAAACAATATTCCTTCCCATTCCGTTTCAAACAAAAGTGCTTTCTGAGTCATAATTAGCGCGTGATTCGTTCGAGGGACCGTATCGTTAAAGATGCGTGCTATCTGATAGTGATACATTTTTATGAAGTTAGGAGGGGATATAAATCATCTATTGTTTTAATAGCTGCTTTTGCTGTTAAATCAGTTTAAAATTCAGCAATTTAAAATTTAACGAGTCCACTCTTTCTTTTTTTCTCCGTTCTTCCGGTATCAAGAGCTGTGTGAATTGTTATAAGTTAGAAATGACTTTAGCTAATACATAACTTGTAACAATTCATATAGCTTTTTTGTTCTCCTCATGTCATCCATCAGATAGATCCAACTAGATTCTCAGTACATGGGTTTTTTTCTTTAGAGCTTCTCATTTTTCTGATTGTAACATCTCATTTATCTCGTAGAAATTTACACTGTCAAAGCCGTAGTCTAGATGTCGCGCATCAGAATCTTGTCTGAAAATCTATAAGACATTACTGAACATGCCATCCATCAACCAACTTGTCGCACTATTCACAAGTTTCACAAGCGATATTCAGTGACACAGACAATCCATTAAAATAAAATTTTGAGCCAGTGGAGTGACTAAGAATGGAAAAGCAATGGAATGTGAGCGGTTCATTGGGATCTGTTTAAGCTTCTTTACTGAAAAAATTAATGCGTCAAAAAAAGAAGACAAAATCAATTGCTGAGTAGCGAAGTGTAGCTTAAAGCGCCATAATATGAGCTCAAGATATGACAGATAAAACACTTGGTTTTTAATTGAAAATATAAATCTGATGATCCTCAGAATATTATTAGAAATGAGAATGACAAAGCGATCGGAATACCAAACTATGACCAGAATCAGTACAAATTATTCTATGAATACGTACGCTTTTTATTCATCAATCGACAAATAAAATTGAACTGAAAAAGCTTTCATAAATTCGTAAACTTTCCTCATTAAAATCGGATCCTAATATTAACTAATAAGAAGATGGAGCGAGAGAATATATATTCCAGCATGGGACAACATCTGTAAACAACGCAATGAGCCTAGAATCCGCTTGATAAAAGATATAAAGTAGCGGTATTTGCAAGAGAGAGAGATATACGGCGATCTATCTTAAATAAGCCCCGAGCGTCAGCTTTCATGATATGAGTTGCTTAAATGCAGTGATTGATTAAAAGAAGGAATTTCTAATTGGCTGTTGTTTACTAGCATTCTTCAGATGTGTGAAAGGTTTATCTCACCCTGGTTTGCTTCTATCTTTTGGAATATAAGCCATCATGAGTTGTCTCTGCACAATTTTGCCATTATTATCCGCATAGTGGAATCGATCTCATGTAAAAATAAGCTTATAAAATCAAAAGCTTCTGTTAGCCATTTCAATTCAAAACTATACGAAAGCGGAAAATTCTCGTGCTAATCTGAAGAGAATCAAATATGGATGGCAAATCGATATTATGTACTAATCTGAAGGTTTGTCAAAAAATCTTTCAGTTAATTCAGTTACTTAAGTGATGGTTTGTAAAGTTGGAAGTAGCAAACAAAATTGGCCTTCTTTTACTCTCGATACATCACATATATTATTGGGAATTCTTTTTCGAAATGGGCAGAAAATTGAATATTGAGTGGGATCGACACAGGATGATGCAGAGCTACATCACGTATCATTAAATTGGCTTTTCAGTCAGGCATTTTCAAATGATTTAAAAATTGCCACAATTGCCATAAAAATTGAAGTCATCAATTCTTTAACGAACTATTTAAAATGTCACTGCGGAGACGCTAACGACCATTAAAAATAGTAAAATCATATGGAATAGAGTTTCGCAATTGATAGTTATATATAAAAATAAACGTCAAAAAATAAAGTCAGCAATTTCATTCCGGTTTCTAGCTAAATTCTTGAACTTATTTAGTTAAAGTGCATTCATTTATTTTTCAAATGAATGCATTTTGAGATTCTTCAATGGAGCGAAAGTATTTTTAACATATTGAACTGAATTGTGCTGATATTTATTTTTCCGGTTTACAGGAAAAATTCGCAAATTTTTTAGATTTTTTCCAATTTAAAAAGATTTCATTAATTATCTTATGACAGTTGAGTAGTATCGTGTGGTTACTTTTCATGCACAGTAGAAATTTGTTTGAAAATAGTAAGATACTATTTCGAAGAAACTATGTAATTTATTTTGAATTCATTAAGATATTCAATATCCGTAATTCAGAGAGAAGTTAATGATCTAGCAATTTAATACCAGATGCTGCAAAGAGAATCGTAGGTAGTGCTGAAAAGAATGCACCGAGGAAAGAGCAACATTGGACTAATTTTAATTTTGCATTCGAAATTCTGATTATTTATAGTGAATTCTTTATTTGTGAGAATTAGCGAATATTAGAAAACTGATTTCCTACATTTCATTTCTGCAATCTCTAGTATTTTTTTCCTTTCCATATTTGAACGCAATTGATGTGCTCGATGCACAGTTATCACCTATTAGATTAACAACAGTTTATTATTAAATTTCTACTTTTTTAGTTATAGCACGAATTCCGATTAATTTCTTATCAGAAGATAGTTGAAATTGAAGTCAGATAGTCAAAGTTGAGTAAAAGCTCTTTTAATATTTTTATCGCTCTTTTAATCGTTTTGTCAGTTCGTCATTACAGCAACGATCTCCCAGAAATGCTGCTTTGATCTTATTCATAGATTGGTGACAATGACAAGGCGTACAGATCAAAATATCATGGGCAAGATGTGACTTGTAAAATGTAACTGTTGGTGCAGTTGCGGTCTCACAAGGGTTTCCCACCATGCAATTATAATATCATTTAAGTGGGAGGATTAGTTTGATTGACAGGGAATAGATTTGAAATTGGAAGTGATGACAAGTACGCTTAGTTTTAATTATCAAGTATCAACTCTATATCGAACATTTCACATTTACATAATCTATAATATATCTCGGTTTGGCATGCCTAAACAATAATATCACACATACATAATCTATAAATATCCCTCAGTTTAGTATCCCGTAAACCATAATGACATCCCATGACCATTGCATAAATTATTTTAACTAACTTCTATAGAAAGTTTGTCATTTTTTGATATCTCAATCAGCGAATAGCTATTATTGGATTGTGGTGAGTACCAAAGAGCGACTACCCTTAATTTTAAGAGGTATGGAAGAAAATAGAGCCGAAAAAATAGTGAAATTTCAGTTGATCGATTTTGTTTTTTTGGTAGAACAAATAAATGACCTCAATATTAAATCAGTAATCATTTGATTATTACTATAACTAGACTTATAATTCCATATCAATAATTTTGAGGTCATTTATTCAAACAAGAATGGCATGGTCATCATTTCAATAATACAGGATTTTTTTCAATAGTTATAAACATGTTTCAGTGCTCTATACCAAAATTAGAATTTGCAACGAAATACATTTTAATTTATGTTTAATAAAGATATATAAAACAAGTGGATGAATAGCTGGTGGTAATACATGTAAGGTTTAGAATATACACTCACACGATTCTTTGATGATGATGATGACGCTGGTTGATGCACAGCCTTGGGTAAATACCCCTAATTATTTGGAATTTTCAACAAGTGGCAATCATCATGCATACTCTTGCGGAAATGTATTCATCACTGTCCACTATTTATTTCACCTGAGAAGATCCATCAGCACCACCTGTACACTGCCACTACTCAAATATTATGGTATATATATTTACACTAGAAATATCTCAACCTTCTGACATACATATGATTTTGTTGCGTGCGAAAGAATTCTTTTGCTAAAATGGAATAAGTTAGAATGCATTAAGTAATTCTGATTGTAACACTGAGTTCGAATAATCTGGAAGCACTTAATGCGAAAATTAAGCAATACAATTGAACTCAATTCATTTAGAGTAATTGATATACATAAACAATATAAAATTCAAGCTATTCAGAATGTTCCATAAAAGTATAGAATGTTATATCAGTTTTATAGCGATAGCTAATTCGGCCTATTAAATGCAATTATCTAGAAATTTGAAATTTTTGGTTGAGAAATCGAAGAAGAAATTGGCAGTAACTGAAAATGACAAAAAATGGAACTGAAAAGCACCAGCGATAGGGTAGTGATAATTTGATACATTACCGAGACAAACGCTTGACGATAATTGTTCGAACGAATTGCGCTTATTCTGCGAATCGGAATAAACAATACATCAGTCAGTCGTCAATACTCAACTGTCTTCTTACGATATCACATCAAAGGAATAGATTAAAATATTAGCATATTTGCATAGCAAGCATTAAGTGATGTAATTTTACAGAAAAAGCAGTACTAAACTTTTACGTAAGCATAATGAACTCATAATAACTTATCAATTGATCTGACCATTCTGAACGATTAAAGTTGTTAAGAATGAGATGAGAACCAGAATAAAGAATGTGAAGCATTACTAAATAATTAAAATACTGGAAAAAATGCAAAAAAATTATGGAAATTTGCAAAGAATGTTTGAACCCTAGTAATAACATTCTTATGCAATTATATGGTTAGTTTTCAACTAAGTCATGTATAGATTTTTTTATGTCAGTAGTTGAAAGATGCCAGGATTTTAAGATTTAGTGGTAAATCTCGTCGTTTTGTGAGGATTAAACGAAGAGAGTGTGATTTTAGAGTCGCATGTATTCACATTACAATTTGCAAATAGGTTATACGGAGTAGAAATAAGTAATTGAACAACCCTAGCGATATATTCATGCGGGCAGACAAGAAGAACATAGATATAGAAGTATTATTTGAAAAACTGTGTATTGAATCTGATTAGAATAAAATAAAAAACAATCACATTATCATAAAACATACGTATGTACAGAAATGGTTGACAAGCTGTTAGGCATGAAAATGAGCGTCATTGACACTTTGTGCACCTAGATTAATAGTGAATCTTGCAGCTCATTTTTCAATTTTTTCTTTTTTTTAAATTTTCGCGGAACGACATCCAAGACTAAATTATTTGTCATCTTATTTGTTCCTGATTCAGCTGCCATATAAATTCATAACATATAACTTATTATTTGCTTCGTTTTTCCAGTACAAATTTCAATAGTCGTCTACGGTATATCTTCATTTCTTTAAGGAACTTCAGACTGAATTCGATTGCTTTTTACACGACCTTAATTTGTTCGAAGAAATATTATCTTTTCAAATTGATCAAATTTACACCAATACAAAAGAAAAGGTGCAAAAATAAAAATTACTCAATGGAAAAAGAATAATTCAATTTTTTATTGCGAATTTCATCGAGGTTTAGAGCAGACGTAGCATCAACTTAACTTTCAAATAAATCACTGAAAAGCATTCAATATATTTTACTTTGCAACATTTAAATAATCAGCTCTTAAATAAGCTTATAATGGATAATGACCTTTAAACAAATGCATTAATGAGAATTAATGATAAAGAAAAAATAAAGAAAGAAATTCTATATATTTTGACTTTCAAAAGAGAATTCTGAGTTTAATAGTGCTTTGAAGATGGCAAATAACATGAAATGCGCCGAAAAACTAAAAACAAAATAATGCATCATTCAATTATTGCATTTATTTCAACCAAAACGCGAATCTTGATTAAAAAAAATAACCCTTCACTTTAAATCAAAAAAGAAAGCAAATGCAACTTAAGCTAACTTAATATTAAACATTTCTAGAGGCGGTGAGGACAAATAAATCGTTTGGCAAAATTAATTATAACTTCAAGCAACTGAATTACATCGGAAGCACCAAAGAAAGATAAACTATTTAGGACGAAACGCTCGTCTTCTTTATAATATTCTCTCTGATTTCCCCACAGCAATTTGTCATTCTTCTTTCAAAATTTCAATCTGCTAAATTGTCCGTTGGACTACGCACTGTTTAAAGTGGCAAGTTCTTCTTTTATATATATATAAATGCAAGTGAGTGTATATTTGCATACTAAAGTTTGCTTGTGATATTTGTCTGAGTATGTGTGCGGACTTGTTAAAAAAATGAGGAAAGAAAGGAAACAAAGAGCATTACAACCTGTACAATTCATTTTACCGCCTAAGCATTACACTTTTCATTCAATTCTTACTTTAAAAAATGAAAACAGAAAAGCAAGAAAGTGGGTGAAATTCCATTAAATTCTGCTTGCTTTTTCCATTTTTTGCGAGATTTTGTTATCGTGATTTATGTTTGTTTACTCTCACTTTCCTTTCCTTCATAAATATTTGAGAGGATCATTGTCCCTTTCAGTGGCTCAGAAGAGTGCTTGTTTCAGTATTATCAACAGAAAATCCACACATTTTGCAATTTAGCCTATTCTGAGGTAATCATCGGGAAGAATTCGAACGTGAAGCTCAAAAATTTTTATCCGAAACATTTGGAAATTGCATGAAAGAAGCTCGATAGTAATAGAAAGGACGATGAATAGTTTAACGAAGAAACATTTTGTTGCGGTAAATGACAAGCTATAATTTGTTAATCTTGTTGGCAGTTTCATTATAATTGGACTAATTATTAATGGAAATTAATAACAACTTCTAATTGAATCGCCTTCCATATTAATTTGAATTAATTCAATTTCAATTCATATTTCCTTCCATCCAGCCAAGTTTTATGCTAGTTATCATACATAACTGACAAGTTAACAAAAAAAAGATACATTATTTTAAAATGATTCTATTTTTCGCAGTTCTTAATATGATTTTAAACATAGAGCTGCTGGTATTTTTAATGAATACTTTATTTGAATACTTTATTTTTGAGAAGAACTAAAAAACAATAAAATGAAGAACGAAATGTTGGAAGATTTCCTGAAAAGGTCAATGCGGATAGTAATTGACCTTTGTTGATGAACTGATTTAAAAATTAAGTAGTCAGCATACATAGAAAAGCATTAAGCGTTAGCTTTGACGGTTTACAGAGCAGTATGCTTCCTTTATAATTGCTATTATTTAAAAAAATGTTATTAAACCTCCAAAGAACAACCAGTATCACCTACTGAGAAAGATTAATTATCTAATCTAACGACTGCCTGAATTCTTTTTAGTCGTATTGATAAGTTATTATCACAATCATTTCATTCACAACATTGTTATGGTTGATATGGACACTAATGCATCTTCAAACTCGAATTTGAAACTTCCACAGGATTGATGCCATCGCTTCAGGAATGATCGAGTTATCATCAGTTGCCATCGATCGACTTTTGATAGTGAGCAATGTGAAAAACAACAAAATCATGTTTGCAGTGCCAAAAGTGCATTGAAATACCAAAGTGACTTTAAAAGTGATTTATTTATTATTTCTACCCAGTAAAAAACAATTAAGGATAACTTATTGCTGCACTTTCCAAAAATGTGCAACAAAACGATTTGACATCAAGCATTATTATATGCATACTTTACCTCAACCGTCTTAGTCTTGCAACTCGTCTAGATATTGTTGAAGAATATCTTAAATGGAAGTATTAATGACACTACAATGCTGTTTACTTATGTCATTTTTGAGTGAAATTTTGGAATAGGCGGATTTGTGTGTTTGAATGCATTATTTGTAAGCACAGTAAATGGGTACTTAAATAATAAACCTGTGTTTTCTGGTGCAAAGTAAAAAAAAAAATCAAAAGCTGAAATGATCATTTCAGTCAAGCTTGTAGTTCTTAAATGAATGATTGTATCGCTATTCTTTGTAATTCAATTGCCCATTTCACTAATAAGGTCCAACTGAATTATACAAATAAACCAGAAGAGTTATGCAATAATTGCGTGTTTATTCCAGCAGAAATTTTTGGTGAGATTTGATTTAAATGAAAAATTAAATTTCGAGATCCTGTCCATTTCGGTAAATGAAAAATGATAACACCGAAGAGAGCAGATTACTGCGATATTTGAAAAGATTTAGGTCCGACCAACAATCAATTTCAGTTAGCTGATAAGTGACTTTTATTAAAATTTCAACAGTGGAATAAACACTGATCAAACAAATTAAATGGCGTATAAGAAAATCTATTATAATCTACTCGCTTTTTGCTACAACTTCATCAGATCAATATCATCGTTCTAGTGTACATGTCATAAGAAATGACAATTTCCGTGTACTTATGCTTCCTTCGTCTAAGACTTAATTTGTGCAATCCTAAAATATATAACCATATTTTTTGCGAGTAAGTTTAAACGATAATAATTTATCATTTTAATATAGAATTTCCGCGAATTTCATTTTCGAATTATTCTAACTTTTTTCGCAATGAAAAAACGAAAAAAAAATTAATCATTTTGCTTCAAGTATTAATTTGACTTGCATTTAAGTTCTGTTTTCTTTTTTCGATGATTGTCACTGGCTTCAGCCAAGCTTAGCTGATTAATTAACGATTTGGTAAGAGCGATATGGTAATAAATGAAGATATATTTTATGATAAATGGAGGCACTGATATTTTGGTCAGTGCAAAAGATATTTGACAGTGGATGATAGTCTTCACTCCAAGTCACTTTATCAGAAATAATGAATTGGTAGCGATCATTTCATCATTTGCTTATCGTTATGATCAGAAATCAATGCCACATTCGCGTGTTACATTCATCGTCTGATACTGTTGATAAAGAACGGTTGAAGGAGCGAAGCGATGCAAGAATAAAAAGACAATATAAAGCAGACCGATACCGAAAAGATCACCAAAGGAAGTCAAAACCGGTACCGAATTATTGTCTGGATCCAATCGGAACCACCACAGCCCATAAACTGTTACTTGGCATAAATAAAATAATAGTAAGCCCTGAAAATTGTAAAAATAAGTTTTATGAACAATCAGTTCAATTAGGCCTTATCCAAGTTGAAACTAAATCAAAATTAGGCATTACTGATTTCAAATAAATATCTGTAATTTAAAAATCAGTTGTCTCTCACAAATCATTGACTAATAAATTGACTAAATAGTAATTATGATTTACAGTTCACGGGAATTTATTACTTGTACAAAGGCGGCCACAATGTAACCCCCAACAAGAATCCAACTGAAGTCAATGTTTTGAGCTGTGAAAATAATCACAATGACAAATAAAAAATTATACGGGATTGCCGTTACTAATAGCAAAAACGCTACTTTGGAATCCAAATCTGAAAATGATAGCGCGGTCACTGATTCTTAATTATTGTGAAATACTAATACCACATATTATTATGTTGATGAAAAGCAGTTGAGATTTTTTTTCAATAAGATTTTCTGTTTTATATTGGGTGAATTTCCCAAAACATTCTGGATGATTAATTGCTGTTTATTTCATCCTCATTTTAAGCTGAAGAAATGATGTCAGCCAAAGGAAATTGTGAGTGATTTTTTTGTTTGGATTCAAAGTAAATGATGAAGTATTACGGCACTCGCAACATCACCAACACTTTCAATCCTCAAATTGCTAACAAGTGGATCATTGCAATTCATGAAATTTTACGGAGGAAACGTAGACCTTTGATATGAGGAACAAGCAACCGGCTATCGTATCTTAACAATGAGCAAAATCACTCTTCGACATAATCCTCCTATAACTATACAAGAAGCTATTAAGGAAAATAATGTCAGCACACTGCTATCGTTTGGCATTTCAAGCGAATCGAAACGATGAAAAAATTCAATGAATGGACGCCTTTTGGATTGATCGGCAATTTGGATTGATCGGTAACAAAAAACTATCTGGAAGTGTCGTCATTTCTCATTTTAACAGTGTATCATTTCTCGATTAAGTGGTAACTTACGATGAAAATACGACAGCACGAATTAGGATATTAATGATTAATGAAAATGAGCTTTATAGTACTTTTCGAAATGGAATTTGCACCAACAGGGTCAAAATTATCCTTTGATAATCCGCCACTATTAAAGCATCACGATGAAATCTTTCATTAAATCTAAGAAACATGCATAACAAGTCGTGAAAGTCAAAGCTAGATACTGGTCATTAAAAGGAACTCAATTCTCTTCACACAATATCGAACGACAAATCCCAAATCATTCAATTTTGAAACATTGCTTATCAGTATTCCGAAAGGGGGACGATTTGAACTATAAATTTCGCTTTATCTCTCGTATTCATCTGACCTTTTTTCAATAAATGCGGAAATTCTGTTTAAGAAACTGTCGAATCTGGAAGCAATGACTTCACCACAAAAATATTTTTAATTTTTATGCTCCCAGCAGAGATGGAAGCATAACAATTAAAAATATTTTTGAAATTAATAGCATAACAATTAAAAATATTATCAATAGAGATGTGTTTAAGCCTAATTATAATGATTCGAAATTCACAGTTCAAATTATTTTTATATTATCCTAACACTTTGGTAACAATTACTAGGTTTGAAAAAAAAACGCATATTTTTGTTCATTTTCGTCAAAAAAAACTGTCAGAAGTATCAAATAATCTTCCGAATATTTTGATATGCAGTTTAAAAAATTGTTACGGACACTCTTCCTTCTGTTCTTCCCTTTCGCCGATTCAAAAAAAAACAGAGGTTCAGCCATCGAGGACACTGTTTCAGCTAGCTTTGATTGCCACAGTTTTGGCTGAAGCATCCCCGACCAAGAAATTTTGTCTTTTTTGCTATTCTCTTTGAGTACTTGCCGAAGTTTTGTGCCATTTTTTGGATGTATCAAATTACCACAGACAAAAAAAATGAATGCTTACGACGTAAACAGAAGAAACGTAATGGATTTAAAAAAGTCCATATAGTTGTGCCAGCTGGAAGTGTGCCGAGCGAATATTTAGACAGATGCAAAGCTGTAGCAAGACGACTAGACTGTACACTTACTCGATTACCAGCAAGTCCTGTAAATTGGTCAAATTTTAGAAGACAAATATTCTAAGAGAAAGAGCCGAAAAAAAAGTTGCAAAGAGAGATTAAATTTACTTCAGTTGGATTAATTCACTTATTGAGATGAATATTCATTTTTTTCAATTTCGTTTTCTTGAACTCCTCTTAAAAATGCTTAAATTTATTAAAAAAAAAAAAAAAAAAAAAAAAAAAAAAAAGTGAACGCGATGAAGGAACTTCTCGAACGAAAAAGATTCCCACAGCAACCGTAAATGATTCTGAAATACTACGAAATAATCATTTCACGAAAGCACCTGCAATCAGCGGATGAAGCGCAGCAATGCCAGGAAAAATAACAATAGCTGATTGGAGCAATAAGCCACTGCAGCTGAAATCTGAAACAGTATTAACTATTGGCTCGAAATTTCGACTCTTCGATTTTGCTTCAGCCCTCAAAGGTTGATGAGCTTGCGCTGATGAACTTGAACTTTTTTTCAACTTATTTCCATAGATTTACTTTTAGAGCAAGAACAAATCTTTCTCAAAAGAACAGAAATTTCTAAAGTTCGACATAGCTGCTGATCACAGTTTCAGATCTCTTTTTACTTTAGAGCTGCAAGAAGTTCCTGAATGGTAGTGGAATAATACATGAAGAATGTTGAAAGGATTAACTCCAATTGAAATTGAAAACTTTCAATTTTATTTTCGATCATATAAAACATTTTTTTAGAGAAATTACTATCAATATATTTTGTCATGAATACTTACCATCCGACAATGATGGCTGCTGTAACAGCAAACCAGCCATCTTTCAGAACCGTCCTCGTACGTGGATCCTTCGCAGCGTAGTAAGTCAGGAATGGTGTAATGCATAGTAGACATAACACCATTGCAATGTTGAGGATGTATAATTTGCCGACATATACATAAACTACCAAAGTTCCCAAACCAATCTGAAATTTGATTAAAAAATTGAAGACAAGAAAAGTGGTACAACAGGATTACTTTGGCAATAATTTGATTGTTATGAATTATTTGATTTAAATAGATTCCTCTACTGAAGTGGCTAGTTGTTTGCCTGCTTCCTAGAGTTCGTAAATAATTTCAAGAATCTTAGAATGTAATCTGAGGAGAAATTAGGGAGATATTTCATAGGAAAATGAAACGATCATAGCAGCTCGCACCATACATCAATTTTTAGAAACAATTTCAAGCATCTTCAAACTTGAGATCAGTTTTCGCTCCTTTCAACAAAGTGCTTAGTTGTTATAATATTGGTGTTCATTTAAGCAAAGTAGAATTGATTTCAGAAGTCTCGACATTTAGAAAATGTTCTCAAAAAAGCTTATTTGAAACATAACATCGTAAACCTGAAAAGCTTATCAATCAAAATTTATTCCTTACACTATTTTTATTGTGCATGAAAAATGATTTGAAAAGAAAATTTACTAGCATAATTAATGTGATAAAATCACTGAGAGTTGCCGTAAGTGGCGCAGTGATGTTATCAGGATCAATGCCATATCGACGAGTGGAAACAACGATAGCTATCATCACGAAACCAATAATAAGAGAAGACAGGAATGCCGTGTAAATACTGCTTGAAAGTATCACCATAGCATGCGATTGCTTGAACTATAAAGTTGAATTAATGAATCTCAATCGCATTTATAAATTGCATGTCAACTTTTCAAATCAGGCTATCTTTGATTTTCTCAATATAAAGTAATTTCGTAGAAAAACATAAAGTATTCTAATTAGATGGCTTAAGTGGGAATTATCCTAGAGATTTTGTCCAGATTTATTCGGTCTTATATTGAATTGCGCAACCTTCCCTGCACTCGTTCATTCAACTACCAAATATAATGAAATGCAGAGTAGTCCAAAGTAATGCATAAAATTGAAACAGTTAACGAACATTGCAACTGATCAAGCTAATTGCACTGCTAAGTAAAGCCGCAAAAAAAGATAAAATGATTGCTTGCAATTCAATAAGACAGAAATTAAAACGAGCAATTACAAAAACTTCCTTCGCTTCATTCATTTGACCTGCATTGCTCTAAAATTCACTTTATTTTTCGGATTTGAAGAAAAATTCAAAAAAAAAAAAATTACTTTTGGTTGTTTTTTCTTCATACCTTTCTTTCTTTTCTTCCCCAAAATAAAAGTATATTTTTATCAAATGAGTCCTGATGCTATCATCCCGAATATCTATGCATATCCATTAATTGCGGGATCAAAAAACCATCCTCATTAAAAAGCATGTGACAAACCAGAGTGCAGAATCGCGATGCATATGTTACTTCAAGATTGCCTTTCAAGCCAAGCAAAGCTGGTACCAGAATAAATGTTTCCGGTACATATAAAAAAAGCCACCAATGTTGTGCTCTTTCAAAAAATAGTCCAGTGCAAATTTGTCCTAATCCAGCAACAAAAAATGGTATTAATGTCTGAAAGCTTTGTTATAATTCTTCATAAATTTCAAACATTTCGAAAACCTGAATGTAAATATCATTACATTTAACATCTTCTTTTATCAAAGTATTGGCCCCAAGCTTTCGATGCAGTTCGAATCCGCATATAATCTTATTATTCCGCATTGGTAGATGCGTCAATCTAGATGGAAGGATTGGCCCCAAAACACCCGTTCATTCTTTCTATTGCAAAAATAGATGACATACTTGTCTTAAAACACTGATCAATACTGCATTCTCTCTTTCTTCATCTAAATGTTGAAATGAATCAAACTAAATACTTTTATTTTCACATTTTTAGAACTTAAAATCCCAAAATGTCTAGTTTTTTCTCTGTTACTGACATTATCATTATGAGAATCCCCTACGATCTCATTTAACATAGTTCCATACTATCACAGAAAGTGCTTCATATGAGATAATGGAGCATTATTGGTAAAAAATTTCGGAAAAAATTGGTTTTTGAAACCTCGAATGACTTCCTGAAGACCCGATGTAGAAAACATCGATTCAGAAGGTATTGATTGTAATCGTCGTATTTGTGCCATCAGAGTTTTTTTTCTTCACTGAATTTTGAACGATTTACGGAAAATGTTAAATAAGTCTCATTAGTTTATGCACTAAACGAGAAAAATTACATACAGTTTTCGCATAAAAATTTAATCCTGCCCTTGATGAAATATTATAAAGCAAAGCTGACAGATGCGTTTTTTTTTCGAATAGCTTTTCAAATCATGAAATCTATCCATGATTCTAGGCTTTTTATAAATTGCGATGGCCATTAGATATTAGATAGCCATAAATAAATATATCCTTGCAAAAACAAAGTTTGATGTTATTCCTAGTAACAACTATGAATTTAATTTCAGTTCACACGCACAGTTAATTAATGTGCGTCTTTCATAATCAATAAATGATAAACTTTCACTGATTTTACTTAACAACATTATACATAAGATGATATACTGATTAAAAATTATTCCAAAACAAGCAGAAAAATCACTGCAAAGATTTATAATTGTGTATCAACCAATTGAAGGCTAACAAATTGAAAAATGAATTGATTTTCAAAACAGCATGTTTTTAAGATGTATTACGTTATGGCATTTGCATATACCTGTGCTTCAAAAGTTTTTTCTTTATAATTTCAGCGAGACAGTGATGTGGAATCTTTCAACAGAAAGTGATATTTAGAGAAGAATAATATTCAGATTGAATACAGAAAACAGTGATGTTAAAGTTGCAATTTTTTTTGTCTTCCTTTTTCAACTTCTCGCTTTTTGAAAATATTCTTCCGTAAATAATAATTATTCATGAATTCTTATCTTCTTCACTTCTCCAAATTCACTTTTCAAACTTGTATAACCTCGATAACATCCTTCTTCCACTATGATAGACTGAATATAAAATATTAAGGCATGAGGTTCTTACTTCATTTAAAGAATTTGGAATGGTTACTGAAGCAACGATTTTACTTTACAAAAAATATTTTTGAAATTTATGATCTATGTGATAGTTCTTCTGTTTCTTCAATTTAAACTTTCATTAATTCATCAGTTTATCGCTTTTTCATTCCTATATTTATCATCATTAATTGTCAGTAGATAGCAATGACTTGATTTTGTGGAAATTAATTTTAAAATTTATCATTTAAACACAAATCTTGTAAGTCATCCTTTGCAGCTTCTGAGTTGATTAAACTTTTCTGATTTGTTTCCTTTTAGATCCACTCGGAATACTGGATATTTACTAATTAGTTTTATGATATTTTTGGGACAACATTAATTATTTTTATACCCTAAATTTTTTAGCAGCCTCTTTTATGTCGCTTGTATGATAGTAAATGCGAATTACTGAATTAGTCTGAAATATCCGAAAAACTGAGCAGTTATTCATTTTGAGTATTTTGAACAAAAAATTTCATTTCAGATCAAAATCGGTCAGTTTATTTGTAGCCCGAGTTCAGATTATCACAGTATTATTGCTACTATTTCTGTCATCTGCTCATAATCATTATTGTCAAAGACAAAAGTGTTTAGTATAATTGCAAACCAAGGTCAGTTGACTTTTCAACCGAGCTACTTATCATAAAAAAAGAAAATCATTTGAAAGCTTCATTTTGCAACGATCAAATTAGTATATTTTTATTCTTCATATAACAAAATCTGCATTGACGACATCAAATATTTAAAGAATTTTAGGTCATTTGAAAAAGAAATCTTCTGCAAAAAGTCATTTAGATCACCATTAGTATTTAGACTAATTAATCTTGGCAATTTCCTTGAAATACTACGGAAAGTTTGGAATCGTCACTAATTTCGAAATGCGACGTTTTTTTTTTTTTTTTTTTTTTAACAGAAATGTAATTTCACCTTTTCCAATCTAGTTATAGTTCTCTTTCATTGAAGGGATTTAATTTAGACACCTCGAGAATTAAAAAACAGAAAAATAAAAAGAGAAAGAGCTAGCAAAAAAAGAAAAAAAAAAAAAAAGAATGATGATTATCTATTTATGAGTAGACTTGCACTCTACTTCGGTCAAAGAATAATAATGATTTTAAAAAATTTAAAATGCAAAAGCACAATCACGAGTATTCATCCAATTTTTTTTAAAGACACTTCTACGTTTTCTCCAGTGTTCAGTAAAGAATATTAGTGAAATACTGAGTCAAATGCTTGGCAACATTTGCCTCACTTTGAATGTTGGACTGAATAATATTGCCAAGTTAGTTGGTATCTTTGTTTTTGGCCACAAGAATAATTCGTTCACTCAGATAATAATGATTCTTATAATTGGTTTGAATACTGGGAAATACTTTTTCCTGAGGTCAGACCAACCGGCACCTTTCCTTTTCTAAATTTCAGCAATTGATGTGAGAATATTCCAGCTGATCGATCGTTTTGCAGCTGAACACGCATATTTTTAGATAATTTTAACTTCTTTACGTGTTACCGCAAAGTGAAGTACTTATTTCGTCCGCTGGTATCGATTGAGGAATTAAAGGTAATGTTTGCCTGAAATCTTCTGCAAGCAATATTAATGAGCTCCCAAATGGTCTGATGTTTCCAAACAAACCTTGCAATGATCGATCAAGAGTCTCGAGCGATTTTTTGTGCGCCATTGTATATTCATCCCAAATAATAAGTTTGCACTTCTGCAATACTTTTTCCATGCCAGATGCTTTGGAATGTTGCACGTGAGAGTTTCGATGAATTGTACATTCAAGCGCAATTCCAAAGCGGAATGAGCAGTTCTTCTAGGTGGTAGCAATGTCGCAGCTATTGCGGATGATGTAAGAGCTAAGGCCATGTCATTTTGGGATCAAATTGCTGCCAGAATCAATCTAATTAGGAATTTTTTTTCATTTCCTTCTGCATCCAAGCAGAAGATTTCTACAACTCCGTTATTGACAGTTTGCATTATTTGATCATAAATACCTTTTGCTCAAGCGTCAGCTTAAAAATATTTGATTGATTATGCGAAAAAAGATCATCCGTGCTGTAATTTTGTTCACGACGTAATTCTACATCAAACGAGCAGCAGCAGATCGATTCATTTTCCGTCGTGCTCGCAACCGTGCAATCTCAAGTCTACTTTGCTCATATTTGAGCCATTCTATTATCTTTTTCGCTCCTTCGCTGATGCCCATTTTTCCTCAGTTTGATTTGCAGTTAATCGTCGCATAACTTACGCTGCGCAGAACATCAATTGAGTCGGTTGTACACGAAATGTCCTCAAAAAAAAAAAAACGGACTGTTCTTGAAATTGAAAGCATGTCAACTGCACCACAATTGTTCTCGAAATTATTTGAAAATATCCAAGCAAATTGATCACCGAATTATTCTTTCCTTTATCACTTGTAGAGAAGAATAAAATCTCTTGACTGTCGATTTGCTGCTATTGCTGCGTCAATCTGTGTCATTGCACAACTGCCGCTTTGTCAATATAGAAACTCCGAACTGAATTCTCTGTTTAATTTGAATTGCTATCTAACTTGAATTAATTTTGCTTCAGAATATAAACTTTTTAAATCCTTTCGGAGTTTCTCTTTCCTTCTCGATCTCCAACACGTCACTTTATGATTGTTGATCTCATTTTGTTTATCCGTTAATCAGAGCGTTTTGGCGGGAAACATGTTCATCTTATGGAGAAGTAAAAAAAAAGTAGGCATGTTTATAAGGAAACACGAGCCTATTTAAATGCGAAATTGCATCGAAATTTCAAATCAATCGGCGAAGTACCTGAAGCGTTGTGTGGTAACAGTATTTTTATATTTACATTTTTATTTCTATAGATACATATAAAGTGCCAATGATTTACATCTTCTTTCCTATTTTCATAAATATATTTATTGTGTCTTCATTCACTTTGATTGAACTGTCGAAGGAATCGCTGGTCCCTTATCTTTAAATTAAAATGCAATTTTGATTTAATCATCTGTTGTGTGTATGAACATGCTTAGATGGGCATCAGTTAACCACTGAATCATCCCAAGGCTGTCCCTCATATTCATCTTGTATTACAACAGTTGATCGCATATTATGAATAATAAGATATGAATTCTTATGAAGGAATTTCTGATATTTCCAACGGTAGGATGGAAGAATAAGTTCGATACATCGAGTGATATTGACGCAGATTGGCCAGCAATTTTCACTGGCATCTCAGTTGCAGATAGCTTTTTATCTCATAATATTGTCTTCCACTTCCATTTGTAATATTTTCTCCTTGTCTACTGAAGTAGTTTCGATATTTGTAGTGTAACTCTTGCTTATAAAAGAGAACAAATTTGTAGCGTATTTCATTGCATGCATTTCTGAAATAATGAAAGAAGACGAGAAAAAAGAAAGTCCAATCGATTCCAAGAAAATTGTAAAAGGTTTTTTTATTTTTACTTATTCGCATTAGACTAATTTTCTACTAGCAAAAATGCTTTTTTTTTTTTTTTTTTGTAAATCTACCGGCCCAGTCATAGTTTTCTTTACTATGACTTTGTTCACAAGAATATTGCAGTATTTCCTCCAATATTTATAAATTGTTTGAATGATGTTTAGTATATTGATTAAGATCGAATTTTTAGTTTAATTTAGCTGAATTATTTCCGATTTGCCTGATTCCGATCGTTTTGCTGGATCTCCTCCTCTTTGTTTTATGATTCTCTTCACGCACATGATAATTGTGAAATCTGAATCTAACTGGTGCAATATTTGTTGATCATAGTAACTTGGACAACTGATTTGCTAGAATTTTTTTAAAAATGATTTTTCGATAGTAATAAGCATCATGAGGACTACAAAAATCTTCAATACATGAATTTTTGAAAGTCAAATTTCCAAAATGAGCCAAAAAAAAAAATAATAGCAGTGATATTTGCTTGAGCAAGATTGGACAAATTTCGATTTACAGAACGGACTGTTCAGCACATTAAGTATATCAATTGATCGCATCGCGAAATGTTGGTGCCGATAGCGACACGAGCAGAAACTACTTTTTGATTTAGCGAAAAGATTCATCTGGAAATTGTAATTCTCATTGTCTTCTTCCTTGTTTTTCTTCTCTTCCTTTCCTTCCCGGTAATAAGCTTCCAGTAATTAAAGATGTTTGAAACACTTAAAAATGAAATAAGCAGATCGACGATTCGATTCACCAAAAAAAAATTACGATATAACGACTGTTTCTTGCTATGACTCTTTCATTTTCCATTGACAACTATTTTTTTTTAAATTTCTGTAGTTCAACAATATATTGTTTACGCAGGGAAAACAAATGTAAGTGTCATTGCCTAGCAGAAAGCTTGCCATTTGTAATGAACAGTTTATTAGATGTCATTATTAGCGAGCTTTCAAATTGTAGCTAAAAATTTTATTTCAAAATTTCCTGCAAACTTTTTTTTTTTCTTTTCTTTCATGCAATTTAAGGTTAACACTAGTCTGCTAAAAGTCTCGTCTGCAAACAGTCTAAGCAGTCAAGTCTTAGCTGGATATTTCCGAAAAATTTTTTACAGAACTTTGTTGCTTTTCCTTCTAATTTTCCTGACTGTTAACATATGCGAGGAGGTATTTTGAATCACTGATAAATGATGTAAAAGAGAGCGAAATAATGAGAATACTCCTCACAAGTCGGATCCAGATTCTAGAATGACGATTGATAAGAATAACTTAACTCTGATAAGTTTTGAAATCAAAATTTTAGTGAATAAAGTGGTAGAATGTATTAATAATTAGAATTAGTGAAATGATTCATTACTAGATTTGCAGAAAAATGAAATAGCCGACCGAAATAGTGAAAAGCTTTTTTAGATTTATAACTGATGTCATTTGTCCTTTTGGGGGACATGTATGCATGTAGTACAAACAGATATTAGGGTTATGCAAGCTGGGATCAAAGTCATTTTATTGTATAGCCAAATGCTTGGCGTTCCTCTGATCACTAAATATTATAAATGTGAAATTTTTTTAAATCAAAAGTCTTTCGAAAAAATTGGATGAATCACAGAAAGTACCTTTCAACAGCTTTGCAATCTTAGTTGACCTTTGACTTTTAAGATATTTTTTTAATGAAAATTTGTATTCATATGAGAATTGTAATTTGTCAGACAGAAAATTAGACAAATGAATAAGATATTGACAGCGAAAGAAAGATGAACGCAAGAAATGCGTTGTCTTCAGATAAATAATAACCTCGGTAATGCATTACATCGATAGAGAATTGCTTGGAAAATTTTGATTGGGAAAAAATGTTGTTTGTAAAAGTTCGACATATTTTCCTAAGCAATAAAACTCTAACAAATGCTATAAAATCTAACATTGAAAAATACCATCGTTTATTTAACCAAGCTATTCTCATTTAGCAACGTTTTCTGAAATTTACTTGACTATTTTAACCAGTCAATAAGGATAATCTGGATTCTGCAAGATTTTACTTTTCAACCTGTAATTTTCTAGGCGTGATGATAAGAAATATATTCCCTTACTACAACTTTTACATTCCTACAAAAGGTATGCGAATGTAGTACGAACTTAAAAAATATCAAAACATCGATAACACTGGAGTCGAATCAAAAATTGAAACAATTTAATAATTCAAATCAAATATCTGCTCAAGATCTAATCCATGATGACGAATGAATTTTTATTAGTAATATTAATTACCTGTCTACCACACATCAGTCCCTTAATTGCTCTCTTTTTTTTGTCTATCCCTAATTTAAATACTTTTCTGGAAATTCTTTTTACGCACTCTTTCTTACAGCTGCTAACAATTATAACTTCTCTTAACTTACTCATTCTATTTAAAATTGTATAAATTTTATTGGTGAATCTAAATCATTTCAACTGCTGTGGTGATTTCCTGACGAAATAAAAAGACAAGTTCCACCTATCTTCAAAACTTTGAATTGAAACTTCACATTATCCGATAAAATAATAACTTAATTTTTAGAAATTTAAATAAATGTAATTAACAAAAAATTAAATAAACTTCCATATAAAAGAAACAAATATGAACGATCAGTTTTATGGTTTCTTGTATATGAAACATATAACTCGTTCTTTCTGTGCTTCACAATATTCCGTGGTGATGACAATGTAAGTAAAGCCTGCGTCCGAACAGATGATGTCAATCTCGTCCTCTTTCATAATTTCCTGAGCTGCTTTGTGTATCGCTCGTTTGGATATTACCGGATCCGTCTGATCCATATTCTAAACAAGACTGTTCATTTCATTCCCTTTTCTTTAAAATTATTTATCTTACAAATTTGCAGAAAAGCTTTACTAAGCTACGGGAAAATTCGAAAAAATAACCTTGAGAAGCAAATCCTTCAGCACTATGCTGTTACATTTATTTTCGGAAATTATTACGGCTCTATGAATCCTTCGCTCTGTTAATGGAGCTGTTGTTGAAGATAGTGGTGATACTAAAAGTATAAGTTTTTTCGAGAATTTCAACTTTAAATAGTGAAAATAATCATATATATATATATATATATATATGTATAAGTTATGACGCCCAAAAAATAAATAGGAAAAAGGCTGGTTCTTTGAGTTATCTTGCTCAGCTCTGCCTGAAAAACCTAGAATCATGGTAGCATTGAGAACATCCAACATTATTCTCTTCATCTTTAAAGTTGGTTGCTATCCTGATATTTTATCCTAATACCAACTTTAAAAGCTTCAAAACTTGACAACAATTGGTCCTTACATTGATTTGTGTTATCACGATCCGGAAATATTGAATCGTCTGATTTCTGGACTTCATTTTGGACAGAAAGCGGTTGATGCATCACCGAAGGATTCGGTGCATCTGTCTCGGGTTCTAGCAAATGATTTGGAATTATCGATGGTGGTGAAACGCCGAAGGAAGTTGGCAATCCAGCACTTTGCACATTCGGTCGGTAACTGCTATATGATGATGATGGTGGCGCTGGTAGTAGTGGTGGTGGTGGTAGTGGTGGTGGTGGCACTGAAATTGCTCGAATGAATTGAAAATTTTTTTATTGCATAATGATCTAATTTTTTTCAATTATAAATATAAGCGTTCTAATGTTTTTACTACCCACCAGAAAAATTTTGAATAATTTTTATTTTAACTTTTTTAAATGCTCCTAAATATTAATGAGAGTTGGAATGCTGCTGGAATGAATTCAGCGTCTTTAAATCTGAAATTTTTGTAATCGCAACTCACCGGGAGAAGCATAACCGCCCACGGCGCTTCCAGGAGAAGCATAACTGCCCGCGGGAGCATTTGCAGCGCCACAATCACAATTGGATGATGGTAAATAAATAGGATGAGGCGGAGGACAAAGAGCAACAGGTGGTGGTGGACATACTGGTGGCGAAGCACATATTTTGCAGACGGGACATATTGGTGGTGGACAAGGAACTGGTGGCGGACAGATCGGCTTAAAGACATAAAGTATGTAAAGTATGTATTAGAAAATGAAAATAAGACAATGGGAAATCGGGAATATTAAAAGGAATTTATGAATGAAAAATTTCTAATCTATTTAAACAATTGGCTGGAAAATGAACTTTTAAACTGATCTCAAGAACTGACCTTTTAAAATTCATATTAATGTAGCACAATGCTGAAAAATTGAAAAACCTTCAGAAATTTCGAAATTTTTATCAGGAATAATTTTTATGGCAAAATGAGAGAATTTTGTAACTAACTATTGAACATCCACAAGATGGTGGCATTGGTATACCACATTCACAGCAACAGTCGCTACCGCCAAATAGACTAGCTTGTGCCACGACGGAGAATTTCAAAAATACCGCAAGTACTAACAATCTCTGGCTGCGTATCATTTTCCTCCAAACAGTTTTATATTTTGTTTTTGCTTTTAGCATCTAAGGACTCTATGCTGTTTTTGGTTTTACCTAACTTTCGAAGAATAATTCTAATTTTCATAAAATTTTGCCAAGTTGCTTGCTAGAAAATGCTTCGAAATACTGACGAGTGAGAGAAAGAAAATATGAAATTCGATGGCATCATTTGAAAATGAAGGGATCACTGAACATACAAGCCCACAGCTGACATACAAATGACCATTCTTCAGAATCATATGAGAACATATTGATATGATAAGGTATTCTGGGATTTCAAAAAAAAAAATTCTGCAATATGGAATCAGGAGTACTGACAAATTTCGAAACTGTGGATTTATCAATAATTGGAAGCTACAATAACACCAAGTTACAAACCAATATCTTCAACTAATTAGGTTTTCAGGCAAATTATTCAAAAGATTCAGATGGTCTAACCATTTAATAGACAAAGTAATTATGATATTTACAATTGTAATTAAATTTGGTAATGGACATTGAAGATTTAGTAACAGGTAAAAAGGCAAATTACTATATGTTAAGAGAAATGGAACGTTCATTCTTTAATTGTATTTGGTAATTGTGTGAATTAAGAAGAATAAAAGGCAAAATAGGGCAGAATGAAACGAATAATTTCGAAAGGAAGATGAAAATTGTAATTTTCTGTGATTACTCAATTAATGACACTAATGAAGTCAGAACAAATATAAGGTGCAAGAGGTGAGAGCAGAAGCAAACTAAGCGTAAGAACAACCTGCGAGAAAGAGCATCTGGAAAGTGAAAGAGCAGGGGACAAAGAGTGAAAAAGTGAAATTTTTGAAATTTATAAATTCATCTTTCTTGCACATCAGCATTCTTGCTCTTCTTCATAAACTTTATCTCCATTATTTCCAATGATGACATTCACATCTACTAGTTTATCAATCACTTCATTTATGTCATTAATCTCTCGGAATGTATGGATAAAAATCTTCTTCTAGGAAAGAAGAAAAGAGTATTGTTCAATGACCCGAATCTTTTCGTCTCTCTAATTTTCATAAAAATACTGAGATTAGCATCAACTGCATGCTGGTGGATTGTAAAATGGACCAATTTCTCATTTATCTTTTTTTCGCTGCATAATGATGAAAAATCTCCCAGCATAAGCTTCTTTTGTCCGTAAGTTCGAAGATTTCACTTGATTTGGCAGTTAGAGCAATAATTCCTTGTTTGCATAAATTTTTTTGCCGTAAAATAATCACTGCAATGATACTGAACATTATCATGGAGACTTTTCACTTTGCAACAATGATTTGTTTTAAATAGCTGGATTGGGATTCTGGAATTATTTCTATTTGAATCATTAAAATTAATGAAGCTAGCAACGTTTTTGCTTTGGTCATGAGTGTTTGGAAGATTCAAATATGCTTTTAGAAATATTCTTTTATCTGATTTCACTCGAGAAATAAGTTGTTAAGATACATATATCCCTCGCTATGTATACTGCAACCACTTTTTTTTTTTATTTAAGCGAGAAATTTTGAGAAATCACAAAGAAATCAGACCGCATTGTATATTTACTGATTGGACTGATGATGTTGAAGACAACTCGTTGGCCGAAGGAAGTATTATCTTTAGAGGATCATTTTTATGAATTTGAAATGACAATAATTATAAGTTTGAATGATTTTGTACAATTTCAGAAACACAAAGTTTCAAACAATGATGAATGAAATGAATTTTTCGGCAATAGAGATTCTCATACCAAATATTTGAAACCCTATTGGAAAAAACACTTGAAATAAATCAGTAATTTAAAACAAAATATTTTAAATTATCAGAAATAAATCAGTAATTTAAAACTTAAAAACAGTGCCATTCTATTGTAAAATAGATCTTTTTTTCTTTTGCTATAACTTCTTCAGCAATTTCTAACTCCATTATTCTTGTCAGCATTTCAATTTTGAATATAATCTAATTATCTTATTACTCCTTACTCTCAAGTCTAAGCCTTCAGTTTGCCTTTCATTTTTGTTTTCTCAATTCCTTCATTCTTCCCGAAATCGTGCTTTTCTTTTGTTTCTTACGAAATAATAGATGAATAAAGTTTTCCACGAATTATGCAACGAAATTTTTTGGTTCGGAGAAGAAAAAGAAGTTCTAAGTGGATTATATATGTACAGAATAAAAACTGATCAAGTAAGTTATATATGCACATGGAATAACAGTGACAATAATAATGATGGTTTCAACTTAGCTTCAATATCTATTTTGTTGATCTCCGTTTCACTATTCTTGTCATATTCCCTTCATGAAAAAGTTGAACATTTTTGATTAATAATTTATATGGTCCTATTTTAGTAGTACTAATTAATACGTCATTACAATTTGAATTCTTATCATTTTAAACGAACTGCTTCAATACGAAACTTTTGAATAGTCTCGTGTTTTCAGTGTATCGCTACCGCAAGAATATTCAACTCTATGATATTGTCCAAAACCTAACGACAATGTAATTTGAAGTGCGCCAAACTTTATTTCATATTTCATTAGATTCAAGAATAATTCAGTGGTTACTAGGTAACCACTTTTTTACCTGTATGGACAGGTTGACGTCTTCAGCAAATAAACAGCAAATTGTTATGGAATGCATGAAAACGAAAATGAAGTATGCTCGAGTATCTTTGTCCCGGGATATACTGTAATTCATTACCATGTAACGTTAAATACAGATTCATCACCTTTATAATAAAGAAAGACAAAGTCACAAGGTAAAAACAATGCTTTTTAAAAAAAAATATAATAGGTAGTTATCCATAGAACCAACTTTTCATTGATTATTATTGCCAACAGAAAATAATAAATTGTATTAGAAATTTAATATGGAAATGATGAAATGAAAACAACTACTCTTTACTTAAAACAGCGAAGATTCAAAGAAAGAAGGAAACAAATATTTATCAACGAATCCAGCTATATAACAAAAACGAATAGCTAGAAATAGAGAAAAGAATTATATTATATCGATGAGAGTGCTTTCATTGAAATCATTCTCAAAGTTTCATGGTTTATTATAAAGTTTCTAGGATTCTGAAATTGTATATTCCTCCGAGAAATTGACAAACAATTGAAATTGCAGAGATGACATGATGAACTGTTATTGACAATAAAGCAACACACCTTTGTTAACTGTATGCAATTGGAAATTGAAGTTAGTCAATTTTTCAATTAAATGTTCAGCTACTTTGCTTCTATCTGCCTGTTTGCCTTGAAATAAATTTACTCAAAATAGTGATAAGAATCCATGCAAAAATTCAACTCGGCAAACTTTCAAACTATGGCATATCGAAATACTTTCGAAGAGAGGGAAATTTCGAGGTTAAAAAGAGAAAAGAATCTTTTCTAGCAAATTTATTTCGATGTGGAAAACTCATAGGTTCGAAGTTCGCGTTTTGATTTTCCAAGAACTTATTTTCCTTCTAGAATTTCACATCAAACTTATTGAATTAATAATAAGCAACACACATAAGAAAATAAGCAAACACGGATGAATCATCGGATCTTTAATTAAACATCGAGTAACATTAAATGTTACATAAGTCGAATGAAAAGATTTCGCCTTTTCTACGGTATTTCAAATCAGTGTTCGAAAACTATATTATTGTATGCTACTTTGATCTTTTCTGCAAATAGAATGTTACTTAATAATAACAAGCTAGTTGGAAGTCAAACTTTTTTAATAAGATCAAGAACAATTTTTGAATTATGACACAAATCTATGCTGTCGTTTTCGAACACTGCTTTAAGCAATAATTACTTACGACGAATGTCAGAAACTATTTAATTAATGACTAAAATTGAAATAAACTTAGAAGTATATGTATATGAGGTATAAACAAAATGAGGATTTCATTCTCAATGAGGCTGTATATTCGTTGTAAAAAGAGGAAAAAGAAAGATAATATTGCAAATTAGAAAAAGAATAAAGGAAAATTTGATGAAAATAACAATCTCTAGAACAGCAAAGCATGCGAAAAACTGTGAAGCTATGCGGAAAATGAAGAAAAAAGAGATTAATAGATGTTGCTTACTAACTTAGATAACCTCGGCCAATGTGAGTTCTATTGAGGTCAGTTCAGGTAAGTAAGTAAGTAAATAAGTAAGCAAGTTATGATAACATGCAGTAAAGGAACAATAGCTTGCATTCTGTTTCGTTTATATGAATGCATGTGATTCGAAATCCGTTTAAATTTCGCACATTCATTTGGAAAACTTCTTCCACATATTTTCGAAATTTTTGAAAATTCCCGAAGAAAATTTTCAATCTAGATTCCTTTAACGCATGTTCCATCATTTTATTTTTCTGCAATAAACACTATGAATCAGCAACTAATTAACAAACGAAAGAACAAAACAGAACATTTTCCCAATTGAAAGACAAGCCTACTTACAAAGCGCAAAACAACAGGACTGCAATGTTAGTGTAGCGTTCAGGAATTCAACTTTCAAATGCTTATAATTGCTTCAAACAATTTGAATGGGAATGCCGCAAAAGAAAGTAAAAGTGAAGGAGAAATCTATGTAAAAGTATTGATAGCGGCATGGTCTCGCCCAATATCTTGACGAAATCTTCGGCATAACACGGGATATTTCTCGCGAGATAAGAAAAGAAATTTTCCAATTAGCGGGCAAATAAGCAAAACTTATATCATGGAATTATGAGACAAGAAATACCGGTCTAAAATAGATACCGGGATTATGACCCTGTAAACAGGAATACGGAAGTGCGAACAAACTTTATATAATCTGTGCATTGCAAAAAAAAATTAGAACAATTTGAGTCAAATTTGTAAGATTAAAGCCTTATTTGATTGAATTTCCGACAATATGTTGTCCGAACAAAAAACAAGACGAAGTAGCAAAAAGAGGATCAATTTTTGGCAATGCTCCAGGCTGAATTAAAATTAAAAAGAACTAGATTACTACTATAGAAATAGAAGTAAAAAAAGAAAGAGAAAACAAATGGGGAAAAACTGAAACAAATCACTGAAATACTTCTGCTTTTCTCTACCGATTGAATTTTACATGCTGCAAACATCGACAAATATGCTTGACATATGGCTTGTTTCCGATTTGTTGCTGCTATCCGGAATGACAGTCGTCGGTGCAGCTTCTGTGGGAAGTTTCCATTCCAATTGCCGCATATTGTTCAGAAGTGTTTGGAACAACTGATCGTTCTCCAGGAAAGCTGGAATTTGATTATTTGCTAATGTCTGACTTACAGCTACTTGGGTCAGATCGGTCTGTTGTTGTTGTTGATGTTGCTGCTGCTGCTGTTGCTGCTGTTGTTGCTGTTGTCGCTGTTGCTGCAGTGTTCTGGATAGAGCATTCTGCGCCGCAAGATTTGGAGCAATTCCCGTAACTGACATTGGATTGATGGGTACGGGGATTGCTATCGGTGGATTGGTTGCAACAATGGTATTTGTGTTACCATCAGACGGTGCACAAGGTGGTGTAACGGAAAGTGCAGGAAGGTCACTTTCCGCTGCAGTGCTGGTTGTTGTGGTTGGAGTGGTCACTTGTGGTTGGAAAAGAAACTGCAAATGAGGTAATGCAGACGGTGAGGGCCGTTGTTGAGGTGAGTGTCCGAGTTTCAATGAAGTCGCTGCTGCAGAGCCAGCCAAATAACTGCTCAGAGTACCGGAAGTGTTGTTAAAAGAGCCAGTTTCCAGGATATTTTCTGTGGGCGGAGGCTGGCCCGGTAGAAATGATACTGCTGGATGTCGCATGTTCTGCTGGAGTTGTTTATCTAAAACTTAAAGTTTCCAAGACAGATTTTAAAAAATCAACCAGTTAATACTTTGCAAATGCTCCTTTAAATTTCGAAAGCTAACGCTCGACGGTCATTTCATTTCAGTGTCAAATGCATTTAATGATATTGCAGAAAGTGATATACAAATGGGTATAAAAATAATCATTTATACGTACATTTAGATGTCGTTTTTTTTTTTTTTCTTTTTTTTCCTTCAATAAAAACGTTTCTTGCCTTTAGATATTAAAAAACAAAAACAAAAGAACTTACAGAGAAGTGTGTTAAAATTGTGGAAATATGGTAGCGGTCCAGATGCGGCTACAGCTGCAGCAGCATTTAAAGTTGCTGTAATATTTTCCCGTGTTATATTCAACAATGTATCCTTTCGCTGTCGTCGTCGTATTTTTATTTGATCTGCCATCAATTTTTGTCTCTCACTCACTACTTGACACTAAAAATTACAAATTTTGCTATCTTACAATACTTCTATTGAAAAGCATCACATAATGTAGCTCTAAAAAATACTCTGAAAAGAATTAATTGGTACCTTTGCACAATTACAATCACGATACGGACAAACGCGCTTGTGTCCTTTCAGACGTGATTTTCTCCCATGTTGTCCGCATTTTTGACAGTTCGGTATGCGTTCTAAAAATGCTAATTCACTTGAATATCACTCAGCACAAATTTATATTTAAAATAATTATTGTATTTTATATTATTCTATAATCATTGAGTTCTCACAATAAAATATGGAAATCACTAAGCGGATCCCATTCATCTATCTTGCTGCATCTCTGAGAAACAGTTTTAATTAAGATTGAATCATTCAACATTAAGTATGCTTTTATGTTCTAACATTGTTTATTCAGTGTTTGTATATGGCAGACAGTTTTATTATTTAGATTTTACCAAATTTTCAACTAATTTTCGAATAATGATGTCTCTGAATTTTCATCACCTTCTTTTGCATTTCAAAATTCTTTAACTAATCCTCTTCTGTCCTTTCCTTCTCATCTTCTTCTCTTTTTTTAGATATTCCTGCCATAATTTTTCAAAGAGAGAACATTTCGAAGTCCACAGCGGATCTGTCCATGGCTTTGATTACATTGTTCTAAGTTTGAATTATCTCTCATTAATAGCATCTTCATTAATTAAAAATGAAGTATTATTGAAAACGAACTGGAAATTGAAGCACTATCAAGTTGTTGAATGTTTTCCCCACATCTGACAGGCGGCAACGATGGAAAAGTTGTTTGCTGTGTTTGGCTGCCCGAACAATAGCCCAGTTGTGTCACATCAAACCCCATTATAATACTAATAGAAGAGAAAGTTATAGAAAAGTAATCAAATGACTACTAAACTGTCTAGCGCAACTAGCATCTCATATTCAAGGCCTGGTTCATCGAAAGAATAGTTTCAGGTATTCTACAAATTATCCAAACTCAAGAAATAATCGTCCAGTTATGGATATCGCTTAGAAGAAATGTTGGAGAATATTGCTGTGAACAAGCAGATATGATGAACAACCAAATGTGCATGAATAATCAATTTGCAGGAAACATTCGCATCCTTCTACTGATCATCCTGGAACAGAAGAATCCAATTTAAGCACTCAGTCTTACGATTATTGACGTAAAATACGTGTCCGCATGCTACTATCCTAAACAACTCTCTCAATTAAAGCTGGAAGTTGCGTAGAAAAAGTAGCAATGAGTGATTCTTCACTTGGACCGATGTGTCCTTCTCGATGGAGAAGTAAACATATGTAGTAGAAAATAGAAAGGTGAAGGGAAAGTGATAAAGCTGACAGGCAAGCCAAGTTAGCCAAATACTGATTGTATCAATCGCAAAAGGCGGCAAACAACTTCAATTCAAATAGGAATGAAAACAAAAGAAGCCAAGGAATAAAATGGAAAGTTCTGGGCAACAATGCTCAGCGGTCGAATTACACACATGCAAACAGACTGAACGGGTAAGTAGTAGTATTGGTGCCGGATGAAAATGATAGCAATAGTTAGCGGCAGATGCGAGAATAAGTTTATGACTTAAAAGGAGCTCAAGAGAGAGTAAAGTTCAGCGTAATCGAGAATATCGAAAAGAGTGCACGAAGGTCTCATCTTCCATGTGCTAAGGGATAAGCGAAGAAAGGACGGAGAAGGAGTAACAAATTGAATTTTCCAAAAAAGATCAAGTCCTTTTTTATGTTGACAATGTTTCCAACAAACACACACACACACACACACACAAACACACACATAGCAAGCAATAGTAAGTAGTAGCAAGTAGTAGCAGTGGCAAGCTGCATCCATCCTTCGCTATACAAATGTCGCCGTTGACGACTAATGTAAGGGAGGAACAGAGCAGGCCAAGACAAGTTTAGCATAAACAAGGTGCAGCCCTGCCCTCGCGTGTTTTTTCTCTTCCTGCTTGTTTACTAAAGACAGAACAAAAAAACTGCTCAAGTTTCCTTGCAAAGGCTCAACTTGCAGCCTGCAGCCTGCCCTACCCTGCCAGTCCTACTGCTTATCTTTCTCTCCCTAAACTACTAATAGTATTGAGCTACATTGCTACTATCACTATTACAAATAGCTTACCACTGCTATTAGCACAAACAAAGTTGTCTAAGCTCGACAATTAAGTTCCAAGGCATGTCATCTCGAGAATGAATGAATGTTAATGATTGTCTTCTCTCACAGTGTCATTTACGAGGTAGGCCTCAGTTAAGTTTTTCAACTTAACATATCAATATACACACACACACACACACATATATATATATGTACCTACCTATACGATCTACAAATTTAATCGATGTGTTAGTGCCCTATCTGCACTTAGATATTGCTGCTATTTGCATTGAATTACTATAGAAATGTAAGCCTTAAATACTCCAAAATGCAGTTTTATAATCAAAAAGAAAATATTCTTTATTCGATGCTTTTTGCAACTGTCTGGAGTAAGAGACAAAATGGCTGGGAAACAGAAGGGACCATTAACTCTAAAACACAAAATGACACCTTTTCTGCTAGCTTTTACATGTGTTGCACCCCTTCGAAGCATCAGAAACGGAAATATTTTAGTGCATTTCGTAAGTAAAACTCATAATATTAAGAAACTGGCTGCTAAATAGTTAATCAAGTGAACTAATTCTTAGTCCAACTTACACATAACTGCAAATGGCAACGGACTGGTGGAAAAAGGAGATTAAATCTTCCAAAGTCTCAAAATTAAAAAAGAACTTAGCTAATGAGTGAAATAACTTAAAATTTGATGGAAAAAAAGTCCTAAAATATAATCGGAGAGTGATGAAAGGAGACCTTCAGGAAGAGAAGACACGATGCTTCTGATAAATATGTTTATGTGGCACATTAGAAACCAAATAATATAAAAACTAAGCATATCTTTAGCTTCAATAAACAGTTCTTTTTGAAATGCCACAGGAAAAATTAAGTGGAATTTCAATTCATTGCTGGGAGAACGAATGCTACATGTCTGAAATGTTGCAAGCCAGCCAGCTGACTACTATTAGTTAAAAGTGCTACAAATGCTAGCATTACTACTACTACTGCTACTACTATTACTACTACCACTACTACTACTACTAATATTGTTACTACCATCAGCACTACTACCAAATGATGTTTTTTCTCGTAGTACTTTAAAAAAAGGAAAGCAAAAGCAGCTCTCGACTGGATGGTCGACGTCTGAAATAGCTTGAATGCAAACATTTCAACTAGATCAGCTAGATGACGATGATGAAACTACCTGGCACTGAACGCTGGATAATAGCCGCCTGATTGATTGGCGGACGGACTAAAATTTTTTCCTCTTGTTTACACAAACATTTTCGTCATTTATTCATTCGAAAAATACGAGAAAATACTTTTGCCAGTGAACAATGGTCATTGAAGATGAAGGAAGCTATAATGATAGTCTGAAAATTTTTTGAAAAATTTGAGTGTGTGAGAAAGTTTTTGGAGAAAAATTTTGAATGGACCAATATAGTAGATAGTCCATAAGCGCATTTTCCAAGCAGCCAAAATGTGAAATCAAGTCAGAAATGATTGAAATTTCTTGCATAATTTCCAAATGATTAAAAATAAACTAATCCGGTATAAGAATTTAAATAACCTCAAGTCTTCATCAAGGATCAAATTATTCTAAAGCATGAAAATATTTCGTAAGGAGAAGGTTGAGAAGCAACTGGATGCAACTGATATGAGTAGTTCAATAACAAAAATAGGCTGCCGTTGATGGAATTAACAGACTTATCAAGTAAACAGGTCAATATATGCTTTTTTACTATTTTACTCATGGCAGTAAGGGCAATGCATTTGCAAAATGTTGCTTGTAAAAATAACCGATAAAGCAAACCTTCGCAAGAATGACGGGAAAAATTCTAAAGAAAATTCGGAAAAAAAAAATAAAATGGATAAAAGGTTTCAGTCTAATAAATTACAATTTTTTCTGAATTCTGATCCATAATTCTGATCTAAATTCTGACCAGTAAAAATTATAAAAATTTAAAACTTTGATTCAAACAAATCTTAGGTTAAACAAATGATGATTGCAAGATTTGTTTTCTTATAGAAAGAAAATTATTACATTTCAAGAGCACAGAAAAAGAAGGATGATGTTTCATCTAAAATAGTGAATAATATAACTTCTAATTTTTTCCTTCCAAAGCCCAAATATTTAGCATAGTTAATTGAGCCGAAAAATCACTTTCAAAAAATTCATGGAGCGAATTCATAGAAATTAGATTTATAGTCCGCCTGATTAAATATCCTAGACATCTCAACCGCTTTTTCGAGTGAAAAATCAAAAGTTGTGCTTTTCTTACCACCACTTGAGGCGAAAATGTAAAAAAAATAATTTTTACGAATATGCAATCAAAATAATTCGACCTTTATTATTAATATCAGCAGCTTTGTTGACCTCATTTTAATTTGTGGAGTAATTCGAAGGAAATGATTCAGTTTACGTTTTAGCTGAGTATCAATATCGGATTTTGCCACTTTAGAGGTCAAGATATAGAAGCATCATTATGACAATAACTTTGGCTTTTAAGGATAAAAAAAAAATACGTAAATGATACAGTATTATCTTATTACCTATTATGGGATGGGAAAACAAAGTTATTTCCATCCGGGAACAGTCAAATATGAATTCGGAAAAAGTAGTTGCGCCACCGTATTATAACGATTCTGAATGAAAAAGCGAAATTTGCATATGCAAACAGAAGAAATTAGATTAATAAGAATTCGCCAAATCTTTCAAAAATTGTTCGATATTAATAACAAAATGCCATCAAATATCAATATAATTAGTAACATCTAGATCATGAATAAAATTCATGAAATGATAGACATATTTCGATGATTTTTTCAAGACAACCGAATCTTTGCTATTTGAAGTAGTAATAATATGATTAAAACCCTGAACTTCACGAAGAATGATGTTATTAACACAAAAAACGATCCAGTGGTGATAACATCAGTAACCAAACAGATGATTATATCACTGATTTAAGGTTCTAATACTAAAAACAAAAGAATGTTTACAAGTATGCCAGTCTTTGGCAGCGAACGCAGTTGAATAATGAAATTTAAACTAGAATCGAGACCATTATAATTCTAACTCCTTAATACTGCTTTATTTCTGTGATGAATTAATTCGGAAATGCAAACTATAATGCAGTAGATATTAAGATTCAATGACTATTCTTCTTTCAGATAATGCTAAAAAATTATATCTTGAATTAAAATTGCATTAATGAGATTGCTGACAATATTTCATCAAAGTTTATCATCTAATGTACAACTAATTTCTGATCTAATAATTTTTGATCTAACTAATTTTTATTTTCAGATGAAACTTCAGCAGTGAATTGAACTTCCTTCAATTCAGCTTTTGTTATAATGAAGTAAAAGAATTCACTTCCTCAGCTTTTGTTAATGAAGTGAAAGAATTGAAGTAAAAGAATTCAACTTCCTTTTGTTATAATGAAGTAAAAGAATTCAATTCAACATGAACTGAATTTTAGATTGCAGCAAGTTAAAGAATTTTAATAATGACTCATATCCCATATCGTTAAATGATTATGCTATTGAAATGAAATAATCATTGAAGCAATTTGGAGGCAGCAGAAAGAAAAATACCATTTCTTTAATTCGTATTTTTTAATTTCGAACTATCTAGATTCAACATTCTGCTGTCTCTCAAGATAGAAATTTATTGAATAAATTTACTTGGGAATATAAATTGAATTCCATTTTATTCTTTTTTAATTTTCCTCCCAAAATAACAATTGATAGTCGTTATTCTGAGGATAAATTGGCTGGCGAATGAGAAAAAAATTATTCACATCAAAGATTTTAAAAAAATTTAAATTTTCAAATAACTTTATTTTTCGCAATAAATTCTCTCACTGTAAATATGTTACAAATTTAAGAAGAAATTTCAACCTCCTTTTGATCTGCCAGTCAATCCGCAGTGATTATCAACGCCAACTTCATTTTCGGCATCAGCAACATCTTCTAATTCATGCAACTGAGTGTTAAGCACGCGTCTTTTTTCAACCAGTATGCATTTATTGCAAGCGCAATTGGCATATATACATTCGCATTTGTGATTCTTGCGCGGTTCCAGACGATTGTGGTTCAAACAACGTTGACAGTAATAGACCCGTTTGGAGCCTAAAAAGAAGTAAAAATGAAACATAGAGTAATGTTTTATGAATTGATAGTATCAGTACTAAAAATCGACATTAGAAATCTTCGAATTAGCATAGAAATCCAATTTCAATTTCTACGCTAAAAATAAGAGCTTCTAACACGATCATTGACTCTTAATCAATAAAAGAAGCTCGATACTAATATCCAAGTGAGTAACGAAATCTTTCAGTCAAAGGAGTTTTAGACAAAAATTCGTATTTTCTTGTTATCAGTTAAGTTGAATCATTCATAGGGAGTAATTTACGACCTTGAAATAGATTTATAGATTTCGTGGTTTATAACTGATTGTTATATTAGCATGAAATTTCAAAATTCACCAATTTTGTCTGCAGCAGCTGCAGCAGCACTTAGCGCCGCAATCGCATTGATTGTCTCAAATCTAAAATATTGAATTATATAATTTTACTTTCAAATCTAAAATAATTAATTATAAAATTTTTCGCACATTTGAATGGAATGAAGCATCAATAGCCAATCAATTGTTAATTGCACACTAGTGCTTCATTCCATTTAAATAAAGTAGATTTAAAATAAAGGTATTATGATTTTCTTCATTTTAAGAGTGAATTATTTTCTTCCAGAAAATTTTGAATCCAAAAAGTCAATTTAATATAGTTCGAAAAAATTTTTAATTTAAAATTTAAATTGAATTTTAAAGCAAATTGAAAATTCAAAGAACCTCATCATTATTACAACCAATAACTGAGATCAGTGTTATAAGCAAAAAAAGCCGAATCCTGCTCTTTTTTTTTTTGAGGTAAATAAACAAATTGAGGTTCCACGAATCGAAATGAACTGCAAAATCCGAAAAAAAAATCATGAATGTATTAATATACAAATTGCTTTCAAGGAACCGTAGAATTATCAGCAGCTTTTATTGCGCGGTGCCTTTATTTCCATGTTTTCAAAACAAAATTCAAGTTGAAATTAAATTAAAGTTATAAAATAAATTTCTATTCTCTGTTCATTCACGAATTGTTTCTTCTCCTTTCACTTCATCGTGTCCCCTCTGCCAATTCATCCGTCCAGATAATTAAAGAAATTTATTGTCACGCAACATATGCATATTCAATGCTAGCAACTTCGCTTAATATTCAAGATGCTAGGTTTTAAATAGATGCATAGCCTGGAGTAAGAGTATCTGAATCTAAACATCAATTACAAACTAATCAGATGATATGCGATTGGTGCAAGTAAAACAAATATCGATTATGCTTATTTTCGGTTATAAACTTGCATTTAAAAATCAAAAAATGATTTTAATATTGGAATGATTTGCTCGATCATTGTCGAATAAGTTAAAATTAGATTACTGGCCATTAAATTAAAATTGGATCGTTAATAAATGACAAGCATCGCAGTAAATTTGTGACGACCAATAATAAGGTGTAATAAGGTCTTTATTCTATCCTGTATATATAATATGTACTTTCTATGAGAGGAATTAAGTTGTTTTGTTGAGATAAAGGAAAGATTGAAAAAGTAAAAAGAACGAAATAAAATAGCACAGAAGAAATGAGAAGGGGAGAGAGAGCACAAAAAGCAATTTTAATTAATAATAATAAAAAGAGTAAGCAAATCAACCTTTCCGCTAAACTTCTTGCGCAATTTTTAAATTTGAAAAATTTTCACACTGAATGTTTGGATAGCAAAGAATTCATGGTCTGGAGAGAATCGTTGCGTGATTAACAACGATAAACGATGATGCAACCTTCTAAGGCACATTATCTTTAATATGATTAACTGTTGAAACCCTAAGCTTTTCTGCTATTTTTTAAGGCGGCCTAAATTAAATAACTAAAAATAAAACTGCTGAATTTCGTTTTTAAAAAAATCTAATGACTATATGGCTTAAGTTTTACTCTTAATTCGAAAGTATACTTCTGTGGCATCGATAAAAGTACATGATATATTTGAATGATTCATCATTATATTATTGTAATCTTTAGCTTGGCAAAAGTTATTTCAACTCCAGGTAATATTTTAAGTTTTAAGCTCTCAAGTTCTCCTAAGACAAAAAACTTGGCCAGAAATTTAATTTATAAAAAAAAAGAAAAGATTAAAAAAGAAGCTAAAAAAGGCATTGAATAGTGCACATATGATTCTTAATGGCAGACATTAAATCAGCAGAGCTTTCGTGTCAACATTTTAAAGCCATCTCACTAAAGTCCCAAAATTATTATAATTTAAGATTTAGGAATTTTTTTCATTAATCCCATCTGATAGCATCATTACTATTTTGCTATCACTGCCCGAATAGCTAAAATATGGTTGCTAACAAAATTTTCCGTAAATAGTTCGTATATAATTATTACTCTGAAAATTAATTTTTTAAATAATTTCGTAAAAATTGAGAAAAATACTTCAATTTAGTTTATCACATTGCATAAGCATGAAATATTTAGATGGAGAAACCGCTAAAAAATTTCCAGAAAAAAGCAAACATATAATTAACTTGTGAAACTCATATTAGCTGAGTAAGCCTTTTTTACTAATAAGAATGCGAACTGACAAATCAAAGTTTGTAAAGCCTTCTGTCTCTTTATCTTGCTTTTGTTCAGTAAAAAATGTCTGCAGAATTTTATATTTATCCTTTTATGTTGCAAATGAAGACTGCGTTTAAGAATTTTGGAATTTCCAAAGTGCAATGAAATATAAGGAATCAACTGGCTCATTTCAAACCATTCAAAATGCTTTCATGCAAAAAAAAGAACAACGGAAACACAAAGAAGCCTACTCTGATTGATATTAATCCTGATTCTTGAGAATAAAAGTAGTCGTGGTACTTTCCCTCAGGAAATTGTATGCAAGCAGAAGAGATATCCAAATATTACATTCAAGTCCAGCGCTTCAATCAAAAAAAAAGAAAAAAAAAAACGAAAAAAAAAGCTTAAATTACTTAAATTAGTTTTAACTGAAGTGTCAATTTTTTCAGATTACAGATTTAGAAAATAGATCAAAAATAATAATTTCGACTTCCTATAACCTTAAATTCTTTTGGTATTGAAAAGCTATCTTCCAAAAATTATCCATCAAAATTTTTTTTAACAATTAATGGGTTTTTGGTAACTATATTGTACTGTTAAAATTGACGTAGATTAAACTGTTAACATACACTTTTAATTACAGTATTTAAAACAAAATCATTGTGTTGGTGGAAGTTATAGCAATATGGCTTTGCTAAGAGATACAAAAGGCTATATGCATATCGAACAGCTTGTCACATTATATAAATTCCGTTTTAAAATGACCGTTTTTCCCAATAAATTCAAGATTGGAAGGAAAAAAGGAAAAATGTGATCGATACTTTCGGTTTTTTTCTTCAATCGATCAATTGAACAGTATCGAAAGAAGGAGGCGCAGTAGAAGGAATATGGCATACAGTTTGCCTCGTTTAAACATTTATGGTAAAACAGAACGACAATAGAAGGCAGTCGAACGGTGACAACAACAAAGTGTCTCCTTGCCGAGCATATTATGTATGTATATATGTTGAAAAATAGCAACCTGATGAGAAACAAATAACTCAGTGAGGGCAAACTACCGTATCCGGAAGTGCATAACTTTTTTCGATAAACAACTTTCGAAACTGCATCGATAAGACAATAAGAATTTAAGTCATGAAAATTATAAAACATAGAGAGAGAGAGAGAGTAAAGAAGAGAAAGGTTGGTGACAGGAAATAATCATTATATAAAGAAAGACGTGATAAGAGCTAAATCATTCAGAGAATAAATTGAGGTCCAGTATATATTTCAGTATATGGTCAAAAGAAAAAAGAAAGCAAAGATTTGTAGGGGAAAGAATAAATATGCAAAAAAGTGATAAGAGATGTTTATTTTAACGTCAATAACAGAAAGAAAAGAGAAAGAGTAAACAAGAGGATGAAATGTTAGGAACAGTTTTAATGTCGAGAATGCTTCTTTAGGCGCCGAAAGCAAATTTTTATTGGTTATTTTCAGAAAGCGCATTAGTTTGATAGTGGAGAAAAGGAAGGCAGAAGTTGGATTTGCAATAATTTCATCCAACCAAAATGGATATTGGATATGTACGTTACTGGATGACAGGGGACAGAGCGACGGCGACAGCGAAATTCGTTTCGATAGAAGGCGTAGGATAGGAGTAGAACTTAGTGTTGTTTTCTTGCACTTACACTCCCATCTGTTCTGTTTTTGCTGGAGGGATTCTACTAGGGAGAAAATCCATTGCAAATCATCCAAACACAGCTTCTAGCCCTGTCTTCTGCGGGAATGATTGAAACAGTATTGAATCAAACGATCATTCATTCAAACAAGGATTCAGTGCGTTTGTGAAGTTCGAACTTCTCTTCCGCCTCTAAATGCCCGTTCTGATTGATACTTGTAATCGGGATAGTAAGTGCTTTCGCTAAGGGAAATATGCGATGTCTTTTATATGGCTTCGAACAATTTATTGAAAATAAGATTTTGATTAACGATAACTTATCAAAATTAATTTGCACTTTTTCAAACGATCATTACGCACAAGTACTAGAGAAAGATGTATATGTGGCTATCCATTCATGTATAAATCTGCATTAGATGAACATATATTTGTGTCCGTGTGCGTAAGTTCCCTGAACGAACGAGTGTATGTACACGCATTCATTAGAAGATGATAAATTAAAGTTCATTCAGATAGATTGGCATATATGCATAAATTTCACATGCTAAGTATATGCACTAGCACTAATACACGTCACGTATGATGCATACGTGTGCACACAGACGAGTACAGACGTATATATAATATATATAGTGAAGTGTGATAACATCAAAAGCAGCAGAAAAAGGTTGAATAAGAATGGAAAGGAATGGCAATTAATAGTATGAAATAAAATTCCATTGAAAAGTTGAATGGAATGCGGTTGCTTCAGTGGAATTTTGGCATTGATAGTTTGTCATCAAAATGATTATCTTCATGGGTAAGTAAATGTAGAATAACGATGAGAAGTTTGGGATGTCAGGCATTTGACTTATGAAATTGAAAAAAAACTTCACAATTTCTGACTTTTGGTCATTGATTATAATTAGGTTAGATTGAATGGAAAACGTTATATTTTGACTGTTTATTCGACCGTTACATTCCGTTCGGTATTCCATCAGGAACCGTCCACGGGGTGTCACATAAAGTTGTTCGAAACGTAATACTTCTCTTCCTTTAACCGGTATGATTATCAATTTTACCGACAAAGAGAGCAAGCATTAATCGAAAGACTGCCAAAGTCGACATAAAAAATAACGAAAAAAGAACTTCGCATAGTACTATGCTATCTGCTTTCCCGTCGCACTTATATTAATTGCAGTTGAAAACTTCTCATGACATAATATTTTTATGGCTAAGAAAATCAACATCGGGTATTATTTCCATAACGAAATGACCATTAAATAGAATAATCCATTTGTTTCTCATACGAATGAAAATTTTACTTTTCGGTAGTAAATGCACTTTGGTTTGCGAAATCTGAACAATCGATGCAACTGCACAAACATCGAAACTTCACTTTCATCCTATCTCTTTTTATTTCCATCACAAATGAAATTCGTTGATAAAAATGTTTTGATTTCTATTCGATTGGAAATGAAAATGATCGAGTGATAGAGAAGGAAAGAAAAAAATAAAGAGACAGAAATGCGACAAGACAAAAAAAAAGCAAGAAAATTGTCAAATTTTCATTCTATAAATCACTCTTGAAGTTTTTGGTGATACTGACATAAACGAATACATTTCTTGTAATTACGATATGATAGATACGCTTTTACAATACGAAAAAATATGACGGATCATCTATCTACGATGTGATGGTTGTTAAATCAAAATGAATAATTATCAAGCACCGACCACTAAAGAAATTAACTTCTTTCCCAATCAAATTGTTATTAGAATGCTAATCTATGTGTTTCGATGTAATTTACTTTTCTTGAACAAGCGACTTTATGTCGAATTTTATAGAAAGGTAGCAGTTAGAACTGATATTTATAGTTTTAAATGTTACATGTTTCGGTATCGTATAATCAAAGTATCTCAAGATAGATGGAAAAGTTAGATGAAACTTTCTTAATATTACGGCTGTAACCATGGAAATGTCCACTGCAATAGAATATGAACAATCCTCTGAGATCTTCTCAACTTTCATTTCGGTAGGATTTTATGAAATAAGAAGTTGACCGAAAAATATTACCAATTTGCTCACATTCAAGTCTAATCTCTTGTTCAAACTGAAAATCATACTTTCATTTCCGCAATCCAGATTTCTATGGAAACAAATCCAGAATCCATAGAAATTATCAAATCTTATCGCCGTAGATATTGATCGTTGAAATGCATAAGAGAAATAAAAGAAATCATCCGATCAATTTTATTCTAACTTTTATTGCATGTCAAAAATTCCAATGAAAGAAGCGAGGAAAAAAATAATCTAAGTTCTTTAGTTTTTTTTTCTTTTTTTTTTTGATAAAATTTACAAATAGGAAACATAATTCCATCAGTTGCTGTTAGTTATTAATTTCGATCTAACAATTAATGAATGCTTTAGATTGACAAATCAAAAAGTGTCGTAATTTAGTCATCCCATAGAAAATGTCAAAGAAGATATTGGGAAAGATAGAAATGTCACTAAAAAGAACCTGATTTCTATTCTTTGTTTTTGAAAGGTAATGCTTGAATTTACAGTTTGATCGTATAAGCATGCAACGAAACGCATCTCGGAATGAGAAAATCATTGTAGAATGGTGCGTGATATGGTAAATACGAGGATTGCGTGATTACTTCATCTCTCACTGAGCATGTATTGGTTGCAATCAATACGTACGCATCTTTCAGTACTGTCACTGGCTATAGTGATAAAATGAGAAGCGCAGTAGTGATATGGAAGTAAGGATGGTGAAGTTGCAGACATGCTGAAACAGAATTGTTTTTGAAACGGAAAAACAAGCAATCGAGCGGTCGGGTTAGTGTGCATTGGCGTTCCCTTCCTTCGGAGTGGCAGCATCCGAACGGAAAAAAGTGCAAATGTAGCAAACAACATTCTGCTCTGATGCCTTCCTTCAGTGTACCGAGCTGACGACTAGTACTGCGGGACGCTGTTTGGAAAAACATTTCGGTCGAAAGAAGCAAGCACCGATACTCGAATGCACACACAGCGCTCATAAACACATCTTTTCTCAACGAAAAGTAACTCTCCGTGCGCACTATAAACATTCGGAAAGGATGGATGGCTGTGGGAAGTGGAGAGTAGCAAAGTTCCATTGCTATTCGTATGCGTAAACACGAAGAAATTTTTGAAATGACAAATTCTTTTGCAACAGTTTTTGCTACTGAAATGACAAAAATGTATTGGTTTGTAAATTTTGGAATATGATCAGGTCTACAATGATGATATGATTTAATTTGACAATAATTAATTCCGCGAAAATCTTTCTTATGCAGTTAATTATTGTCAAATTAAAGAGGAAGGAAACATTTGCTAGCATCAGAACATTCCAGCTCTTCCTAAATTGATTGTAGCATTTTGAGTTATAAAATTAAATTTCATAAATTCGTTCCAATAAATTCAGTCAAAACCAGATAAACTCATTTAGCCAAGCATACCGGAAATGCATTGCATTCATAACAAAGAAATTTATAGTTCTAAATGATTAATTTTAATAATTGTTTAATATTTTGAGAGAGCAAAATGAGAAGAAATATTTCCATTATGCTCAGCCAGTAAATTTTTCTATTTGAGAGGTGGTTGAACACTTCGCGCTAAATATAATCAATCACACAGTAGGTATGGTAACCGCGAAATTTCCAATGTTTTGTTGTCAGTCTGCGATCGCAGGTCGCCCCTTTCTTCATCGACTTATTTATGCAATCCTGTTTGGAATACGATGATAATCGATACGGTAATTAGCATCAAGATTGTTCGATATTTGACTAATATTGTGTAGAAGCTGATCGTTTAGTTCTTATCCTGTGACCTAACAGTTTCAAAATATTTCCTGACTGAATAAATCAAATGGAGACAATCAAAGAAAAGCGAAAAATGTGAAAAATAGTAGAAAAGAGAAATATTATTACTAATGTTACGTACTATTTCCACAGATTTTAATCTTTAACAATTATAAAAGCATGTTCCATTGATTCACATCTTCAAATCCTAAATTATTACAAAGTACATTATTTTAAAAATGCTGTCTTGTTTGTAGTTTTGCAATAAACAAATTTTTTCGCAAAAAAAATTTGATTGCAAAATTACAAACAATCATGTGTGTATATTTCTAGATTGCGAAGTATATTAATCTTTAGTCTTTCGTTTCACAAATTTTGCGAAAAACAAAAGGTAAGTGACTAGAATAGAGCGAATACAGCTTTGAAGAAAATATTAAGAATATTTACTAAAAAAGTTTTTCGGATTGATATCAGCCATATTCTTGCTGAGAGAGACCTATTAATACAACTAAATGAATCGAGCAATTTCAGATATCGAATGCAAGCAAATCACAGTTTTACAATTTTTGAAACTTGAACCATGTTGCTGAATAAAGCTTCCAGCATATCACTATATTATCAGCAATTACAACTACACTTTAATTGGAGATCATTTAATGATTCATGCAATCTCGGCATAACATTATTTTCTCAATCGAAATTCAACTGGATTAATCCAATTGTAATTTAATATTAAGGGAATGAGAATAAAAGTGTTTTGTTCCAATAAATCACAGCTCAAGTTTAAATTATTAAGAATATCGAATTGCTAAGATACATCACACATATTCATGCGCAGTCGTCTACAATTGTTGGCAGTGATAAATCATGTTTCTTTCTACTTTTTACAGTCGCAAACTGGAACTTGGATTGATTGCGAACTTGGTCAGTTTGAATTTATAGCGTTATACTAAATTTGATCACCATTTTCACAGAAAATCAGCATTATTAGTATGAAATTTGACTTAAAAAATTAATGGATAAAAAATGAAAACACAAATACTTTATGTCAACATGAAATCCAACAACAGTACCTTAGAAATAATAAACAAAAACAATTTTCTTTCCTTTGCCATTTTTTTTCCAGTCATTGACAAAATGTTTGGTATAAATAACGAACGACAAAGTCAATCGTTCTCGTTTATGGGCGGGACTGTCTGTTATAAAAAAAAATAGAGATTTTCAACTAGTATTTGAAAAAAACGGCATATTTTGATTGGTAAAAAAAGGAATTTGAGGAAAGGGATTGGGAGCTTGTTTGCACGATAAAATAGATGAACAGTTGCGCAAACAATTCTTAGTTTTATCTTCAATTTTTGTTTTTGAATCTGTCGCTTGAACATTTTTCCTGGATTACTGCCATTTTCTTTTTTTCTGGATGCATTTTGCAAAAAATTGCTAGGAAGTGACATCACTTGCCAAACTATGAAATCTTCATCGTTTTAGAATTTTCCACTTAGCTTTTCATTTTTACAAAATTAATTTGCTTCTTTATAATACATTATATATTTTTTTTTTATCTGCAAGGATTTTTTTTTATGCTGAATAATTTAGAATTAGACAGTTATGAAAATCAACAAAGTGAAACATTATGCACAAATTAGCTTCAAATTCCAAAGCGAATAATTTTACAATTAAATTGTGGAAGATTAAGCAGTTAGGATAAATAAGTAACGAAATTTATAAACATGCTCATTGATTCAAACAGCAAAGAGAATGCTTTCAACATAATCATTTTTTATCATAATAACTCTTATTTCATTAGCTATGCTAAAATTACGTCACCATTTGTTTACTTTGAAATCTAAAAATAAAAATTTGAAACGCACTTTTTGTTGTCCGCCGACTTCGCACTCTATGCATCATTTTTTTTGCATTGAGTAATGTGTAGTTCACCTAATCTATCGGATTTCTTGCCCAAAATTTTGGCTCTCATATTTATCAATTATTTAATAATTTATAAAACATGAAATTAAAAGAATGGAGATAAGACAGAGGTATCTTGTTACTGAAATCTTGCGATGTGAGCGAAATGATTGCGTCAAAAATACTGAATCTCACAAAACATATTAAATCAACCACTACCAATGTCAATAAATCTACAATGATAAATGTTTGTGATGGCAGAACTGCAACACTATTTCAATCGACTCAAGCAAAATTTTAAAAATGTAAAATAAAATGCTCCTCAAAATCTTTTTCACTTTTTTTGATTGTAAAAAAGGAAAAAGTACTTATTTTTGCAACTAAAAGTTCGTTGAAGATCAAAAACACAAGTAATCTGCTGTGAATATCAGGTGCAGATTACTTTCTGAATTTGAGAGAGTAATTTCAAAAATTCAGAGAATAATTTTTCATTTCTGCATGAAATTTGATCAGAAACATGATTTTTGTTGGTAGAAAAAAAAAAAGAATTTTTTTCCAAAAATATATAAGCAGTAATAAACCATTGTTTACAAGTCGAGGTATGAAAATGACAGAATATAGTATTTGTAACGTGATAGGATAAGAATATTTGGAAACTTCAGACAAACTAGACCGATCTTCCACTACTGTTTTTTTTTTTTTTGAATTAGATATAATCATCTTCATCCCTTATCGATCTTCTAATCAATACTTTGAGAGATGATATGAATTAAATAATTAAAAAACATTTTCATTTCATTTATATTTACATTTTCATCATTTTTTTTCTGTTGATTACTGGCTGTTGACGCTAGAAATATTACTTGATGACAGGTGACAAATTCTTCAATACTGTGAAATATCTCTTTCAGGAACTCCTCACATATGTAAGCGCATTGCAGATTGAAATGAACTTCATTGAAAAAGCTTCGAAAAAGCTTAATTCAACAGTGCTTCAGATGCTTAGTATTCGAACAAATTCAAAATAGAATTGAAAAATGTTAGCAAATTATATGAAATTCAGAAAAAATTCATTCAAAATTATGAAATGATGAGATATAAGTTCATATTTTTGGAATTATGGTCAAAAGTCACTGAGCGCTAGAAAAAGAAAAGTGAAAAGGCATCCGAAAAATTAACTACTAGGAGCAATTTATTTGCTGAGCAGAACTAAATTATTGGAAACATTTGCTTTTCAAAGTGGAAAATTTGAAAAGAAAATTTGTTGGAAGTATAAATATTAGCTTTTGCACTTTTAGCAAAAAGGTGAAAAAATAGAGGGAAAAATGGAGAATTCGTAAATAATTCCTTTTCATGGAAATAAAATAAAATTACCTCAATCCTTTCTCATTCTTGCTCATCATTTAATGTCTCCCCTTGAAGATGGCTTTCTTTAGAATATGCTTTTGACATCTGATCATGTCAAACGATGATATTCGGCTTTTGCTGAAGTTTCAGTAATATCGCCAATAATGACATCTACATCACTACGCATTATTCATTTAAAACGTGAATTATTTTTCTAATTTATTGAAAATTTTATTTATGTATAAAATTCAATACTTGAAAATATTTTTCCTTAAAAAGAAATGAAAGCCACTTCGGAATCCTTTCCTCTTCATTTTTTCTCATTAAACATATAAATTTTCGCATATTTCAGTTCGAGAAAATAAGAAAAAAGGATCAGCAAAATTTTTTCATAAATATTGCGAAAATTTTTGCAAAAGAAACGAAATTTGTCATTCTGATTTAAGTTTAAAAAGTCATCAATCCAACAATAGTATGATGTATGAAGATGGGAGAAAGATTGTGAAAAGGTGGTGCAAGAGTGCAAATGGCCTTTTGATTGGTTCCCAAAAAGTAATACATTCGTTTGGTACTGTAATCATATTTTTCCAATTTTCCTAAGAATTCAAATTAAGCAATTTTATTTTTATTTCTTCTAATTAGCAAAGATGTAAACAAGGAATAACCAATATGATTGAAATTATTTCGATTATTATGAGTATTGGCATGTTATTTTCGTCAGGAACTTCGCATGTTTTTCTTATTTTTAATTTCAGCTAAGCTAAATTTGATTATTGCGAACTTGCAGCTCAATGAATGAATCTGATTATTTTGAGCTCCTCTTCAGTGAATTTAATCATTTCGAATTTACAACTCAATAACTTCGTTTTGCAAATGTTCCTTTATATTTCAAATTGAAATGTGAATTTCAAATATATTCGAAATTTAAACTTAATTTTCATGAATTATTTAAAGTTAAAATGGCATAATGATGATAATATGGTGTGCTGTTTCGAATAAATTTCTGATAATGGCAGTTCCAAATTTTCGGAGACTACTTCAAGTAGGCAAAGTGAATACGGTGCTCTTACAACATAGGAATTTTATAAGAGAAGAACGAAGAAGAAAACAGAATCAGATTTTGAGTTCTGCGCTCAGCAAAGCAAAACATTTTCCAGTGAATTAATGAATTAAAAAGAAACGAAATTCAATCAAAAAGATGAAGAATGGAGAAAAAATCAAGTCATAGATGGCGTGGTAGATCAGTGATTTATGCTGGCGTAGGCGTGATACGACATGATAAGGATAGATTGGAATGGATATATCGAGAACGGGAGACATGTCGTGATTGGAAGTTGAAATGGGAGTGGAGTGGCTGGAGTTTCGGGAAACACTTTGTAATGTGAAATTATAAATGAAAGTGGTGAAGAATATACAAAGTACTGGAAAATACCATGAGCGAGGAATAAACAAGAAGGCAGGGGATGATGTCTGGTTTAACTAGTGGAAATGCGACAAACATTAATCCGAACGACCCCGACCCATTTTTTATATCGAAAATAACTTGTTTTGCGACTGTTATGGTTGATAATTCCTACATTTGCTTTTATTTTTTTAAATCGAATAATAAAATGAAATTGTAGGCGAAAAATACCTTCTAGACGTAAAATTTTTTTCTAGAAATAATATTATTAGCGTGTTATTGTTATGCATGAATAATGCATAAATGGAAAAAATGAAAGCCAAAGAGCTTTATAAGGACAACTAGAATTAATTATACAAGTAATCAAATCACTGAATATGATGTTAATATTAACTAGAGGGTTTTATAAATTTTTTACCTTTTCAAACGAGCCTTGCATTTGAGACAATCAAAATCTGCATCCAATAATGCTGTTTTGACGTTTGAAATCAATACATTGTAATAACCATTAATTTATATAAATAATTTTCTAAATTTCGATTCATTGATAATTTAAAGCGAGTAGTATTTATGCAATTAGGAGATGATTGGAAAGGAAACATTCAAGTTGCCAACTATCAGATAATGGTTTCACAAAAGTTTTTGGAAGATAGACAAAGTGAAACATTTTGAGTATCTACATCAAGAGAAGAAGCGCTAAATTTATCAGACAGCTAATACATCAAAACTTCTCTAATTTCTTACTTCTCGGCGAGAATGAATCATCGTCAAGGAGATATTTTTTCAGTCATTAAAAAAATTTCTCACATTACTTTATAGTTCTCATTTCATTATTAGTTCAGTTAATACATGGATCGAATATAATGATTTGATGATTGTAAATTAGAGGACGTTACAAGCAAGTCTTGCTCAAAATTGCTTTAGAGAGTTCAAATATCAATACGTCTAATGATTTCTTTCTACAATTTTCAGATTTCTTTTAAAAAAAAGCATCGAATATTGCTTTTAAAAAAGTAAAAAATTGAAACACCAATTACTTTTTAAAAATATGTTTGCCACAAATTCTTGAAAAATTAGATAAAATTCGAATTAAAGTCAATACGACCTGTACGCGCACAAGCAATTATTTAATTCAAGTGTGGTGTAAAAGAGAAAAATCACAAATCAATATTAAAGTTGTTTTGATTTGGGAATACAGTACACCGAATGATAATGGGAGATTATGAAGATGATATTGGTAGTAAGACCACTCCATAATATGATGACATACTGTATCATTATTATCATCATAAATACTATCATCATTCGTGATAATTAAATCTGCAAAATCAAGTACTTTAAAATATTGATGAAATCACTCAAACTTTCATTGATCTCATTCCATTTTTACTTCAATTTCAGGATATTCATTATCTAACAATGACTACTTGAATTATTATAATCACAATAAGAAAAAAGTTGGAATCAATTTTAACTAAATATAATTTCCAAATTTTAATTTTTGTATTGCCGAAATATAAATTCTAGTATTTTAAATCAGTTAAGAACGTATGAAAATATCAGCTATAATGATGATAAAGATGACAATGAACATACATAGCGAAGAGCGTGGTGTTTATAAATTGATGATAATGAATGTGACCTCGATGGTAATATCAATGATAACATTGAGAACAATAGAGCTAGCAAAAGCAACTTCTCATAACTTTCTTTCACTGTAATCCGAACACTAAAAACTTGCTTTTATTAATCATATAGATAATGATAATAAATCTGCTACTTTAATCTATTTATTGTTACTATTTTATGGTATGTTTTTTCTTTTCAGATTATCGATTAAAATCTAAATAGTAAGGTTTCAAGCAATTTGATTGAATGTATTTGAATGGACTGTAAGTGAGACGCTGATGATTCATTTGAAAAATCTGCAATTTTTGGCAAGTTTTAATAAGTTCAAAACCATAAGTGACAACTTGAACAAATGCAAAATGATAATGAAAACAATGATAAGAAGAAACAAGTACCAGCCACAAAGTATTTGTATTGTAATCAAATTTAAAAAAAGAAAAGTTTCTCTTGAACAGACAAGTATGCTGAAGCAATCATACTCTGCGTGAGGGAAGTTGTCCAGAATTATCGAAAGAGTATCGCTAAATGAGAATTTGCAGGAGAAAGAAGTTTGGTGTTTGCAAAGATGTGATTAAGGCCAAAGATTGCCATAGAACAGTAGTTTTTTCATTATGAAATTTCATAATAAATATCTGATATATTTAACTAACGACTTAACTGAATAGAAAAAGCTGTAAATGAAGAAAAAAAAAAAAAAAAAAAAACCAATTAACTTGTTGAGAGACAAATCAACGGGAAAATATTTGTGATACAACAAATGGGACAAAAAGCGAAGAGCGTATGCTGAGTACTGATTACTGATCGATGTATACACTATTATGAGTTAAGAAGCTATTCAATGAATTACATGGAAAACTTTTCCAGAACTTTTTATAAAGTCCAGATATAATTCTCCCCAATATGTTCAAGATATACCGATAAGGTAGTGAAATACCTACATCAATATTGCATGACAGGCATCACATACATGATAAGTATAGCTATAACGAAATCTATAATCAGGAAAAAATATAATCATTCCGTAATTTATGAAAAATTTTCGAAAATCTTCGTAGAAAGGCTGTAAATGAAGAAAAAAACTAATTAAGCAGTCAACAGCAAACAAAAAATGCAACAGCTATTAAATGAGTGGTGTAAGGAAAGTGAGCTTGAAAAATAATTAAAATTTGAGAAATTTTGAATGAGGAGCTGTTCTCGACTTCGATTGTCAGCTTAGTTGCAAGATAAATTACCGAATACAGAACAAATTGGACAACCTTTCTGAGTTTGCATTCGATTCTAAACAGTATTCTCTATTTGCTTCTGTGATATAAAGTTAGCAGAATGAGCTTGAAAAAAAAGGTTCAAAAAAGTGAATATTTTCTCTCCTAAGTGAAGTGGAGCAAAGAGACGAACGGTTTAAGCGATCGGAACGGCGACGGTGCCGGTGGTGGTGATTGCAAGTGTCTGGAAATCAAATGGCACCGGCATGGGAGTGGTATGGGTTGGCTGTGCTGACGAGACATTGTCACATTGCTGTCATGCTGGAATTGTACATAGTCAATCTGATGAGATTGAAAAGAGAGTTGCAAGGTTGTTACATAATGCAATGGCCAGCCATCCGCTGATGAAAGACGAACGCTTATAGATAATGTCATATTTGGTTAAGGGACAGAAACCGGAAGGGGGTCAAACGATGTTTAAAATGAGAAAACCAAAGTTCAACTCAATCAGTCCAGCTCTTCCTTTTTCCAAGCCCAATACTTCATCTCTTCATCATCTGTAACGAATTAGTATTTTCACTTCGATTTCAATTTTCGATTTCCAGAAGATGTCACATAAATTTTAAGAAGGTCTCAGGTCTACATTAAAATTTGCACATCTAACTCTAAAATAACTGAAATTTTAAACTGTAACGCTATAATAAAATTACATATCGAATATGATCATGTTAAATATGCTCATCTTGAATTACTTGTCCATAGTCCATCATCTACTTTGTACCTGAGTTTAATCTTATACGCACGTGAATCACGTGAATCTTTCTCTAATCTGTTATTTGATGATTTTTTTTAAAAAGCAGTGAAACTAAAATGATATAGTAAAATTCTCACCAAATGTGTTCATTTGCCATGATGGCAACAATCGGAGCAACGTTCCGTAACATCCCGTACCTGTCAATAGCATTGCTATCTGTCTCGCGTACTTCATTAACTTGTTATGATATGAGCTGTTATATAGCCTTGGAACTATCGTCAGGCAATGAAAGACTTTAAAAACAGGTTGCTCAGGAGGTGTGGTAAAGTACTGCCGATGACCTTTAAACCTTTAAACTCATTAAATCCAATCTATATAAATGATTTATGGATATAAATTTCACACGTGTGAACTGATTGAACTGTAATTGCTGAGACTGGATTTATTATACACTTATAAGTTCTTAGTCTGATTGGATATAATTAATGCTAATGATAGCATCATATAACATCGGAGTGAGTATGTATATAGTCTATTTTTGTAGTACCGTCTTCTTTTTCTGGTTTTCAACGTTTTCGAATTTTACATGCTTAATTAAAGTGATTTATGTATATAATATAAATACTTATAGGAAATTTTTAATCTTATTAATAATTTGGAACTTCACTTTTGGTAGTTATTTTTATTTTTATTGCAGCTAAATACATTCAACTTAGTAACTCTTGAATTATTTCAATTAATTATCCACCATCACATTTTTAATTCTTCCAATGCTGACTTCCCTTTTAATTTAATTCCGGTTTCATTAATTCAATCTTCCTAACTCATCGAAATAAACACTATAAAAGTTGAGCTTTTGAAAAAAATTTTCAATACCTTGCTTGCCACGAATACTTTTTGATGAAAAAAAAAAGCAGTCAATATCAAATACATTGCTACACCAGTATTATTAAAACATAGATTACGGACTTTCTCTTTTGAGTTTTGTTTACTTGTTTTTCCCCCTTTTTTTCTTATTTTCCTACTCAGAAAGAATGTAAACAAAAAATTTTTGGAGCTTTGAAAAAAAAAAAAAAACAACAACAATTCGTCATCGAAACTAATTGTTTCCCTATAAAACTACTGCCAAATAATGCATCGGATGGATCAACAGAGAAAGGATGAACAGGAAGAATAATACCTCATGCAATACTAGAATATAGCTTTCGAGACGGAAACCATATAATTTATGATTTGTATCGGTTATGACACAAAGATCATTAGCTTTAGCTATCCATTCAATTTATATACAATCATAATGCAAACTTGGGATTTTCATCATTAATCGATGAGATACAGGGCAAAATACGCTAATTAATGATAAACAAATGGAGTTTTTAAATGATTTCGAACTAAACGATCATTACTGAATCAGACTGAATTGAGATTTGAAGATGAATAAGAACATAGAATGTCAACATGGTCTTTTCCATACTTTTTTCAGTTCAATGGTTTGAACTCGGTGAAAAAGTCGTTGGACCGAGAAAAAAAGTAATTCCGACAAAATGTTTGAAAATGTGAAAAATGAAGAAAAAGAAGAAAGTAGAATTGTGGGATGAAATTAATAATTAAATCGAAGTGGAGTGAAAGAGAAATAATTGAGGGAACACTTTTCTCTCTTTTCGTTGCAAGCCAACGATGATGGCTGTTCGCCGACATAATATCGAATGTCCATATTGGCACATTTTCTTTTAATATTTTGACAAATGAAACAGAAACAATGAGTGTAAACTGACTGCTATTTAAATTGATTGCAAATCGAATTCAAATTACTTCAGTATTTTTGTTCATCATAGATGAATATCGCGAGAAGAAATTGTTTCACAAATTGGACTGTTCAAAATTGTTACAAAGCTTCATGTTAGCTAATGAAATAGTGTGATACTACTTACAATATTCTAGATCGAGGCTTATTGATCCGGATAGAGCCATTTTCTCGCTATGTGATGCTATTTTGATGTCAACAGTGTATTGATACTAATAGCCAACTTTCCAGAAAACCAAATCACATAATAACAGTTTATTATTGGCCAAAATATAATAGCAAAGGAGAAAGAACTGATGAAAATGGTGAACGATTTTTGATAATCTCTTCTAGTAATGACAATCATCAGAGATTGCTTAATTCAAATGCTTATTTTCGACGCTTCTCCGCCATTCCACATTTTCACTCCCACACTCAAGGATCAGTGATGATTACTGCTATTTCTGATGTGAAACAATTGGCTATTTATCATTCTGCGGTTTTCACAAACAAAATTCCTCATCTCTTTTCCTCCTTATCCGAATTTTCCCCGTCCCTGAGACATAATGAACAAACCATCATCATTCATCATTTCTACATGTGACGCTACCGTTTCTTGAATTTCTATTCAGATTAATTTTTCTGTCTTTCTGAAACTCTTCGAAAATTATCAGAATTATTTCTGAATGTCACAATTATTGGATTCATCTGTTTCGTAATTATAATAGGATTCTGAAGGAATAAAAAAACGTAATATATTAATTATATAAGAGAACGATGAAATTTTAGATTTCTGACAAGTAGGAGCAATTTAATCAGATCTGATAATATTTCTTGTAGGAAATTGTACACGGTTTTCACTTAAATTCATTCTAAGATTTCAAAGTGGTTTTATCCGCTTTTTAAACAACCCGAAACCGATTGCAGTATTGACATCTTGCAATAATGAGATATTATGGAGAGGTCTTACTATAATATTAGGTTGAAAATCACAAAGTGAACAGAATGGTTTCTCTTTTTTTTGAAAAACATTAACTTCAATATTCGGATTGATACTTGGTAAGTTTTCCTTTTTTTATGTAAAGTGATTTGGAACAGTTCAATTTATCAATTTGAGTTTAAGAAAACTATGTCACATGAAAAAATAGATAGGGAACGGATTTATTTTAAAAATTTATGAAAAAAAAATAATTTACGGATTTGTGTATTTAGAGTTAAAAATAATTTTCCTCAACTAAAACATGAATAAACTGCATGATTTTTCAGCGGAATTCTTCAATATTATATTTTTCGGCGGAAAAAAGCTTTTTATGGTTTGTTTTTGTCCTACAAACCATTAATAAATGATAAATTTTGAGAAGCGATATTTGTACAGTTGCCTATAAAAATGACATACCAAAGCTGAAAAAAAATGTTATTATGTATAAATAATAGCTTTGTGCTTCTTTGAAGCTATCTGTTCAGAAATAACTTTATAGTTCAGTGAGTACAAAAAAACAAATGCCGTTCCACAATTCGAAAAATCGAAATTACTAAGAAAAAAAAAGGGATAAAAATATTACAATTCTTGCTAAATAATATTCCCAGTAAATGAATATTGTGTGTCACAGAAATATGACACTTTCATCGAAAATTTTTTTATTATGTCGTAAGGGATAATTTCAAGCCTAATTTCTTCTTTCTTTTGTTATTAGAGAGAATGTTGTTGTGTATAAATAACAGCCTTGTATTTCTTCTCTATTTTATTTTTTACATTCAATTAACTTTGATTAGCAAATTTAGCATATTTCGATATTTTCTATTTTATAAAATATTTCCTCTAAAAATGTACAAGATTTCATTTTTTTAAGAGAACATCTGTTTAACATTATAACTGCTATAGAATCAAAAATATATTTACTCAAAGTACAATAAAAAATTTATACTCTTATCAGATATCCATCAAAAATCCAGTATTTTATTAGAGAATTAACTGCAAGATGGCAAAAAAAAAAAACATTTAGTGTTTTATTTTCTTTGGATAAGATAGAATATCATATCACCAAAGATTCTGCAAAATTTCACATCTCATAATTTCTCAGCAATAAATGAAAAATTAGTTGTGCTTATCAGCGGAAAATTGCATACACTAATTATCTGATTAGTTAGAAGCCAATGCACAACGACGCACGATTTCCGGAAATATAATATGCGACTCTGTCTGATTGGAGTCAAATCATTTCTAAATTCAAATCTCGAATATCGTGGTATTTGTGTTTCTAACTCCCAAGAAAAATATGGTTTGAAAAGACTTTTGCGTCTAAAAATTATTAAGCACGCATACATGATGGTTGTTCAGTTCGACAGCAGTCGTACTTAAAAGCTAAGATATACTTTTATGGTTGAAATCACAAAAGGTATGAAATTTGATTTCCATTTATCAGCTCCATAAGCATAAGAGTAATTCATTCGTTCTCTTTTCTTATTCTTCCTGCAAAGTGGTCAAAAAAGTTGCTCAAGCAGGCAATCGATCTTCACCACAATTCAACGAGAAGAGACAGCAGAACAGGGATGGATCGTTGTTTGCCATCTGTAGTGCGTACGTAAGTTCGTTGAAATTCATTGTGACATTTTGTTGTCTGTCTCAAAAAAAAAAAAAAAAAAAACTATTTTCCATAGATGCATGAAACGCTTAATTCTCCGTCTACCGCTCTCAATTTACAACGCAAAAGTTTTATGTAAGACAAAATAGCGAATGAAATGAGGAGAATTAGATTGAAGAAGGACAGAAATTTAGTATGCGAATTATATATGGTTGGTCTTTGAACAATTTTGTTCCGTCGCAGCAGAAAAAAAAGGGACGAACGGATGAGAGTGAAGGGTGGACAGTTGGTACCAGCTGGTGCAGGGACCCTTAGCAACCACGCCATCATCATTTATGCATATATATGAAATGTTTGTGAAGTACACTACCGTCATTAAAGCATCCGAGGGGACAAAAACGGCAGGTCGCAGTGGCTCATAATCTTCAGTCTTGTTTGCTTGCTAAAGTATTACAACGACAATAATAATAATAGCAACAAACAAAACCAATAAACAGATCGACATCGTACAATAATTTCTACGCATTGTTGTCAGAAACAAAATGGAGAGTAGCCGCTTCATTCAAGCGACAATAGAAAAAACCATAACTTTCACTACTCTACTCAAGTTCTGTTCTTTAAAACACCATTTATCTCATCTATTCTTTCTCAAGGAATAACGGAAGTTCGAAAAAAAATTGGTCTCTGGCATTTGAACTATTTTATCTTAGCTAGTTAACACTTTAAAAAAAAGTAATTCAAATTTTATTCATTCCCTTTTCGAGCACTCCAAAAATGATGTTCCAGTTCTTCCTTGAATTAAAAATTTTTTTTGCTAACTCAATATTCCATTAAATAAAATATTATATTTGATATATATTATCTAGAATTAATTTGTATATTCCACAATTTTCCTTTTATGGCTAGTTCCTTTAATCAATGCCTTTTTATAAATGCTGCAATGTCCAAAAAAATTTTTCTCACTTTGGAATAGTAAAAGCAGAGTGGATGTAAAATTAAGCTTAATATGTCTAATTTGTCAAATGTCATCGAACAATCAAAGAATCCGTAGGGAGAATATAAATGTAAAAAATCAATTCCATGCACGATCGACAAATTTTCCCATCTTCGAATAATCTTGTAGTCGAAACATTCAATAAAGGAGATTATCAAAATTCAACTAGACGATAAGATCGCAATTAGTTTCAAATAAACCAGAAGATGTTTTGCATAATTCTGGTGAAAGTGAAATATTGAATAAGCTTAAAGATCAATCTAAAGATTGAAATAATGTAATCAAAGAATTGACAAACAAGCTGATAAGATATCTCTAATTCTCTGAAACTGAGGAAATACAAGAATAGTAATCCTAAAGGAAAATTACTAATTTACCTATGCAAATGGATCACATTTCTTGGAACTAAAAATAATTAATGAATTAATAATTCATTAATTACACGCAATACTGTGCTAATTAAGAGCCATTAAAAAAGTGTAATGCACAAGTTTTAATTCTTTTGCTAGAAATTGTTTTAACCTCGCAATTGGTAAATCGTTTCCAATAAATATCAAAAAATTTAGCTGAATGTTAACAGTTGGATCAACGTAGCAAATAGAAATATGCAGGTACTTTTTTAAACTTCTAAATTTATAATTGATTATTGTTGATGAAGAACAACAACATGCTTGAAATCTTTTATCAACCGAAATATTTTTTGGAATATTGATATGACGAAATAATCAAAGATCTTTGTGTTATAGAAATATTCTGATTTTTTTTCAAACCAAGCTTTTGACCTTTACTATAGCATAATTTACAACATATTAACATGGTGCAAAGGGAGTTCGTTTACTTCATGTTATCACAGCACAGCACAATTCATTATATGCTAACTAAAACGTAAGGTCAAAAACTTGGTCATATCAAGATATTCTATAATGGGAAGATCTATGATTATTTTGTCATATCTATATTGCAAAAAATATTTGGCCTTTCCGACACGCGTTACAAACGGCAGTTACAATTACATCAGGTAATATGGGAAACAACAAGCAATAGATCTCAAAGAGCTTTTTGAACATAAAACAAATCGCGAAGAAAAATCAGCAGATCTTGTTTTTTCTAAATGCCAGGGGTATGCTCAGCTTGCATTTGTAAAAAGTGAGATCACAAAATTCCTTGTTTAAATTGTGTTATTAGGCTTACGTAACACACAAAAAAAAAAAAAAAAACAATGTTCTTTTATGTCATCATTTCTCTGATCAGTCAACACTTCCAGAAAGATGTCTCAATTGCCAAAATAGACAGCTATTATCATTTTATGTTTTAGGGATTGAAAGATTACTTGAGGAACCAGTAAAATTGATACCAAATACAACAATTAAATCATAAGTAGTGATCAAAATTCAATGAGTAACTTTAGTGACTTAATGTTAAAAAAAAAGTGAGTGTTGTAATCGGTATAAAATACTTGCTAAAGAATACAATCCCCCCAAATTAATTTTGATTGACATGATAAATGCAAATTAAAGTCTTTAAAATTCTGGGCAGCAGAAAAAACAATTATTGTATCAAATTGCCGAAAGATCTGGAAGAGTGCACATAAGTTCTATAAGTTCGGTAATAGAAGCTTGTAACATCAAAAAAGAGACTTGTTTTTTTGAAGTCGAATTTAAATAGTTCAAAAAAAAAAAAGAAAAATGAATATATATAGATTAAAAGTCCAAATGCCACCGTTTAACAGATTGCTAACACTTATAGAGAGAGACAGCAGATTTTTATTAGGCTGTTAAATACAAAAAATGTGTTAAATAGTAAATTAAGGACTTATAATAAAGTGAAAAGAACATCATTAGAGATCGTAGTTTAAAAAATTCTCGCTTTCAGTAAAACATTTGTTCTTTGTAAAATGAATTTATTCAAATTCAGCTCTATGGTAGAAATCAGATTGCAACTCAAAAATCAGCAATAAAAATCACTACTAATCTTTTGCGTAATAAATGTTCGATTATCGCTCCTTCTTTATTGTCGTACCAGTGCGTGGTACCGAAATCTGGAAGAAAAAATTTTAAATAATTGGTCCATTGCCGGTGGCAATAAATTTTTTAAATAATAAATATTAGTTTTAGACATTATTAAAGATGCACAACATTGTTTATTCTTACAAAAGAAGAAACTGAAATATGCACGTTACGGCAAATGCTGATGAGGAGTCCCTCTAATGGATAAAATTTACATGCTTAGTTCATATATAAATTCAAGATTTTTTGAAGATTTTATAAAATAAGAAAAAAGAAATAAAGTCACCATGACTTGGACACTATTAAAATGAAGCACAATTCATTCAGTACAGTCTGTTTCATTATTTTTTTGATTGAATTTCAGATTTGGGGCGTTTGCATCTCTTACATCTGTTCGCTTCTAGAAGAGAACTATATGATAAATTTAAAGGTGACATAACTTCACCGATGTGGTCGCTTAGTCGTTAATCGTTTTTCAGATTTTTAAATGATGCTGCAGTCAGAAAAATGATTGTAAAGCAAAAACATTTTTAGTGGATCAAATATGACTTTAAAAACATAAAATTAAAATTCATGAACATTTAAAAGTTTCAATTTTTAATATTACTTTTTTTGATCGAGTAGTATTTTCATTGAATTTCTGATTCTTTGGTATCTCATGTCTTTTTTTTATTTTTCATTTCCTTCCAATGTTTCATTATCTTAAAAATACTGTATTTGTAACAAATTAAATTCACTTGGAGGGAAAAAAAGATTCAATATCTTTGCCAAATTATGGATATCGATATTCATTAATTGTTTTGTATCGTATTTGCGGCGAATAAAGTCCATCAAATCAAAAGCCGTTATACAAAAAATCCAATTCTTCCTAATTTCCATCCCACAAAAACTTTCCCAAATTTTTACTTCCACAACACTTTCTTGGTGGCTGAGGTAAAGTAACATATCTGAAAGTTTAACTAAAGAAATTCAAAACAAAAGGCAAAGATCCGAAAACTTCTGAGTGAAATTAACGAAATCGAATCACCGAATCTAACATTTCAGCCAAAAGACCTCAAACAACAGTACGAGATCAAAATGCGGATTGCCAAAGAAAAAACCAAAACCTTGAGTTCTATGCTGGTATGTTTGAAATAAGTCATTCAGAAGTGGTTGGATCTAATTCAAAGAACGACAACTGCACCAACAAAAAAGGAAGAGAAAAAGCAATGTGCAGAAATGTCGGCGATTGAGAAGGTATCTTAAATTTAATAACTCGTGCGAGAGAAGTTATCATTACTTTGAAATTATTTAATGATGATTATAAACTAATGCTTCAACGCTTAAACTAAGCAGATACCAAAGAACCAACCCTTCTGAGAGAAACATTCCGAAGTATCTATCATTCATCAGTAAACCTACCACAACGATCACTACCATTTTTTGTCGAGAATTCTGGAATCCAGACATTCAAAATTCCAAATTTTTCATTTCTGAGAGGAAGCTTTACTAACTATGAAAGGTTATGACATCGCCCCAGAGAATTATGAATTGATAAGAAAGATTGATTGAAAAGTATGGCAAATCTATCACTATAAAGAAGTCGCTGTGCAACTAATTTCATTCTACCAGAAGAAATAACGAAAAATGGAAATCAGTCATTGAAGCAATGGAAAGAATTCTCTAACAGCCAGAAGCAATAGACGAGGATATAGAATATTCCAGTATCGAAACAGCAATAGAAGTAGATTTCAGCTTGGATTTTGGATAGAGTTTATCAATTAAAATTAATGGAAGGAAACTGGACTGTAAATAAAGTCCGATAATTCTAAGCGGAACTGGTTTAAAGAAACGAATAACTAAGACTAAGACTTAAATTCTTAGTAGAGACAAAATTCAGTGGAGGCCAAACCGAAAAGAATCCTTTACTATGCCAAGAAAGAAACTTCAGCTCTAACTAAGAACTAAGCAATTCATACCAAGTGATTTTAAGTTGAACACAGAATCAAAGAAAATTCCAAAGGATAGCAAAACTGGAAGTTGGGATAATGAATGCCATATTTATTCCACACTCGAACACCGAATGAAACGTTTGAGAAAAACCAATGCATGTCGCGAGTTCTGATATCGCGAAATTCTAATAAAATTCCATACAAATAAATAAATACATTTCTCATTCAAATTGTAAAATTAAATTTCTAATCGTAACTAATGTCTGGAGTAATAAAACAGTCAACCAATTTTACATTCCTTAGATTTATTACCCATGCTTTATTGCTCTTATCCATGTTAACATATTTCTATCACACCAAATTTCCTTTGTTATCAATCGCTAACCGTGCTTATCTAAATCCGTTTCAAGTCACTGGATGATACAACTGTTTCCGTTTACATCCTAATCTCATTTTATTTTACCGCAATGCTTTAGTAATCATAAAAAACCACTCCCACTTCCTAATCTATATAAGCCCGATTGTTTTGAATGCGAGATAGATATATATATTTTCGGGACTTAAAATAAAATCATTCAATTCGAACTCAAGACACCTCGATCATCTCCTCGCAAACAACGCAAAGGACAATTCAACCTCGGTCGAAATACTGCTTGTAGTTGGTTACCACAGACATCACCTTCAACGAAACAACGAAATTCACGGCAATGCATGCGTCAACTATCGTCGAACAGGAATGCAGCAAATAATGGCAACAAGAAGAAACTTTATGTTTCTACCGCAAAGGCCTTAACAATATTGCACTTTATCATGTCAAATGTAAGGATACTATTTAAATCGTGTCAAGAAAAATTGGATTGGACAACAATAACAAAACCAATAAGCGAAACGGGAATGGAAAAAGATAAGCGAATCTTACTTTTATGCAAAGAAATTAACGTAGTCAATCCAAGTTACTCAGAAACTCAACGGAAACTAACAAAACCGACATGTGTTCACAATTATCTTTAATTTTTAAGGAGTCTCGCTTGATTTGATAATACGATACCAAAGACATGTCTTACTATCAAAGCAGAAATCGAGATAAAAATTGAGAAAGGGAAATAATGTTTGAGGCAGTTATGATAGATTACTTGGCAAATGAACTGCAAATAGTTAGATTGGATGAACAAGAATTGTCATCCATAACAAAACAAGACCAACTAACTGGTCTCACAAGTCATTGGAAACAGATTGTTTGAGACCAATTACAATCTCACATACTCACTGCAGCAAATCATTTCGCTAATTTATCCAACTAGATAAGATTGTGAATTTAAGATCTGGATTCTCTTTAATTCCGCACAAAAATTGAGCCTAGGATAGTTAGAAGCGAATATATGAATGAATTTACAGCTATAACGCAATTTCAGCAGAACCCATACATTTTGTTAATGCCATTAACATTCCAGACATAGATCAGTTTTCGAAAATTAGAAATTAATAGACATTCAAGGGCAACTTAATGTCTACTATGATAAAAAGGCATTAGAATAATTTAACCAAAGCATCATTAAGAAAAAGAAAAAATATCAAGTTTGTTGGCGATGGAAAGAAGATTCAAAAGGTCAAATTAAATCACAATTATGGTTTTTGTTTCTGTCGATTAAAATCATTAATCAGATGACTTTAGACTGATTCTTAACTGTTTAATCGATACAATGAAATAATTCAAGAACAGCTGCGATCCTACACTCGAAGAAAAATTCGAAGTGTTTCTCGGTATGAATAAGAATGAAGCAACAATTGATAGTTTTGAATTTTTCATTCCATGTGCGATAAATGATGATATTGTTATCGATTTGAAAAATTTTGAAGATAAATTATGAAAACGAAGAAAATTTGTGGCGAGATGGACTTAACTCCAAAAGAATTTGAAATATTAGCACAAAATCGAGAAATATTTAACCCAGCTTTTAAAAAACAAAAATCAAAACGATTTTGGGGAAAGATCAGTCACAAGGAGAGTTATATCAAACTCTCAAAAAATTGTAAATCATTAAATCGAAATCACAAATGTTATAAACAATCTCACTATAAAAATGTTGGTTATCTGCTTCATTCGTTCATTTTTCTCATTTCATTTGCTCCTTCTTTCACCGGTTTCGATGAGCAACGCTTCTCTACTTTCAATTTTACTTTAATTTTTACCAAAAATTGTAGACTACATCTCTACCCAATTATTACATATTATCGATATTCATCAATTGGTATCGTTGTTGTGGCGAATAAAATCTGTCAAATCAAAACCTCATTACGCAACAAATCCAATTCTTCCCAATTCCCAATCCCACAAAAATTTACTTTCAGGGCAATGGGCAATTATTTTTAAGATTATATTGATCATAATATTTATTTTCATTTCTTCTGTCATTCCGGATTTCGAAGTCGAGCATTGAATTTTAATTATCCTAGGATTCCGAAGGGTTGTGCAATTTTGACCTATTATTCAGGAAAAACTCAGGTGCATTACTATCTTAAGCAAGCTTCCTAACTTAAGCTTGTGCCTTCATAATTATTATCATTATTTCTGTTACAATTTCCATAATAGCAAAGTATTTGCAAGAAATTCAATTTCGGCTTAACTTCATGATTCCGAACCTTCTTCCTACTACTCGTTGGAACACCTTTTTTAATAGCTTTCTGTACCTCATGCTTCTGCACTTCATGATTTATTTCTTGCGACAAATATGCATAGCAATTTTATTTTAGAAATTATACAAAATACTGGAAGAAGCTTATCGCAAATTATTTTATCCCTTTCTCATCATAAATGTTTTTCCAGCAGTCCCATTCCACATTTCGAGGTATTAAGGAAAAAGGAATTCATGAATTGAAGCAAACTCAACATCTTTCAAACATGCTTAGTTTGAAGATTTATAGAAGTGTTTAATGGAAGAAAATATAACCGTCGAATAACAAGAAAGTATTAAAAGTGAATAATTTTTCAGTTATATTATCACATGCATCAGATGTAATCGACTGGCGTAAATCAAATGATACTGAATGAAGTAGAATCGTGCTCACCTTTCGTCTCTTGAAAATATAACAATTCTTCAACTTTTAAGTTTTGTCTATATGAAAAAAAATTTCACACTAATAAATTCTTTATTTTATAAAATTTAAATCGCATAACTGAAGTATTGCTTATATTAATGCAAATACCATGATTGCGAGATTTTACTCATAAAATTTTAATCAACTGTGAATGAAAATTGCGATAAAGGATATTATCAGTAATACAGCAACAGGTTACAAATTATTCTTATAGTTAAAATGAAAATTCACAAACTTTGGAAGTTTAAATACAAATTCATCTAACATTGTGCTTATAATTGATGTATCATCGTGGAAAATCGCAAGGAAATGGCAGCAACACCAAATGAAAATTTTTGAGAATGTAGCCAGTCAATGCTTATGATTGCAGTTCAGTATAAAGAAATAAGTATCTCATCTCTTTTGTTAGTTGTGTTTACTTCGTTTTGTTCGATTACCGCTCTAATTTTGGTATCATTTGTCAGAAATGCTTCAAACTGCAACGTCTGTAATGAATAATCTTGCAAACTTTGCTATTTAAAGTCATTACAATCTATGATGTTATCATTGTTATTATTATTTTTGTCACCTTATTTCACAGGTGACATGAATGAATCATATATTTATCCTATAATTCCAGCAAAAGTGACAGCAGTGTGCTTGTGCCACATAAAGTTTTCATTACCAACTTTGTCCTTTGCTAACAATGTAACTTAAATAGTATGGATGAGATTAATCTGTTGAAATAGTACCACTACCATAATTATTCCTAACTAATAACGGATGTCCATAAATTCGAAATGAGATGAAGCCCAGACGAACACATTGATTATTCTCCGAAGCACATTGATCAGATCTTATCAGCTAACAATATGTACAGCATTCATCTTCCCAATCCAAACATTGTATTTTTCGTGTTTTTTACGGTAGCAAAAGTGATTTATTATATTTTTTAATTTTCTGTCAAATTTATTTGTTTCTCAAAATGTTTTAAAATTTTCGCGAAATACTCTAAATATATACAGCTTAGTACTCTGGATCAGATATACACATGATCCGGACAAAAATGATGAATCTATGGTTCAGAAATATTCAAAAATACGTTGCTTTGCTGAAAGACGATAAATGAAACCACTAATCTTGTTAAACAAGTAAAATTATCTGCAGAAGGCAATTCATCAATTCAAATGTGACTTCTAATTAAGTAGCAATCAATTCAAATTTAATGCTTGATTATGTGCAATATTTCCAGTTGCATTTCTTATAAGAATTGCCTGGATCAAGTGCTATGGTCTTCAACTTTTTTCTTTTTCTTCGACTTTGTCACATACTCTGCATTTCTTCGACAAAGCATTTCTTTGACTTTATCAAACACTATATGTATATTTTGTGATATGAGTAGTTTAATCAGTGATTCAATGAATGTTAAACGTTTTCATCAATGAGAAATCAAAGAGTATTCTAATTAAATTTGAAAATGTCATATTTCACGGCACTGAATATCTTTGAAGCTTTTTGTGCCTTTTAAATGAGCATAATATACAAATCGAAGACTTATATTACGGTTTTATGGGATAACTTTTGTGAAATAGACAATGAATCTGAATAAACTTCTCCGACTACTCCGATTTTCAACTGTTCTTGTTCTCGAATTGTTTCATTGTAGTACTCAAGTAATGTTTGATCGTATTGCAGTCTCTCATTAATGTTTCTAGGTGGTCCTAATTAATTTGCTATCAGTTCAAATATTTATTTGAAGTATTTCAATGTAATATCTAAGTGTTTAATTTTTATGCTTAAATTAAGTAATAGACCACCATATCTATTTGGATCCATTAAGAAATAGTACCAATTCATTTCTTACTGGAATTTCATTCATTTGAAAATTTTGGCAAATGGTAAGAAGTAAGAAAGTCCGAACTGAAGTTTCAGCAGCATACATTTCTTTCGCAGAGTTTTAGTGTCAGTGAAATGAAATTTTCAAGTAGAAGCTACATATTCAAGCATTTTCTCTTGTTCCATGTTCCACGTTTGCAGTTCCCAAACTTATCTTTATTAATTCAAAATTATTGCCCTTAACCATAGATAAAAGTTAGAATTTGGCCAATAAATACTATTCAAAATCAAATTTAATCATTGTTATATGGGTATTGAAGCCAACGAAGCGATATGGCACATGTTCCCTTGATTTCGCGCCATATAAACGTATCCTTTTCTTCCCCAATCAGTTCCCCAGCTGAAAATCGATAATCTAAATTACATTAAAAATTTATTTAGGGACAGCATTAATTTGAAGTAGTAAGCTGGTGTCCATTTAATCCAAAACTTTTTATTAAACACTTGTATAAATTATTATAAACAGACGAGAATGATTCAATATGTAAATGGAGGAAAACCTGTTTTTAACAATCCAGTATTCTCCGTGTTTTTTATGCTTACCATAACCGACAACTAGTACTGCGTGATTAAGGTCACCACAGTTACGACTAGAATAAACACCTGCAACATTAGAAATCGTTGAATACAAATTTGATTAAGCAAGTTGTAGGGCTGTCATATGACCGAAATTTCAAGATAATTATAATAGCCTAGTCATGCAGTACAGTACTATCTGATTTTAATTTCTTACAGAAATAAGCATCGCATTATCAACGATTTCGTGTTGTTAATCGAGTAATAGTGATTATAATTATCAAAATGACTGCTCATTTTTTATCGATGCTATCAAAATCATATATTTCATGATAATATACCGGCTCTATAAAATCTAAAAGCGCGCTTTGATCCGTTAATTCCAACAACAACAGGTCCACGTTTAGCCACAGCATGCTTAAGTGCCAGTTCGTCACCCCTTTCTATTACAGCGTAACCTCTATCAGTGGCGTAAGCAATTTCCTTTTTCCATTTGCAACTTCGTTCAGTCCCAACATAAGGATATTTCGATTCCAACGCTATTCCCTGCTTCGTTGCATAATAGAAAATCTGAAATTTTTGAATAATCAAATTCCAGTGCATATTTTTCTTTCCTTTGCTGATGAGTTAATTTCCAGCACTCCTTCTCGGTCTAATTCAAACAGTAATGCTCTGCGGTATGTATCACCGGAAAAAGATACTATAATCACTGAATGAAATTTCTGAAGATGAAGTAATAATATGTTGACTTTGCTTGACATGAAAACACTAGTTTAAGTTAACTTAAAAATATTTATTGTGATTACAGCATAAATGAAACTTTTCCCACACTTTTTTTCGCAAGTTTATCGATGAGCTGGATTGGATAATTATACCATTCTTTTTCAATAATTCAAAGAAAAAGCAGAATTTAACGGATTTCAGGGATAGAATATTGGGAAATCTAAAATTTGTGAAACTTTAAAGTAAATTCACAAAAGCAAATGAATAAGAAAATGACTGGATTCATGTAGCCACCACGACAGCCATAGTTACCCAACTGCCATGTGCAGTCAACAGCATTTTGTATGGATAAGTCGACAAGTTTTCTTTTTTCCTTCTTCTGGTAAGCTTCCAATGCACCTATTGCAGCAAATGCATAGCAGCTGCCACACACTCCCTGCAATCATTATGATTTCATCAATGATATTAGCTATTAGTAAATTAATCACTAAATTCAGGATGAATCTGAATTCAATGTTCGATGCAAGCAATCACAATGCGGTTCACCACCAAATTGCATGCATTTTCAATTTTAAATCCCAATCAATGTACTCTAATCAATTATAATTTGGAAAACTTGACATGTTTTGTAGACACTTAATTGAAAATCAATTGGTAATAGTTAAGATTAGTTCATAATGTATCTTGTGCATGTAATCTTTAGATTTCCGATCACTAAAGAACCCCGAATACAACTGCTATCGGAAAAAATTTGATATAAAGTTATGCAAAGAAGTTGTGTCTAAATTATACTTGATTTTTGACACGTGTGACAAAGCCTTTCTTTCTCCAGTCAACTGACTCCGGCAAGGTCTCCATTGGATCGTAGCTATATTTTTGACTTGTAGCCTGACGAGTCTGTCTTCTTGAATGAAGATGAGTTTCATTGGGAAAACGAAGTCCATTCATCATGCTAAATTCTTCGTCGGTCTGAAATTGAAACAAGTGAACTAATTCCCGACAAAAATAAATTTCTCGAGGAATAAAAGTCATTGATAATGTACCTTTTAAAAAGAATTTGTTTATGAATATAAAAAAGACCGATCAATTCTCATCTTATTGAAATATATCATATATTAGTATCTCATTAGAATATTTCTGTCAACTTTTCTTACCAAATCGGCCAAGTGATTCAGACCATTTGTATAAGAAATTAGGCCTTGTTTATATTTTCTATTTGTCTGTTCCGTCATTAATTCATTGCTTTCAAATATTGCCATTCTCAAATTGGCCTCATTTGAGTCGTAGTGTTTTCCTGCAAATAATAAGAACTATCCGTCAGGATTTCATGAATGAAATTTCCGATTTATAAGCGACATTGCAATGAAAGATCGAAATAGAATTTTTTTGCAAACACTGAAATATAAAGAAAAGTTGTACCGAGAACCGTTACGTAATCATTCCATTCGGTTTCTAATTTCTCTATAGCTCGTAGCTCGCCATTATCTTCCATTTTTTTGAGAAAAGATTGCAGAACGGTTGATTTCTGACTGAAAGTTACAGGATGCAATCTTTAAAAATATTTGTGAATGCAAAATTAGTTTTTTAAGATGGTTTTCTTCCTTTAACTTTTATATTTTATAAAATAAATCATAGAAATAATTTAAATTCAAATGGAAATAGCTGAACAGAAATATTTCTCTGAATCAGTGAAATAGTGATGCTTAACCGCTTTAAGATAAGTCCAACGAACAGTAAGCCAAAAGATAGACGGAATTGTCCATAACGGTCCCACCCACATTTCTATGGTATAAAGAAATCATGAGCTGAAGCACCCATCCTTTCAATTAATTATCTATGAAATATTCAAGCTCAAAATCTTCCAAACTTTTATGGTCTGAAGTTTTATAGGGTACTGTTAAAAAAGAAAAAAGCAATCAAAAAGTATTGAAAGTGATTTAGCTTCCAAGTTATAGTATCATACGCATTGAACGCATTCAATCGATGTGAACCATCATAAATTAAGTGATACTCAATGAAGCAGAATCGTACTCACCTTTCTTTTCCTGAAAACAGACAATTCTTTAAATTTTAAGTCTCGTCTTTTGTAAAAAAAATTTTTGTACTAATAAATTCAATTCAAAGTTATTCTAATTATTTCGAAAACTTGAAATGTGAAGTAAAATTAAAGTAAAAACGAAACCATCGCCGTATTTTTTCAATGCTCTTTTGAAATCAGTCGTAAGCCTCGTCATATTGCCGTGCTTGTAATCCTGATCAAATGTTCCTAGAACTTCTCTTAGCTGTTGCACCTGGCTGAAAAATGCTTTGTTTGCAAGATATTTAAGCACTGAATTTTCGTTTCTGAATGAACTAATAAATGAATTACTCAGCTCTTTTTGTATTTTTCTGACGACATTAGATATGCGATCAGTATCAACTGCATTATAGCATATAACTGATTTTTAAATTAAGAAAGTGATGCAATATATGTGAATGTCAGCTCATTTTTTAAGAATGCGTGTATAAAGTAATACGAATTGCATGCATTTTATATGTGAACATTGTTAATTAAATCACAAAAAATGGAGTAAGAAAATAGGAAAACTTTCTGTATCTATTATTTTCTTCGCCTTTTTCTGCCAGGGCAAAACTGGATTAGGAAAATAACTATAGTATCCGAGGAAATTCAATTTTGTAGGAAATTGTATCACGAAGCAATGAAAGAAACTAACGCATTGAGTGTGACAGTGAAATCGACTAGGAAAGCGAATACGATCAGTAAGACAATGATCCGAAGCATGAGTTTTTTTCTGTTTCTGTTTCCCGAACATTGCTGGACTATCATTCGTTCTCCTTAAATAAGAAAGTCTGTTGGTACAGCTTGATCGCCATTAAATACAATGCCATCAAATACAATGCTGATGATTTACCTTAAAACGTAAAATTCTTTTTGACGAATTGTTTGTTCAGTGAAGCATCTCATAGGTCAACCGTAAAACAAACGAACTGCTTGGAAAAAGTACGGATGTGAATGAAAGTTTTATTCAAAACAAATTCTCGCTTTCACAAAAATTGAAAAGTGAAAATAATGGCGAAATGATTCCCATAATATACGAAAATGGAATCAAGCTTGAGCAATTTCAGAAATGGCACTATTCGAGAACAGTGAATAAATGACGAAGGAATAAGTGAGTTAATTCGTTATTAAATTACTCACGACTAATTTAATCGGTAAAGTCAACGAATACTAACATCTACATGTTTTGATGATATAAGGATTAATTGGCGTTCTTTTTTGTATTCTAAAACAAACTCTTTTTCAATAGTTCGTTCGGCAGTGACTTCCACTCACAGAGAAATTCATTTTGATCGAAATTAATAAATTCTAATTCAATTCTAGTCTGATGATGAATTCATTATGAAGAATGACTTCATTTCCCCAATGAAATTTTCTATCAAGCAAGAAGAAGGACTCACCAGGCTTCAGATCGAAATTAATCCGATTGAATGAGCGATTGTCGAAGTCAACTGATTGAAGAAAGAAAAGCCTCGCCACACTCGCCAAAAATCAAATATAACTTATATGCAACTTCCCATGCCTAGCTTTATGTCAAATTACTTCCGATAGCGATATGAACTATTTTGGGAACTATTGCATCTCTACTCGGAACTTTAAGTGATCGAAAATTCGAAGATTATATGCATATTATTAAATATATGATGAAATGGTCTCGACTGTTACCAATTAGTCTCGAATATAAAAAGCCCAAAACTTGCAAAGCTTGCTAAAGTTTTCCGAGCAATTATGATTAATTAGGGCACATTCGTTGCGAGTATTTGAATTGAGATGCATGCAATTTTGTGATATCTTCGCACTGTAACTGCTTGCTTCGAAATTTAAATTCGAATTTCAATTTGCTCACTTACTGATAGCTATCCATATCGATGAAATCAGTAATGATCTTTAATGACAAATATTCTTAGAGGGATAGTATGATAGTTGCTATGCATTCGCTATAGCTGCTACAATGGCAGCTTTCTATAAGATTTTAAGTAAACTTCTCGATTTGTATTCGCAAAATATTATTGACTGTGCAAAAAAATATGGTAACTGCGGCTACCTGGATAACTGTATGCCTGAGGCTTTTTTATGCTTTTATAAATTATAGTTTTTTTTAAATTTACTTGAAAATTTTACAAATTTCAGGTTTCGTAATTATATTCCCGTGACATTAGTTAATTTCCAGAATTTTTTTTTTTTCAAAGTATTCAAGAAGAATAATGAAATTGCTAAAGCTAATCACTTGTAAACTTTAAAAGAAAAAATATAGAAAATAATATTCTTAATTTGCGCATTCATGCTATAATCACAACAAAATTTAGTTATTTAGACTTAAAGTTAAACCTCAAGCTATGTTTAGTTACCAAATGAAATCAGCATGTTGTTGCTCCATCCTCAAAGATATAAGTGATAATTTCTTGCATATTCAATGATTACAACATCTTCTTCCGGTGACCGAGAATAAATGGTGAAGTTATCTGGCTGGCATTGATTACTCAAAAATTTTAGACGTATCAGTATGCAATGTAACATAACATTGAGAAGAAATTGAAATATCCGTCCGTTGGGATTGAACAAAGATGCAAATGGCAGAAGAAATTGCTGCCGTCACTGATAAGGGTTACGCAGAAATAGAAAAGGGTGACGAATTGGGACTTAAGCAAGCTATGGCTAAATATGGATCCGTAGTTGTTGGAATTAACGGATCAAAGCTCCCTTTAAAATTTTACACATCAGGTATATTGTGATGAAATATTTTTAAATTAAGTTACGATGTAACTTAATTCGGAGTAAGCAATTATTTTTATCTGAGTATAAAAATTAAACAAAAATTGTGGGGAAATGTTATCAATGTCTTTCGAGCATTAGTCCTATATGGTGTGCGCTGTGTCGCAAAAATTTATCTCTGTACCGTGTGAGCAACTGAAATTTGTAAACGGATGACGAAGAATAAAATACCATTATTACAAGTTTTGAGATTTCAGAGAACATTTACTTAAGCAAAAAGTTACGAAATAGCTGAGGAGTTCTAATAGGAAAAGCACATGCAGAAGGGATCGACAATGAAGAGAAAAAATATAAAGATGAATACAATTATGAAGGATTATGAGATAGAATCGAAGAGATTAGAAAATTCGAAACTCGATGAAGAAAGTAAACATCCAATATATCTGTTAAGACTCATTGAGCATGAGTTTTTATATCTTGATGGTATCTCAAGCAGATTTTCTTGAATTGAGGTGTAACTTTTGGATATCGAAATTGATTGAGGTTTATTTCCACTCAAATCTGGCCATGGAGTACTAAAAGAAATGGATGGCATTGCTTACATGTTTTGCAACGAGAGCGTAACATCTGGAAATGATAAAGGGCATATAAGCAAGAACCTTTCTACACATTTTGAGATCGATATTTTGACAACATTATTCCGAGCAAATAATTTGTAATGTGAGTCTGTTTCAACTAATGGAGTATGATACAAACTTCGCATTCCTGGCAAAAGAAAAAGTATTGGAAAAGTCTGACATCTGACATCAGCGGTGTTTTGTAGTGAGAAACTTCAAGAATGATAGATGAATTAGCGAAGAAGGTATTGAAAGAATCACTGGAATACGATTATTGTGAGGAAGAAGAATGTTACTAGCATTGGTTGTGAAAATAGAGGGCATGATGAATACACGCTCATTGATCGGTGATTACAAAGTGGATATATCCTTTCAATCGATTTCATCTTGCTAAATGCGTCTTTGATTATGCCGTTCAGCACTGAGAATGACTGCAATAATGAATTTTAATTTGGCTAACTGAATCCACGAGAAAGATTTCTAAATATTGGGAATCAGCACGAAAGGAACTGGATGTATTCTGGAAAACATCGAAACGAGAATATTCAATCAGTTTAAGGAAGCGAATGCAAAAAGGTCACTGAAGTCAAAGCATACCGAAAATCATACGCTACCATCTGGACAAAATTGTGCTCGTGAATGAACCTGAATGCTGTGCAGTATATAGAAACTCGGAATGATTTGGAAATTAAAGCGATATAGAGTGGCAGTGAATGCAGCAATTAAAATATCAGATAGATTTTACCTAAGAGAGATGAATATGCCACACTTGTTCGGATCAGTAAACTAATTAATGGTCGAGGAAAAAAAAGTAAAGAAGGGGCGAAATCATAAGGAAACAAAGATTCTATTTCATTGAGAACAAAAAATAAAAAGGACATTTAAAGAGAAGAATAAGGTGAAAGAATGACAAATTGTACATGCGCCTCCGAAGGGTTTTCCCGACTTTCACAGCCTCTGGTTGGGAATATAGGCGTAGCGGAAGAAATAGTTATCTGGCAAATTAGCATACTTAAGATACTCAAAACTTTTATTGACCGATTATCAATCTGTATAAATTTTGTTCTAACCAACTTGGCAGAAGCAACGGCAGAAATTCGGCAAACTTGGCAGAAACAATGTTACATCATGCTCTTTTCAATATGCTCTTTGTGTCGTGGAATTTTCAACTTCAAATACTTTGCTTTGTATATCGTATGTTTGCACATTCCAATTTATCTTTATTGACCAGAACCATCAAATGTTAAAAGTTGGAACAATAAATGTATCCCGAAATCAAATTTAATCATCATTATCTGGGGAATGAAGCTAGTGTAGCTATGTGACACATGTTACCTCTGTTTCGCGCCATATAACCAAATCCTTTTCTTCCCCAGTGTTTTCCCCAGCTGCAAATCAAAAGTCAAAATTACATTCAACTGAAATTGGTTCTAGCATTAATTTAAAATAACAGCTTATGTCCATTATTTCAAAGATAAATTGTGACAAAATATGCCTATGTTTATTAATATTTTGATAGAACAAATAAACGAACAAGTGAGTCGAGGCAAACCTGTTTTTAATAATCCAGTAATCTTGGTTTTTTCGATTGGTTCCGTAACCAACAACCAGTACTGCATGATTAGGAATGGTACATCTAGTATTGGAATAGATGCCTGTGATATTAAAACTTGTGGAATGAAGTGAGAGAAAAGTATGCCAAAAACATAACAACAGCTAGAATACACTGCATATTTATTTGTAACATGAGTTGATGACATCAACTTTTTGCACCGTTACGGGAACGACGGTGACAACACTCATTCCCATAGTATTTGGTAATGTTCCCTCAAACAGAATATAGTGGTTAGCAAATTATAAGCAGTTCATTACAACCTACCGGACTTATAAAATTTAAAACTATTATGATATCCGGAAATTCCAACAACAACTGGTCCTCGTGCAACAGCGTGTTTCAGGGCTGTCTCATCGCCTCGCGGTATTTGATAGTAACCTTTATCAGTGGCCTCAACTAATTCTGGCCGCCAAGAGCACGGATATTTGTCAGTTCCCACGTACGGATAACGCTTTAATGTTGAAACGCCATGCGTATTTGCATAAATAAATGCCTAAATTTTTAAATTTAATCGAGAACTTTAACTTTTTAAAGTTAAGTTACTGTACATCGGCAATGGAAGGCAGTGTGGGCACTGAGAGTGTATGCAATTACCGCTGTCATATATTTTTGAAAGTACTACCGAAAATACCACAGTTAAAAAAGTGCATTTGTTAGATGAAAGATTGGCTTAAAGTTCGAGTTCAAATTTAAGTAGTTCCAAAATATATTGTCAATAAATGATCATTTAAATATATAAAATGATATAACAATTAGCTAATATTAAGGGATTGCAAACAAACATACATTTCGGCGATTTCATTTTACGACATTTTTGCAGTTCAAATTTGATTAAATTTTCAAGTTTAAATATGCTATGATAAAATTAGTAGATGTGATGGAAGACTTTTAAGCAAGCAAAAGCGTACAAGATAAGGTAGATTTAAAAACATAAGAGATTAGAAAATGACCGGATTCATATAGCCACCCTTGCAGCCTCTGTTACCGAGCTTCCATGTACACTCCAGGATATTTTGTGGAGATAAATCGACAAGTTTTCCTGTCATTCTCCTATGATAAGCTTCCAATGCCGCAGCTGAAGCGAATGCATAACAGCTACCACATAAGCCCTAAAATATCATTATCAATGACATCGATGAGGTTGATTGCTATTAAATTATTCCATTCAGAAAGTTTCAAACGCAGATGAAACTTTGAAAGAAAAAATATCAATATTAAGGAGTACATATCAAATATTCAACCCCATTGAAAGTCATAAATTGGTGATAACGATGAGATTTTGTAATCGAGGATTTTTCAGCATATGGTTAAATGCAAAAGAGAAGTCAATATAAATCATACTTGATATTTGACGGATGTAACGACACCTTTATCTCTCCAATCAACATGATTCGGCACCTTATCATTCTTATTATACGTGAAAAGCTTGGCATAACTTTTTGGAGCATATCTTCTAGCACGGTAAGTTTCATTGAACAGTAAAAGTCCATTCATCATTCTGAATTCTTCGTCGGTCTGCAATTCAACCAAATCGAACTTTCTGACAAAAAGGAGTCAAAGTGATAAAATATTTCAATGGGAAAATAGGAAATTATTAGTTCCGTATATTTATGATACCATCTTGAGAATCAGAACACTAGAAGTTTTAAATGATATTTTTGTAATAGTAGAAATTATTGCCAAAGAATTGCTTTAAAAAATTTCATTTATTTACCTTATCGAAATGTGTCATATATTAGTATTTCATTGAAATATTTCTGTTAATTTTACTTACTAAATCAGCCATGTCATTCAAGCCCGCTGTATAGGAAATTAAGCCTTGTTTATATCTTCTATTTATCGCTTCCGTCATTAATTCACTGCTTTCAAATATTGCCATTCTCAAATTGGTCTCATTTGAGTCATAGTGTTTTCCTGTAAATAATAAAAATTATTCGGCAGGTATTTTATTGTTTTGAATGGAATTTCCATTAAATAAGATTGTTTTCTGAAAAGTGAAATATGAAGAAAAAAATTGTACCAAGAACCGTTGTGTAATCGTTCCATTCACTTTCTAATTTCTCCATAACTTTTAGCTCGCCATTATCTTCCATTTTTTTAAGAAAAGATTGCAGAACGGTTGATTTATAACTGAAAGTTACAGTACAATTTAGATGGAATTCATTTATATGACCCAAAATTAGTTTTGTAAGGCAATTCTTTACTTTATATCTATTAATTGTAAAGAATACAACAATGGAAATAATTTAAATTCAAAAAACAGCACCAGAATAGAACTATTTTTCTGAATCAGTGAATCAATAATGCTTGATCTTTTTTTAGATAGATTTAAAGAAAGATATAATTGCTGGTAAAATTATCATAACGGTCCCATTCCATATTTCTATGGCACAAAGGAAAAAGAAATTCATGAATTGTAGCATGTGTCTTATCAGTTAGTGAAATTAAGAAAATATCCAAATTCAAATATGAGTAGTTTAAAGTTTTGTAGGAAAGATCAGTGAAAAAGAAAATATAACCAGAAAGTATTGAAAATGAGAAGCTTCTAAGTTATATTATCATACTTATCAAACGCATTCAATCGATGTGAATCGTATGAATAAATGATATTCAATGAAAATAATATCATTCTCACCTTTCTCCTGTAAATAGACAGTTTTTAGATTTAATCTCTTATATGAAGATTTTTAGATTAATTCATTTCAAAGCCGTCTATTTAAATGATAATTTCCCTCAATTATTTCGAAAATTTGAAGTGCGAAGCAAAATAAAAATAAAAACGAAACCATCGCCATATTCTTTCAGTGCGGTTCGGAAATCAAGTGTAAGTCTCGTCATATTGCCGTGCCTGTAATCCTGGTCAAACGTTCCTAGAACTTCTCTTAGCTGTTGCACCTGGCTGAAAAACGCTCTGCTCGCAAGATATTTAAGAATTAAATTTTCGTATTTCAATTAACAACTGCCAACTATTGGCTCTTTTATAATATTGTATGTCACTTATCTCTTGAAAATGTGTATATAAAAATATACAAATTGCATACATTATATTGACCAACTTTATTAATTAAACCGCAAATGTTAGAGAAAGGAATGAGAAAAAAAATTTTCCGGTAATTTATTTTTTGTTATTTTCTTCGATTTTTTGTCACTCAAAATTTTTTCATAGATTCAGGTAACTCATTTACAGCATCCGCAGGAAATTGTTCAGTTCTACGAGAATTGTATCTCAGCCGCTGAGGGAAACTGTTAAATTTCACAAGAAAATGTTTCGTAAATAAAACTGACTTTTGGAATGCAACAATAAAATCGACCAGAAAAGCGAGAATGATTAGCAATGCAATGTTCCGTAGCATGGCAATGTTTGTGTTTTTCGAATACTGCAGTACCGTTCTTCATTCTCCTTAAATGGGAATAAAGTTTGTTGATACAGCTTGATAGTGAACCAAATACAATGCAACTGTTGAAAATTTTATTCAAAATGTGAAATTCTTTTTAACGAATTGTTTATTCAGTGAACATTCCACAGGTCGATCATCAAAGTAAACAGTTAGAAACTTTTTGGAAAACTATGAAGCGAATGAAAAAAAAAAAAAAAATAAACAATTCCTGGCATTCATAAAAATTGGGAAGTGAAAAATTCGGATGAATGATTTCAGAAAGTGCGGAAGCAATTTTAGAAATGGCACTATTCGAGCGAGAATGAATGAGTAAGGCAGTGGAAAATTTGCAACAAGAAGGTTAATTTCTTGCATAGTAATTGATGACTAATTTGATCGTAAAGTAGTAAGATTTTAATATCTGCATATTTTGATAATATGAGAATTGATTCTTTTTTCATATTTTTTTTTTTTTTGTTTTCGCATAATTTCATCCTGAAAATTATTTCAAATAGCACGTTCTGAGAAAATTTCTATTTTCGAAAAATTTTATTTGAAATTTCGCATTTATGTATTAATCTGATTTGTTGTTTTTTATTGCTGATGGAAGATGAATTTATACTTCCTTTTCATCAAACAGTTTCTGATTTTCATTATGACATCAATGAAACTTATATTCAGTTAAAATATGTGCTCCTTTATGTTCTTAATATTATTTTAGTCTTAACTGCAAATATTACTCACAAAATAGTTGTCTTCTTCACAATTCATTTTCAAAATCTTTTCAAATAATATGCGTGGGCGTAGTTATAATTTTTTCTTCGTATTCAGTTTTTCGTGTGATTTTGTCTTCTTTGATATCGTTTTTTTTTTTTTTCAATAGCAATATAAAGAAACAAGAAAATACAACTTCGAAATGAAATTCTGCTCATTTCAGAATAAAGTAAATGTATTTTAACTTCTGTTGAGTTAAAACACATTGTTTTAATTCGCATTCATAAACATAAGGGTGCATCCTCGGATGACTCTACCACTAAGACTTTTAATTTTCTGCTTTTTTCTTTACTTTCAAATTTATTCATAGCACTTTTCATCTATTATCCCTTCGCACTTTTTCTTTTTTTTTTTTTTTTTATTAATTTGTTAGCGATTTCGGATTAAAAGATCGAAAGTGCAAGTTAGCAAATGTTTTCATTGAAATTCCATTACACAATGTTGCTCTTTCCACATCAGTAGCTTCGGAATAATTGCTTAACCTCAGAAATCGTAATATCCTTATTCGCCACCTGGCACAATTAATCCTTCTGCGCATTCATTTTGTCAGATTTCAGGATTGCAAGAGTCTAATCATCGCAGTAATAAGAATGACACAGGAATTGCTGCTATTACCTAAACACTTTTTTTCTCGAAAAAAAGATTGCCCTCTGAACCTTTTGTAAGAAGGAAGAGTAAGGTCACAACTAATGATGATCTCTTTCTTTCCCTCCATTTCCAATGCCGTGGGAGATTAGGTTTGTGTAGTGCATATACTCGTGATGGTCATTTCACTTCTCAAGTGGACCAGTCATGCATCTGTTGACTTTTGCGATCGGTCATCTGAAATGCAAATTAATCTAAACAACAAATTATCCATGAAATCGTACCTTTTGTTAGATAAGCCGTCGAAATAGCTTTCGTTCAAAGATGCTAAAACTTCTCTCGCCATCTTTTCAGAGAATATTAACGATATAATTATAAAATATATTATGGAGAAATATTTTTTTAATACGTAAAAACTGTAATCACATTTAAACAATTTCTGATATGATTGAAATTTTATAAACGATTTTATAAACGTCATTTTCCAATGCTATGTATAAAAAGGATAAAATGAAAATGATCGAGCATAGGAACTTGTCAATAAATAAAAAGATGGATGGATAGAAGTATGAAAAGAAATCAAAGCATGAAATATTTTTAAAAAAGTGCAAATTGTTTGTTTAGCTTGCATAAACGAGAAATTTATTGCTTATCTCTAACAAACAGTGACTGAATAGTTAAATATATTTAATAAGGAACTGGCATTAATTACAAAATATATTGTAATTACTGAGTTTGTATTTCCAATCTTTTAAATAGATCAAGTGATTAGTCTAATCATATGCTTATTCTAATTCATTTGTTGTTAATTAATATACAAAATTTGCATGAAAGCCAAATGATTGAGCTTTCACCAAAATCCAAAGTACAGAGATATATCTCTTTCAGTATTATAACTTATGCGAAATGATACGGAATCGGGAAATGACAAGTCTTATCTCACATGAAAAGTTTATTAATTTAGAGCCGTCGTTTATTTATTTGATTGTAAATAAATATTCCCTTATTAAAAGCCTACTACAAATTAATTTAAGAAGTAAACCACTAAATTGGAACGATTTCTCATGATTGTTATAGTGTCATGAAGTGCAATGAAATCTAGTTGAATCTCGCAAAAATACAACTGTCTCGCGAAATCTTTATTTCTGATAAGTTGGCATGCGATATGGTAAAGAAGATGATTGCCATAATTTTCTTTTTAATAGCATTGCAGATGTAACTAGTAAAATCCAGTAATTATGATCAAATAACAACTAACTACCTCACAAAAGAGCGTTAATCGTCTGATGAGGTTGCATAATCTCCTGGGCAAACTTCGGCCTTCTTTTTATTTTGACAAAAAAGAGAAAATGGTCAAGTTGTTCAAAGATAATAGCTAACAACAACCCGAAAAAAAAAAAAACTGAACAAATAACAAAGCTATTAGTAATATTAAGGTGATGATAAAACCACGAAGAAATTCAGGAAATAGCTAGAAAAGTAGCGGAAACTTTGAACAGTATTACATGAAAATAAAGAACTGATAATAGTTAAAAATGAATGCTACCCATCAATATCGGAAAGTAAAACATAGAAAGAATTGTTGCAGTCAATAAGCAATATAGTGAGTAATTTTTTTCAATTTCAAGTAATTCAAAAATCCAAAGACATATCAGAAATGAATCAGAAACTTCAGAGATTTCTACATCATATCATTGGAATAATATGCAGATGGACTGATTAGTGTTAAATGTATGAATTCGTAGATAAAAACAAGAAAAGTATTCAAAATTGGGAAACAATGAAACAATTTTTAGCATTGAAAAAAGAAAAAAAAAAAAATTAATGAGATCGAAATCAGTTCCGATGATTGAAGCTCTCTTCAGTCTGAAATTGAATCTTCTTTAAGCCATTAAAACATACTTATTTGCTCAGATCTTCACGTTTTATCAAAAATAACGAAGAAAAGCAGAAGATGCGCTTAGTTATACATAATCATCCCGAAACCTAATAATACTTGTGCATACTGTATTTGAATATGCACTTGATGAATATTGTTTTGGACTCGACAACATAGTAATTTTCATTGTTATAGCTAATTAATTCCCGGTAATATATTGACTGCATCGAAAACAGTACATTGAAATTGAAAGACAGCAGAGAAGCCAGAAGAGAATGTCACTCATTATCGAGTATTTAATTACCAGGTGCATTGAAGGTAAGTAAGTGCGAAAAGTCTAAGAGATAATACTTCACCCATAACAAACTGAAACAGGGACACAATGACCGATTCATATCATTACAAGCATAAAGTAAATTCTAATCGCTTAGTTGTAAATTAGCTTTTCCAAAATCAGACAAAAAACAGTGTCAAATGTCGCCAAATTATTTCATTCTAACAAAAATGCTTCCTATCTAGACCTCTCGAAAACATACATTAAATTTGTAAGAACAGAAAATTTTTAGAAATAATTTGAACAAATTGAAGTATATTAAGAGTAAATAATTATGGTTTGTGAGACGCATATCTTCGCATTACAAATAATCCACAAAAAGCTTCTTTTATTTTCTCTAAGATCCAACAACGAATTAATAATATTGGCTTCGCAACTTGCATATCCTTCAAAAAAGGCTCAAATTTCAGCATACATTCGCTTGATAATAGAGATGCAGTAACATATTCATAATTGATGTTGAAGGATGGGACGGCTATATTCCTATCGTTACCGTAACTCACTCTTGAAAAACGATTCTTCCTTAAGAAGGCAAAAAAGCCAATTAAAACAGATGTCCGGGAATGATAGTTCTATGGCTATGGGAGAAAATCGTTGTCATCCGAGAGAGACAAGTGAAAGAGAAAGAGAGAGAATTTCAACTTTGCTTTTTTAAATGAGAAAAAGATATTTTAATTTCAACAACATCTTTATATTCTTTTTCTATTTTGTTTTTCACATTTCCCTTCATTCCTTTTTATTTTCTTTTATCCCTAAAAGCTACTGTGTTGCTTTTTCACATATCTTTTCATCTTTGCTCGCTCGTTCAGAATACCGTAAACCGAAGGTGGAGTTAACTACTTTTCTTCCCAGCAAAATGAAATTAAGGAATAAATCCATTCTTCTCAAGTTTCCGGGTCGCACTGAGGTATTCTTTCTTACCTTCTACCAAGTAGTACACAATTTTTAAAGGTTTGATTCTCATTAATTTTAAAGGGTTCTCACTTCGGATTCAAATCAATAGATAATTTTTGTTTTCATTTTTATCTATTTGAAAAATTAAGTTTTTTCTTTCAGTCTAGAACTTGAAAATAAAGTTGATTGCTTATCTCTTTTTTATTTAAGTGTTATGTTATTTGCAACAGATATTGACCTATTAAAATTAATATGTTCATTCACAGGAAAAATTTTAATCCATCTGTTCAATCAATGGATGCAAAGAATAATGGGAAACATAAGTGTGGAACAAAACGATCCATGCTTATTTCGTCTGGCTGCTACTTTTTCATCTGATCAGGTAATTCTTCTTAATTGGGAAAATTTTGAGACATTTATTTAAATTATACAAAATCTTCAAATTTTTGCTTTCAAATTCAAAGTGGCGTATTTAAGCAAGGATACAAATGCATATATAAACAGCCGCCGAATACTGCTGAAGCTTCTTTTAATAAAAATGAGATAACAACGAAAAAAAGTTGTTGAGAAATCTAAAGATGCTGAAAGTATCAGATATTTAAAATCCTTAAATCAACTATTTAAAATCGATGTAGCATTTCCAAACGAACTAAATTGTAAATTATCTATTTGTAATGAAATTCTTTTATAATTTCGATTGAAATTTGATTTCAGCTTCACACTTCGATAAATTAAATTATGTTTAGATAGACTGTATCTGTGAAGCACTTTATCAAGCTCGTGATGGCGCAAAATTATTAGAATTATTTCAACCGAATGTACATAATGTTATGTTTTACCGGTGTCGATATTATTCAAGTTCTGTTCTTCGTGCTTATCTCTATGCACTGTATTACAGCAAGCGTTATGAGGAACTGTTTCAGGTTCGTTTCCTTCCATCACTTTCATTCGATTATTTTCTGCTTAAGCATTTACTTGCAATTTCTTATTTCTATTACCAGTTCATTTTCGAGTTTAATTATTTACTTGAACTTTTCAATTCATAATATCAGTTTATATGTTATACTTTTTCTTCAAATTAGTTTATATACTTTCACACCTTACCTAATTATTGATCTAGATATTTTCTTAGTGAAGCCATCTTACAGAATCATTTTTGAACTTTTGATTTAATTACCTGAAAAAATTTTCTGAAAATCTGCTAATAATTATTGTTTTTTCTAGATAATTTATGAATGATCATATTTGAGTAGCAAATGACTTGCAAGCTCTCAGTTATACATTCAACTTCTAGTGATATCCTTTTTGAATATTTGAGATTGAATTTCAGACAATAGCATCAAATACGTTTGAGCAACGATTTTACAGCGAATTGCAGGACTTATGGTATAAAGCACGCTATGCTGAGGTATTGCACAATGCTAAATTTGATTATGTGTTGATTCTGCAATAGAATTTCATTTTTGGCTTTGAGCAGAAAAGACTTAAATTTAGAATGAATCATCCGGATTATTCAGGTCATCAATTAAGTAAAAAATGGCTCATTATCTGCAGCCAACATATCAAGTAGCTCGTGATTGGTGAAACACGACAGGTGTTCATAGATAAGTCAGTCATACATTCCTCCTTGTTGCATGCCTTAAAGTTAATGCGATTGCTGAATGATTCTACTTAGGAAAGGACTGTGATTCGCTTTTCTTTTCGGTCTTCTTAAATATTAATTTCCTTAAAATATAAATTATTAAATATTATTTTTAGAACGAAGAGCGGCGACAAAAAGAGTTGGGGGCTGTAGAGAAATATCGCTTACGAAAGAAACATCCACCACCGCGGTCCATTTGGGATGGGCAAGAAACTATTTATAGCTTCAAGGAAAATGCTAGGAAGTTATGGTTTAAGTGATCCACTAAATTAAATCAAAAAAAAAAAAAAAGATTAAATCTAGCGAATCCACTATAATAGTGGAATTTAGATCAAAAATTCAAATTTAATTTTAGATTATTTCTTCATAAATACTTCTTTAAATCTATAGATTGTTAAAGTAAATATTTTTTTTCTTTTTAGATTCTTCGACAATTTTATAGAAAAAACAAATATCCCACACTTGAGGATAAAAAAGAAATTGCACGAATCACTGATTTAAAGATTATACAGGTGAGATTATTACATCTTCATTCCCGTGTTTCTATCAATAATAGATCTAAGGAAGTAAACAGCAAGCCAATATGCATATTTATTTGCTATACTTGCAGCACAGATAATTTTTTTAAAGTTTTAAAGCTTGGTAATTTTCGAAATCCTTTACTTTTTTATATAAATAAGCTAAGCTAGTAAAATTCGGATTAATGAAGTTGAAATGCAAGTGACAAAGTGTAGAACAAATGCTTATCTCAGTATTTCAAATAGTGAGGATGTCTTTTCTTGATTATACGGTACAAAAATTAGGATCCTTTTAATTGTCGGATTATTGGATATCTACATTTATATAGCTCTTTCAAAGATTTGGAAATTTATGATCGTTATTTAAAAGTTATTTGTTTTTCATTCTCGAATGCTTTATTGTATCATATATTGTGATTTATCCTCATATTCATGATGAAATTAACATCTTCCTTGTGTTAAATTTAAAAAAAAATTAAAGTGTTGTTGCATGATCGCTCATTCATATTTGCTCAAGTCATTATGGCTTTTTAGAACTTCATTGATAAGCTATCATATTTTTAATATCCCAAAAAACAGTTTCAGATTTCCAATTGGTTCAAAAACAGGCGGCAACGTGATAAAAGTTCGTCAACTGGTCAATTTTCATCAGCAGTGCCATTACAATTTGATAATTTTAATCTATAATATATTCTGTCATTTCATATTTACAATGAAGAAAAGAAAAGCTTCTGAACTAATTGGATCGAGAGAATATTTGTGAGAATAGCAATGTATAATGATGGAATTGGCTAATTTCATTGAATGCATTAAATTACAGATTTTTTAGGACTGAGAATACTGGTTATACAATATGCTGAACACTTGATAAATGTTAAGATCAGTTCGGTTAAAATTTTATGTGAAACTGCTTTTTGAATTCTAAATTTCTGGAAAATATTGTCTTGAAGATAAACTTCAATCCCAGAAAATGTAACTTAAAGTATTTTTATGATAAAACAATTTGCCACCATTGTTTTTCTTTGAGATGCGATAGTACGATTGAAAGGACAAATAAAATTCAGTTAGCAGAGAGTTTCACAGAATTGAAAACTCAATTTCGCTATGTTCGACACTTTTCTACCTATCCAAATCGCAAATGATAATGAAGCCAGGATGAGCAGCTTGATTATATATCGTGCTGTCAATTGATCCAGTCATTTATTTGACTGGATGTAGCAATAGATGCATGTTGGATGGTTGGCAAATGCTCGATCTACCTCTGTAGGTATATCTTTCTCAACATCTCCTCGATTCACTGAAATTCTGGCTTCTGATGAGTCCTTCCAATAATTGGAAATAAAAAGTTTATTTTTTGTCAAATGATGAATATTTCGCCACAACGCGTAGTGTTTGCATATTGTCATTAATTGGTATTACAAATTTCGAACAAGTTAATTATTACTGTGTATAAAACCATACATAACCAGAAAAAATATTCAGAATTTTGCCTTCTTTTAAAATCTATTAATAATATTTTGACAAAAATATAGTCATCTTAATATGAAATTTTCGAAATAGGATTCCATTAAATGAGTAAAACAAAGCTAAAGCTTCTGTGGCATCATTTAAATAATAGTAAATATCCAAAAATATTAGTATCAAGAAATAAAAAATCCAAGCGGCATTGCATTATGTGACATTCGCAAGCATGCAAGTGCGTCATATATCTGCATGTTCATGCACGACATATGTGCGTATTCGTGTGTTTCTTCGTGCTTATGCATACAACAAATAGCTTTGACAAATTTCAAGGCTGTCATCCTTTTGTTCCTTCCCTCTTCCCTCATATATGATATATAAATGCCAGGAATCCTTTCAATTATTCTTTTTCAGATCGCACATAAATAAATGATCTAAGCAACTGATTTCCGCGCATCGACAGCATTTGGAGTGACACGAACATTTGTTCTGTACTGATAATCTCACCATAATGACAAATAAAAAAATTATACTTTACCCCAGGATGGATCACTTTGATTTTGAAAATCAAAAGCTTTGTAAAAATTATTTTTGATTAAAGTCAAACATTTTTTAAATTTTATTTTATTTTGAGAAAGAAGTTTTATTACTCTGTAAAGTTTTCAAATTCCCGTATATTAATCTTGGAAGCCCGAGATATTAGCATAAAAAATTCTCTTCTTTTTTTAAACTGCTAAATTCGATCAATAATTTGTTAAATGAAGAGAGATGAGGGATCTTTCTCGTCTTCTCTTTTCTCGGTATCTATTTTGAGCTCAATTTCATGCAACGTATCCTAGAACATCTAAGAATATCGGTGAATGTTCGTCATGATTCGCCAACCATATCCACTGATCAAACATGATTAATCTGTTGTGCTTAAATTTAGATCCAAAAGTTCAATGTCTAAAGGAATGTGTAATACGACACTGCATCGAATATCAAATGATCATACTTCAACCTTCAGCTTTCATACCTTTGCATATTTTTCATTCACTTTATGAATTTCGATTTACATTAGTAAAATATATTTGATATTTTCGTTTTCAAGCGATATCAAAAATCAAATCGATTGATCGCTACGTACATTTTCCACTTCGTTAATTCAGCTCTTCTAAGTTCAAAAATCTTGTATGTATAAAAACGATTCGAAAATGGGTCATCTTGTTCTAATTACAATCCCTTTCGTCCATTTCCTTTCTTCCCTTCTCCATTTATTTCTAGTAGAGATTTTGTATAATTGTATGAATATCATAAATGCATAGAAGAACAACCTCTTCCAATGACACAGTTCAATCAATAGATCAAACAGTGTGACAAGTTGTCTTACATCTAAATTCCTCAACCATGTTGGTCATTTTTCACTTTTTTCTTTCATTCTATTTTTCTTCTTTCCCTAATTCATTTCTTGCTTGTCTCCCGTAAGTTCATTGCATGAAATTATTGACCATTCAGTTTTAAATGACATTCTTGATTTGACAATTTCAAAATTGTTGAATACATCTTAAATTTCAGTTAACTCTCGAATTTTATTTCTTTATGCAATTTTTCCCTTAACACTATTATCGTTCATTCTGCTTCCTTCTTTTGATGGATATTTCTTCATTCGTTATCAAAAATTTATTTTTCGTTATATACTGGTTTCCATATCGATGCGAATATTTTCTTCAGAAATAATATCGTCGCAAGAATCCATGCATCTTTCAAATGCTTTTTTATTTAAGTGTTGTTCCATTGCTGGATGATGTGAAGAATGGTGTATCTATTGTTGTAGATCATCAGTATTCTTCTCATTGCTCTTTGGAGTTGATTTTTTTAATGTCACCAGAGCTTCACCCATGAAATGCACAGAGACAGAGGAAATATGCCACCTTATAGATTTATTTTTTTCATCACTGCTGCTAAAAATGAAATTCATCGCAAGTCACATTCTTCTTATTCTATTATGATTTTTTTTATATAATTGAAATGGGAAATTGCTATTTTATACGCGATAAGTGACGTATATCATTTAGGTCCTTCTGTTACTTAATAAAGTAATCATTAGAAAGTAATTCAGAATAACTTGGAAGCTCTTGTGATTTTTTCATTAAAAGAGCCTTAGAATTTCTATTTTCTAAAGTCATTCAGTTTGCAATATTATTCAAGAAAATATAAAAATTCTTTCACACTACCAATCCTATGCAATCAAAAGAAGCAGAAAGATAATGTCAATGTGATTTGGATAATATTCGATTAGAACAAATTGTAAGAAAAGTCAAACTAAAAATCATTTAACAAAAAATTTCCGTCATGTCCATCTCCTCATCAGATATACATCAAATGTAAATTAGTATACTTATCGATTGATTTTTGAATATAATACTGTTAAATGTTTAAATTGTTCGATGGTCTCTCCCCTCTAAAGTTATCGAAGTTTTTCACCAGACGAAACTTCGGGTAAGAAAAATGTTAAGTTGAATGGTTCATGGCATGAAAATTTTCTGTCACTATTCCAACTGAAATTCCTTAACAGTAAATCTATTTCATGCCATTAGGGAAATGAGAAAGCCCATAAATTTTCTTAGACTTTGGGCCAACCTTGACACTGCTATTGTCATTTCCACTTTCTTTGTTTCACAGTGTAATGCCAATGTAATAATTATTATTAGTAGCAGTTTTTGTTATTATTATTATTTGTCATTGTTATTATTATTATTACTATTATTATTATTATTATTATTATTATTATCATTATTATTATTATTATTATTATTATTATTATTATTATTATTATTATTATTATTATTATTATTATTATTAATTATTATTATTAATTATTATTTGCATGTCAAAATTCAAATACAAAACGAATAAATACGCAGTCGTCTTCTGGAGAGAAAGGCCATACTAGAAATGTTATACAAGGAAATCAGCATTTACAAAGACTATTATGACTTATTGTTTTTTTTTAATAAAATCCAATATCGCAGCTGCTATTGTCACAATCTTTTGAAAAAGACAATTGTCAACATGGTTATTTCAATCGATGATGAAGGATTTCAATATGTTGGATAGGGAAGTATAAGCAATATGGAAACAAAAAAAAAATTTGTTAATTCAACATTTGGAACATGTACATAATTATTTGTTTTTCTTTTATCTCCAACTTTTTGTTTATTGACTTAAATTAAAAAGCACAAAATTCGTTTTATCGACAGCTGAAATAATTCCCATCCGAAGCTACCACATACTGTGGAACTTTGCTCAGTGCCGATCAAAGCACTGAGTTATCTCCACACGGCACTCAGTAATCATCTAATTTTAGCATCACGTGCTTTATGTTTTCTCCTACGTACGTGTATGCATTCAGTCGTGTATGCATTCAATGTGTGCGTTCAATGTATGCGTGTATGCATTCAACGTATGCATTGAAATAGCTAATCAATGAAGCAGAAGTTGGATTCTGTATATTTGCAAGTCGTTATGCTGATCTAATTAATGATGGAGGATGATTTAATATTATTTAGCAGCAACTGAATGATGGATGTATACAGTAGATGCATGTAACAATTCTCTCCTCAACTACTTGCTAGCAAATAATGTCCGAATAACTCTGTCCCTAACCTTACATCCATATTCTTCTACACATGCATGAGACATAGATGCTCACTCACAGACACTTACGCCACACAATATTGAGACATAAGCAAAACATGAACATGACAAATGAAGTGGGACAAATCGCCATAAATTTGCTTCGTCCATTGTTCAACGGACTCCGAAAACCAGATTTAAAATTCATAGTTGCGCGATTTTAATTATCTTCTGGGAAAAGAGCGATTGAATCACCGGGAGAAAGTGATGAATTTTTTCCAAATGGGGAGTGGAATGGTTATCTTCCCAAAATATGCTGTAATATGCTGGTCGCTCGAATTCAGACAATGATTGCGGCACTGTAAAATTTGGTATCACTTTCATTTCTGTTCTATTAGCTGTTACTCATCAATTTGAAATTTATATCGGAAAAAAAATGAAGTTTGGATTTGAACTGTTACCTAATAAATATTTAATATGAACATAACGTTTCAAAATATCGATTAGAAGGTGAGAGAAAGAAGGAATTATCAGAAGCGATTCAGATTTTTCTCATTGAAGTTCCATAGTTATGAGAACCTTTTGTCGAAACATAGAAGTTTTGAAGTTTTTCATTTACAGTTATTCAAATTTCATAATACCCAAATTTATTCGTTGACCATAGACATTATATGTAAATTCCAATTTTGTCTTCCCTTTCACATTTCCTTGTTTCATCTTTCTTTTCTAATTTTTTTATCTGCTTCCACTAATTTTTATCTGCACCTTTTTTAATTTGTTTGAAAAGAATTCTTACTTTTCGTGCAGAGTGAGGAAATAATTTTTTTTTTTTTTTCTAACTGATTTATGCCTATTTCATCTTTTTAAATTCGTCGGAAATAGAATTTTGAAAGGTGCAGAAAAAGAGTTAAGGAATTCAAAAATTCATAAAAATTCAATGAATTTTTTTTAATACTTCGAAAGGTATTATTGTATTGACAGTTACGAGAATTTCATTTTTCGCCTCAATCAATGTTATCTGAGCTTTCATCAGGGAATGAAAGCACGGATTAAGATGTTTGTGATTCCTTCCGACTCATGTGTATTACTATGCTAGAAGGACCGAAAACTTTCCGAAGCTACGAGAAATTCGACAATTTCTAACTGTGAATTGGAAGAATTTTCACTTCCGATTCTTTGCTTTCACGCAACTTTTCGCCTGAAGATTGCGACTGTCTAATTTTGCAATGGATTTCTTTGGAATTTTTTAAATGAAAATACTTCTCAAAAAAGTTAATTACTTTTTTTTAAAGCTTTCGAAAAATTCAGTTAATTTTCTTCTGCATTATTCGTGAAGTGAGTGCGTGTATAAATAAATATATATGCGTTTTGTGTATGCTATGTGCATGTGTACATGTGTAGTAGTGCGGATACATGCGTGTGCATTCATGCAGGTATCAGTAATTATGAGAGCTGCATACTTTCCACCAATATTTTTTATAATTGCAATGTAGTCGTAGGATATTTTAGACTGATTATTATTCTGTGAAAAAGCCAAAGTAATATGTTTCTCAGTGCGTTTCTAGTGTCGTCAAAGCTTCTCGATAATGCTTGACACAGACGAATAGATGTAATAAAGGTTTATTGTTGATAAAGATTTCTACTTATATGTTATAAGACAGGTAATTATCCGAGAATATTACTAGTAAGGTTGATCGTTAGATTTTTCTCTTCATTATTTTTCATTTTCCCCCTCATGATTTTGAAGAATTGCTCCTGGAGTCTTCTTTGAGCGATGACTGATCGTTACGATCGTTTTGGTTTACAGTGAATGTTCGTTCTGATCGAAAGACTGTTCTTCAAATGCCCTTTGAGAATTTTTTTTTTGAACTTTGATGCATTTGGCTCTGTATTAATTTATGTGATTTTTCCACACAATGAATGTATCGCTTGCTGGCTAATCGAAAAGAACTCTGAAATTATATTGTTTAATTCTTCATTGGTCTTAACAAATTGGTGAAAAGATTTATTGGCTGATCAGTAGCGACGAAATATCCATGGATAATAAGAAAGGCCGTAAATAGAAAGTGATGACTGTATATCACATTCCGTATAGTCAATTAGGCAACTCGAATCAGATTTTGGAATATCACTGCTCGACTAGCTTGTTTATGCTGATTTTCTTCTGCATTTTTTCTCTTCTCGTTTGATTTAATCAGCGAAAGTTTCAATTTTCGAAGAAAAAAAATTCATCTGTGCTTCAGTTCATTGCTTATTTCATTCTGCTGAGTACTTTAATAAATTTATTGTGAACTGAGAAATTTTGAAATATTCAAGAACTAATAATTATTAAGTACTTCGTTAGGTGGTGGTTCTTTTTTTTTTTCTATTAAATCATACTCAATTCTTTCGTTACAATCCAATTAATGGTTTTGCTTCCTAAATAAGTTTCCTGCTGATCAGATTTTCTGTGGAACACTTCTCAACTTTCCATACTCTTTTTACCTTATCTAAGCTCATTTCCAGCTCCATCGGATATGTTCTGGAACTTATATGAGATTCCCTCTTTCTCCGAATATTTCAACATTTCAATCCTTTAGTGTTCAGTATGATAAAGCTATTCTGTGCTCCACAAGAAAGTATTCTTTCCTTTAACAGTTATGCTTTTAAATCGAACGTATAAGTTAAATACCTTTCAAGAAAGGGAAAGCATTAAAATAATAGGACAACTGGCTGGAATCATCCTATGATATTATTTCTACGAAAGGGAAAAATATAAGTTTGCTTTTAAGCATCCAGATATAGAATCAACTTTTCGGCTCTATGCTCTTCCAGAAACATATAAAAAAATAAAAATATAAATAATCCTCAATTTGATATTTTTTTTTGAGCTAACTTTTTCGCTTACATTTGGCTTTTAGCTGCCATTGTATAGTATCAAAAATTATTGCTTAAAAATAATATTTGGAATAATCGACAAGCACTACACGATGTCGCAAACTTTTTTGTCATTGTGTTACCTGTTATTAGCTATAAATAGATATGGAAATAATTCGCAAGCAGCTACCTGAAAAAAAAAAAAACTGTAAGACTGAGAAATCCGTTGAAAAGTTCGCTTCTAACGATGCACAATGATAGTGGATGTCGGGAAATTTGATTGTAGCACGAACGAATCTCAAACTTGGATAATTAAACCTTTATTACAAAAAATTTGATAACACGACACGACGCGCAACAATTCCAAATCGGTAATATCAATTAAACAAATTTAGTGATTAAAGTAAAAAAAAAAAAGAAAACGATGGAAATGGAAATTGATAAGCCCATGTTGGAGCATTAAACCGCTCCCATCGACATCCCTGGCATAAAATGATAGAAGAGGGCGCTTATGTTAGCGCGTTGTGATGATGCGCCTTTGATAGCGCGTATGGGTACTATAAACATTGGCTTAGTTGAGGACTGTAAAGCTATTTAACAGAAAAATGTGATAACATATTTGCAAGAATTACTAATCATCTGCATGAAGTTTTCTTCGGTTCCGACAGCGGATATAATTATCAGTGGAGAATTTTTGCTGGAAATTAACGAATGATTTTTCTTCTGCAAATACTTGTAATACCCACTAAGCAATGTGAAGTGCAAAAATGTTCGCGAGAGGTTAATTACATGTTGCTTTAAAAATTCATCAACTAATGAATATTTCATGGTTGTTTAGAGCGGAGTATTTCGATCGAATTTTGCCGCATTCCTATTTTACTTATATCAAAATTGTTGTAGCCAATCATTGATTTCATATATGGTTCTAACCAATTAATGAGTGTTTAATGAATGCTGATGGAAGTTTGTGACTGATAATTCCTCTTTGTCTGCAGTACTATTTGTACATCGCCGGGAAATTTTTTTTTTTTTTCTTTTTTTTGTAATGTTTATATTATATTGATGATCTCTTGACGGAGTTTTTAACAATTTGCATCCTGATTTTCTAAACAGCAATGCCATTCAATAACATTATCGATTGATTGATCTACTTTTTTTTTTTTGTTGAAAGCAGACACATATTGATGACGAGCAATATTTCTGTTGCCTGATTTTGTCCAGTCAATAGAGTAATGCCTAAAAATTTGGAGTATTAGAAATATTTCTGATCTGATAATGACAGCATGGAGTAGTTGTTTGCACTATTTGTACATCGCCAGTAAATCATTTAAAAACTCAGGGTGTTGAATTTATTCTAATAATTTACTTTTTCTAAAGTTTCATTATCGGTAAAAATGGACAAACAACAGTTAGGTTAATACAGTGTCGTTTGCAATTGTTTTCCTCATCCATCTATTGTCTTTAAGTTTTCAATCATCTTCGATATCATGACCGTCGAAAATGTGATTATTATTGAATTCAAATTTGCAAAATTTGTTTTAGCTTTATTATTAACTAACTTTTGATTGCTTTATTGGTTTCGCTTACATTTCACCCATATAACATTCGAATCATTATAATATATTTGCGCTTATATATTTGCATTTTTTAAAAATTTTATCCCACTAAACTGAAATATATTTTTCAGCGATTTTTCGAAATTCGTCTTTGCATTATCTAAATGATGTATAAAATAACGCACTGAATTGGAAATGTAGGACGTTGTTTATCCCATATTCAAAAGGTAGTAACTCGGTGGCATTTGACAAAAGATTTTCTCGACATTTTCGCAAAAACGTCATAATTTTGAAACAAAATTGAAACACAACTTGATGATAGCACGGCTTATTATACTGCCAGCAATTTTCGTAGTCTCATCCATTTTATTGTGGATCCTCATTTGCTCTGCACCTCTTTGGTCCACTTCCACTTCATCTGGCATGTTTTTATTTAATTTTTTTTTCGTGTCAGATTTAGTTAGAAATCAAATTAATAGTCAAAGTTCCAAACCTCTTTAAATCAGTTAAATCATTTCTTTTTATTCAATTTCAAGCTCTTTGCTTATTCTTGCAGTAAATACCAGAATTACCGAAAATTTAATGGTTCAATTTGAGACTGGTTACGAATTTTTTTATAATAATTCTTTCGCAAGTAATTTTGCCTTGGCTAAGTCATAGTTGTCAATATTGCTATATTTACCATGCCAAAATTTGCTAATAATCCACTGATCGGCAATTATTATATAAATTATCTCTTTTAATATCAAAGATAACGGTGGATGAATTTAAAAAATATATTTAAGTATCATTGGAAAAATCCTAAAATTTCTTGATTCAAAATTCGGGTAACTTTAAAAAAGCGTATTTAAAAACTTGTAATCAATTGAAGAACTAATGATTTGTTTCAGTCGTCGTAAACTGGAAGCCAATATGGAATTTGCAGAACCATTTCGCAAATTTCACAGAGACAACTAACTTATTCCATGTTTATAAAGATCAACATTTTAGCTATATTACTACGCTCTTCGTCTTCGCCTATATTTATAAGCAAACATTCGCTATTCCCGGATCATTTATCTTGGTTAGTTCGTATTTTTTATCACATCAACAACGAATCTCTACATCAGAGTTACTTGAACATAAAGACAGATAAAATAAGTGAGGGAATGAAATATTAAGGTGAAATTTGCAGCATATAAAAAAAGGTTAAAAACTGGAATATCTTCAGTAGAGAAAATTATTACTAGTTCAACCAATGATTTTTTAGAAATCTTCGAAGTTTAGTCCTAAATGGAATAACTTTTAATTTCCAGAATCTAATAGCTGGTGCACTATTTGATGTTTGGATTGGTTTCTTGTTGGTATGCATTTTGACAACAATTGGTTCAACCTTATGCTATCTCTTCTCAGAATCTTTCGCCCGTGAATATGTATTCTATTACTTAGGTCATCACATCACTTATCTACAGCAAAAGGTACAGTGATATTTTCAAAATAACATCTCCTTTTTATGTCAACCTCATTCTATAGCTTTTAATTTTCCTTTTGCACATTCGGTCACTATTTTGTTAATTATTCGCATTTCATCGATGTTTGACAATTCAGAAAGATTGAAATCAATTAAAATTTAATTATAATTTTTTTTTTTTTGATTTTTGTTTTCTACTACAGGTACATAGTAATTCACATTGTTTAGTGGAGTTCTTGTTATTTGCGCGTATGTTTCCAATTTCACCAAGTTGGTTACTCAATATTGTCGCACCCTTTCTCAATATTCCCATTTTCATTTTTGTGATGACTACTTTTATTGGTAAGAGAAAATTATTCTTTTGAAAAAATTAAACTTGAAATCAATTCAAATTTTAAAATTTGAGAACGGGTTTTTCTGTTTAGGATAAATTTCGAAAAAAATGAATTGAATTTAGTCAGAATTGGAAATTAAGCTTTAAGTAATTGGACTGGAAGTTCAAATTTAATTTTTTATACGGTCCCAAAAATGTGTTCAGTTCTGTTTTCTATATTTTCTTCACTTCATTTAAAGAAAATCTCATTTCAAAGTTACTAATATGCTTCCAAATTTAAATTAATTCATAATGAATATCTTGCATATTGTTGATCCTATAAGAAAAGAAAGCTTCATTTATATTTTTCAGTTACTGTGATCAGGCAAAAAGGAAATGATGCATTTAATCAATTGTCGCAATTCCTTCATTTTTAATTTATATCACTTGCAGGACTGGCACCCTACAATTATATTTGTGTGCAAGCAGGATGTATTTTATCGGAACTTCATAGCTGGACTGATATTTTTAGCATCTCTACATTATTTAAACTTTCATTACTTTCATTATTACCTCTTATATATGTTTTTTATATCAAACCAAGGAATCAGGTTAGATTTGAATCAGTAAATCAGCTTTGGCTTCAACCCAACCTTATTCTTGCTTATTTTCCATAGGGGTTTGCAGAATTCTGAAAATGAAGAACCTTGAAAATAAACAGTAATAAATGTAAACAGACGATCGCAAAATTTCGAAAAAGCAGAATAGGAGATCTAAACCAAATGAATTATATTGAATAAAAAATATGATTATTACAATAGAAGAAATATTCATTAATATGCTTTCAGATTGTTTTGGCCGAAAAGGAACAAATCGAAGAAGTGTTAACTATTTAGGGGAAACGTAACTCTAAACTATTAATGCATATCAATGTTATCTCAAACTTTTGATATATCTTAAAATTGATGCAATTTCTCTTTGTTAACTATAGAAATCTGAAATGTTATTCTACTTTCTCTTTACGTCAGCAAAGATTTCGTTTACGAAAATTTCCATTAGAATTACGAATTACCAAATTTGGATTTATATCGATAAATAAAAATTATAGTAGTGAATTCTTTTGCTCTTGAAATTGAAATGACAGTGCTAGTTTATTATATGACATATGGGATCTTTTGTGCTATAAATACGTAACTGCTCAATTATGTACCTTGAATTTCTTTTTTTAGATCTGGCTGAAAGCTTTAAAAATCGATAATTACGATTTTTATCCGAGCGAAATAGAAAATCTGGGGTTGACGAATTACTTCCATCTTTGAGACAGTTCTCGACTATAATTAACAAAATTTTTGGGTCCGATCCAAGTTCGAAAATTTTTCTTATCTCTAAGAAATATCTTTTCGTTTTGTATTATGTATTGTACTCAATTCACTAAAATTAGTTAATGCTCATTAACTGTTTGATATGAAACACATCAGCGTGAGAAAATTCGGGAAACTACCACCTATTTTTAAGAACAATTTAAAAGAGAATTTAATTTAAATTTGAAATGGAAATAAAATGCCAGAAGAATATTTTTGAAATTCATTCGCTACTTTGTGCCTTGCCAAGCAATTAAGCATTTGATCAGAAGGTTTTATTTTGCAAGTACATAATAGTACCTTAAAAGATTTCTCATTAAAAAAACAACTAAAGTTATATTCTTAAGTACTTCTTGCTGACTGGATTCGAAATAGACCTAACTTAAAAATCAATAGATTCATATATTTGCTTCAAATTTCGGTTTCAGACTCAAAACATAACTTTTGAGAAATGAGACTGCCATGCACTTCTTGAGATACAACTATATGATCAAATCAAAATGAAACTAATTAATAAGATATAAGATTGTATTCAGAAAAATGAATCCTTACGAGATGATAGTTAAAGTTGAAGTAGTTAGGACATGAACTGATTGAGTAACCGCTATCAATGAGTCACGAAGTTTTGAAGAAAAGTGAAAAAGCCCAAAAATTACGTGTAATATGAGTTATATTTCACATTTTAGCTATATTTTCTGTGCATAAAAAAAATGTGTATTACGGAGTTTTTACAGAAAAAAAAAAAGAAAAATGCAATCCATATGAACAAACAATATCTCTACGCTTATTTTTCTTCCATTCATTCACACTTCCGTTTGCTTTCATTTAAATAGATATACTTATAACTCACTTGCATCCATATCATGCATTAGTTTGCATGCACAATGCAAGACAAAATTGTCCTTGCTGTTTTGTAATGATTCAGTGAAGATTATGGAATGAATATAATCTATTGTCGAGACTCATATCTAATCACTTTGATAGATACTAGAGTTCTAGAGAAGTATCAAATCGCATTGCTACGCCTTCCATATTAGGCTTTATTTGTATTAGAGAAATTATCAGACCAAACATTCTCTTCATATAAGTCGCTTAAAGCTAATAGCTGAATAATTCTTTTGGATCTAAACTTACAATTGCATGGTGTATATAACAGGGCAACATTGTCTTAAACAGAGCAATTCTTTTATTACTGGGTGAGTAATTCTTTTGTTACAGAAACAAGGACATTATCTGAAGAAGTAATTGATCCTAAACAGATGTGTCAGTCAAAATATCAATCTCTCGACGATCATCTAATCATCTGAAATCTTTTTACATCAAAGAATTTTCCTTCGTCATTCGGTCATACAGCTAAGCATAAAACTGAATTTTAGACTAAATTTTGAATCAATGTCTTTAAGATATGATTTTATAGAATGTTGGAACTAATTTATATTTTTACTTGTTATTTTTACTGAGATAATGAAAAATTTTCTCAAATAAAAGATTTTTCTTAATATAAAAAAATAAAAAATAAAGAATGAAGAAATAAGTCCGATAAATCCGGGAACTTTTTTGAAATTAAGGAAGTATCGCAGAAATTTAATTCCTGTTTGACAAATCAGGTGAAAATTCGTTTCATTTGAGCTTTACTAACAATTATTTTTCTATTTACTTAATTTTCAATGAATCTGACCAGCAATTAAAGTAAATGCTATGTTTGATGATTATTATCCACTGCTAACAACAAATCAAAGACAACAATACCAATATTCGGCGCTTTGACTGTTGATCCGATTTGTCTGAGTAGAAAATACTTCATTTTTCATTAGATCCAGAATTCTTCTGTATTGCTTCATCAGTTAAAATTCATATTCAGCATAATTCGTTTTCCAATTAGGTGTTATTTATTATTTATCCTATAGGTTGCAGGTGTCACTCGTTTGTTAATTTCATTGAGGAAAAAAAAATTTTTCCATCGATTGATTAATTTTTGTTGTGTAGTAGCAGAGGATAAATGAACAGAAAAGTGAGAATATCAAAATCTTTCTCTTTGCTAATAGAAAAGTAAATGTGGAAGCAACGGTTGAGATATTCTGATTTCACAATCACTTTCAACTCACTGTTTCTACTTCCATCAATATAATGTTCTTCAGTAACAATTAAATCAAATACTAGTTGGGCTCACCCGGATTCAGAAACAATTCCGTTGCAAATTTATATTTATAAGAAGAATAAGATAAAATCAGAAGTAAATATAACGGAATCACTTATCCTGAAATGTAACGTACCTATTCGATGGATCATTCCACCAGCAACCTTTTTAATTACTTTCTATATCATCTTTTTACTCCTTGCTTTATTCAAAGAAGGTATTTATTTCCACAAAAACGAATTTGCATATTTTGTTGCTAAACTTGAAAATTCATTTTTTTCTAACAATTTCATTTCTAGGAATATCTCTCGTAATATTTCCTGTTACTTCTTTAAACACCTTAGAAATCATCTGTTCTGTCATTCTTTAGATATGTTCCTCGATTTTCTCACTTATCAGTATTTATTACACCTTATTAAGATACTGAAATAGGTACTGGATTAAGGAAGTACGGAAATTAGTTCGATTAGAAAAGGACTTCCGAAATTGAAGAATTTCAACACTCCCTTAGTTCCTTTCATTTCTTTAAAATGACTCGGCATTTAACTCCAAAGTTGAACATTAGTTAGTAATACACAAATGAATACAATAAGAATGTGCAAATCGCTACTATCAATTTCATCAAAAACCAATCAACTAATGACTTCCACTCAGTTATTAAAATTCATAAGTTTTCCCATGATCTCGGTGGAAAAATATAAGAATTGATGTTACTACCTATCTTTAGTTCAATCAATTCTGCAAAAGCTATAATTTTTTTTTTTTTTTTTTTTTTTTTTTTTTGTTATTTTAAAATCCAAAGCGATTAATAGTATACGTCTATTTAATTAGATTTAAAAACATTTAGAATATTGCGAACGTTAGAAGAAATTTTATTTCTTTTGCTTAGAGAAAGCATTATTTCATACAGTCACAGATTATCTTAGTTATGTATCAGCGACAATTGCTGAATTTATCCTTCAGTGAATCAATAATCAATAATCAAAGATGCTAGTGTTTCAAGTATAAAAAGAATCTCTTCAAAGAAACTGGATCGAACAGTGGTAGTGAAGAAATGATAAATAGGTATAGCTGCAGAATTTCCTCATGGGCATTCTATCCGGATTACTTCAAATGAAATGAGAAAACTAATTCTAAAATATGAAAGAAGATTCTCGTGGAAGAGCAAAGTATTCATGATGAAGCACTGGAGTGAATGAGTTTTCACGATATCGGAAAATATTTCCAAATCATTCAGCGATTACTCTCAAAAGAAGGAAAAGTTCTCGCTACATTAAAGATAATATATGTATTTATATATTCGCCATCAAACTTTGGCAATAATTAAATATATTTCAAATTAAACAAGAGAATATCACAACATTGTACAAAACAAAAAATAATCATAATGTTAGATTAGGTATTTCTTAGAACTGTACTTTGATCATCAGTCGGAGCTGGACGTTTACGATTTGGAAGAGTAAGGTATGCACTCAAGTGGGAAGGATCACTTCCGGATATCGTATCATTCCTTGGCATATCTCTGCTCGTCCGCCGATTTGCATCACGCGACACCTAATTACACAAATATAGTGGTAATAAGAGTAATATCAGCCGTCTTGCAGCTATCAAGCAAATTTAAATTTATATTTATTAATAATCAAGGATTCAGATTTATATTTATTAATAATCGATGACATAAAGAGGAAGAGTAAAGATTTTCAGTTAAAGTTCTATTGAAATTAAACCTTGACAACGGTAATTATTCCACGGTCAAATGATGCATTACACTAAATTTTGCAAAATACCACGAAAGTCCGAAAATTGGAAGCGTTCTATATTATGAGAGATGAGAACTGCAACAGAAAGCATCAAGACCAATTACTTACCACTTCGCATTTTCTGATGATGGAGCAGTTTTGCATGATAATTTTTAAACTTTTCTCAATCTATTCACTAATAACAACACTACTGCAAACAGCTTTGAAGTCTAATAGTTACCCAGACCGAATTTAAGAAATGGTAAATTCATAATAACAATACAATTCTGGTATCAAAGAAAGCAAAATTATACTGTTTCATTAATTTGACTTTCGGTTGTTTGTTGTAATCGTTCAATTTCATGCTCCAAGAAATCATTTTCTTGTTCCATTTTCCGGTTTTGCGCTAAAATCTTCTCCAAATCAGCCTGCTTCGAAGTGATTAGATCAATTGACTTTTTAAGAACAGCAGCTCTTGAAGCCTATAAATTAATTGCTGATAAGTATAGTTTATTCATCACACCAATGATATATATTAAAAAAATATAATTTTTCACGATAAAGACATTATAAATAGAATGCAAAATACTGTTAGATTGTTATCCTTTGTACACCGATTATAATGTCATTCTTCAGGTATAAACTTCACTTTTATAATGGAATGATTGTTTCTGAAATATTTTTGAATGATTCCAAAATTTTCTTATCTTAATTTTATAATAAAAAACAAATATCGTAAATTTCTTTAAGAAATACGAATAAAGAAAAAAAAGAATGGAAATACTACTCTTTCATTTTGCATTCCAGGAATAGTATCTTTTAAAGCACCGTACATATCCTTGATATTATCACGACGACGTCTTTCTAAAGCATTATGCTGTGCACGGGCATGCCGTTTACTATCAATTTTAATTGTTGAATTTGTTGTACCATCATCCTGAATCAATATAGACATTAAGGTATTAAGTTCAAATACCGCAATAATCAGTTATTCCTGACCTTATCAGATAAATTGCCAATTTAAGGAACATCAATAAATTAATCCTGGCTCATAAAGGATAGTCCAATACTACAACAAAATTTAATATATTTTAGAAATTTGAAGCTCTTCAATTCAAATATTGCAACATTGCAATAATAAGAAATGAAACAATTATGATATTCCTGATTAGTGTGGGAGAAGGAGTACGAAGCATGGATTTCACCTCTCCATCACTAAAATCGGCATCGCTCATATTGTCAACAATAAGTGCCCAGTTAAACGATTAATCGATTACTTGTAATTGTCCTGAAAAATTTACCTGGAAAATTAAACAAATTTTGACAAAAAAAAAAGAGTATATTGTCGTTGATTTAATTATTTGATTTATTCTCATCAGGACAATCCAATGTGTCGATTAAAAGAAAATTTTTAGTTCATAACAACTTAGTAATCTAATTGATGAAGATGGATAAACCTAACTGAAGGAAATTAAAAGAGCGTTTTCAGGATCTAGGAAACGCAACTTAAGAAGTTTGGCAAGTATAATTAGCAGAAATATAGCAAGCGGTATGAAAAGCTACCTATCTAAGATCTAATTAATGAAGGCTAAAATTGAGCAATAGAAGTCTAGCATGCGTAAAAATGAGATCGATCCAAAGTAACTGTGAATGAGAAGAGTTGATGAGATACAATTCGTTCGTGAAGATGGAGCACTGATATTTGTAAATCAAAAATTAAGCTATGGCAGGGACGAAAATTTTCATTACGGCTCAGATGATAGTATGAAATTATGGCGTGAAAATGTTTATTTTTTTTTTAAATGTCTGTCTGTAAGTTTTAATGATGATTTCACATCCTCCGAAATGTGACATGGGGATGTAGTGGGACGCCAGTCCTCACATCATTCTGTCAGGTCATTATTATAGTCTTGTCGCGGACATTTGAAATATCGGTGGTGCCGGATGTAATATTGAAAAATCCTAAAACATATGAAAATTGTTATAGACGGATACTATGTTCTATTTCTCCGCATGTGAAAAATCTTTTTTTTTCCAAGTATAAGCACTTTCTGTTCCAATTGCTGTGTTTTTTTTTTTCTTCATATATATGTATATACAAACTATGCCATGCATTTTTAGAGATGGAAGACATTAAAGTGTCTTCAGTGGATGAAGCAAATTATAATGGATTTGATTGGCTTCTCAAAAATGCTCCTTATGTTGAGGTTGACCCGGAAAAGATTAAAATAATCGAAACTCCAACGGATTTTTACGAAAAATTATTGGTTCGTGTTCGATTAAATTTAGAACTTTTGAATTCCGTTTTAAATTTAAATCCCATTTGTGCCAACAGAAAATTTGAACTTAAAAATCATGTCTAACATCGAATTGGAGATGAAAAAGAATCTTTTTATACTGATTTATTCGCCAGTTATACAGTGTCATGTTTCCAGCATTTAATTCGGAATGCTAAAGAAAGAATTGTGATCTCGACTCTGTACTTGGGCAATGGCAGTTATGAAGAGGCTTTGGTATATGTTATTATATTCTTTTCCATAATTAAACTTTAATGAAGAATAATGATTGTTCAAAAGAATAAGCTTCATTTCTTATTTGATTAAATCTTTTGTTCATTCCAAAGCATTTAGTATTGTCTTTTTGTTCTATTTTGTTTTTTTTTTTCGTTCTTTTCTGTTTTTTAACCACCGTTGGGCAGAGCCATATAGTAAATGGGATTTATGGGAACAACTGATCATACAATCGTACAGGATTTTGTGAAGACTTATCAATGTGATTATGAGATGACGATAATGGATGATAAGTGTAGGAGAATAATCATTAAATTTCTGTTGTTTATAGGTGGACGAACTGAAGAGAGCATTGGATATGAATTCAAATTTAAAAATGAATATCCTTTTGGATTGTCTGAGATGTACACGTGGTGGAGTAGAAAACAGTTCAGTGTTATTGTTAAAAAGGTAGGGATGCATTTTGATATTCAACTTAAGAAAAGAAAGACAGACTATTACAGTCTTAAGGATAAAAGAGTTATTCAGTACCTTCCATTATTAATTAAAATGTTTGCAATGTAAAGCAATGTTTCGGGATACTATAACTAATCATTTCTTCTTTTAATATTCCTACTTCTAGATATTTTTTTCTAATATCAGTGAGATTTCCGGATGATTAAGCAGAGGACATTTTTCTATCTAACGATATCTACAAAATTGTTTGATTTTATTCATCACCTTGCTGTTCAGTGGTTTATATTAATTCAGTCTTTTCTTTAACGAAATTTTAAAAGACTGGTGCCGCGTGCGTCAGTGTATTTATTCCATACGCCATCCTTACGCGGTCTGAAGAAAATGGTATTGCCTGAAAGAGTGAATGAAGTGATCGGCTTGCAACATATGAAACTTTTACTGTTCGACAATCATATTATCTTTACCGGGTAAATTTCCTCATGTACAATCAAAAGTGCTTTGCTCTAGAGTCTGAATACGATCAGGAAAATTCAGTTCAGAAGAGAATAGCATGCTTTCAACAGTTGAAGAAATTATTATTTATCAACATGGAAATTCAATTTGTTATAATGGTAACCAGGTTTTAACATCTCCATTTCTATCATGTTTAATTGTTATGAAAACGGGATAATTGTTTAAGTTTGTGTTAAGCAGGAAACTTTTAGACATACTAGAAGAAAATAGTTGAAATTTGTTGAAAGTTATGGAAGTGATATTTGAAAGAAAAAAAAATTAAAAATAAAACCAAAAGAAAAAAAAAATTAAAAATAAAACCAAGTTTTTGATTGAAGGTAACCAAAAACATTAACACCACCAACATTAACACCAGATTTCTTTTTCGTTAATAAAATAACTAATAGTTCTCAATTTTTTTTTGAAATTCATTTTATGTTGTTCTCTACTGCTGTTGGCAGTTTTCGACCACTTATATCAAACGATAAACGGGGAAGAAAATATTATTATTGTCTTGAAGGTTAAAACTGAAATGATATGTTGATTTTCAGGGCTAATCTTTCGAGCATTTATTTTACGAATCGGGTGGATAGATATATACTTATCGAACATTGTCCACAGCTTGCAGATTTTGTTGATTCGTTGGTTGAAGCTGTTGGATCATGCTCATTCATGTTGAATACGCGAGGAACTATTAGTCTGGCGAAAAGATGCGATGTTCATCCTTTCAAAGGTTTCATTTTGATTAATTTTAACATTTTTTAGTACCAATCATATCGAAATGAAAGTAATTTATTCATAATTTACTAATAATTTATTCATGTGAATGTTAAACATTACTGTTTTTATTTTCTTTTTTAGTACAAGCTTATCGGAATTATTCTGTCAAGAAAATTGAAGTAAACACTGAAAATTCGATTATCTCTTTTTTCACAAAGTGTAATATAATAGCTCAAAGTGTATTTTTTTTTTACTGGATACGTAATGAAAAAAAAAAAAAAAAGACCCTTTTTTAATCTTGCCTAGTCTCTTCAGATTATAGGATGGTTTCCTTTTAAAAATTCTTACTGTCAATAATTAATTATTACTTCATCACTTTTTCTAATACGGCTACATTCTTATTCGATCCCGAATCCTCTTCATTGTAAATTTTAGGAAGTCTTGAGGCATATAAAAGTATGCTTTATAACCGAGTTATGTCAACGTTGAATGCATTCAGCAAAAAATCTGGCTCAAGAAGCAGTTTTATTGCTGGCACACGAATATATCCGTTGTTACAAATGGGTATTGTATCGATCAATCAAGAATTTGAATTTTTGAAAAATTTTATGATCTAAATCTTTCTTTCCTCACTATATTACACTGAAAACTTGCAGATGAATAACTGCTTTTGAATTTTTGAAAAATTTGTTCTCCGTGCAGGTTCTTAATTTATATTTTGACAGTTGTAATGTGAAAATCGGATCTCATTATTCCCAGTTTTTTTTTGTTAAATCCTTAAAATATATAGTTTGTTCGCTACAAAATTTTGATTCTAGTGCTCAGCAATTCTGCAGTTTTTCAGAATCACGAATTATCGTTAACACTGTCATCGGGTTATTTTAATTTCACGGACTGTTATACTGATCTAGTAGCAAATCAGAACTGTTTGGAAATGGATATTGTTTATGGTTCACCTCAAGTTAGGATTTATTTAACCAACTTCATTAGTATTTTCATCGTTCCATTATTTCCTATATATATACATATATATATATTTTTTTTTTTTCTTTAAATTTAGGCAAATGGATTCTATCAAGCATCCGGTTTGTTTGGTTTTATACCGCTGATGTACGTTTATATATCATATCTTTTCTATAAAATAATTGGACGGAATATTCGACTTTTTGAATATAATAAGCCAGGATGGTCCTATCATGCAAAAGGCCTATGGATTGATTCCGAGCAATCGTCCCTTTCGGCTACTATGATCGGCTCTTCCAACTTCGGTATGTTTTCGGTTTCCAGAAATTCAGCCGTTTTAGTAGAAATTTTGACCGAACCATATCCGACTGTTTTAAACTTATTTTGAAAAATGGTTTCTTGACATAACGTTATAATAGAATAGATTTTTTAAGAACTGGTTTGATAATGTTGTAAAGGGATATTTTGGATGGAATACTTTAATTTTGTTTTTTTTTTTTCTTTTTTACAAGTCGTTAAAAAATTGTGAACTCTGGTTTTGGCAGCTTCCTGAAAATCTCTTTTTCGTGAAATATTTAGAGATGCTATGCAAGTATCTTGCATATGATGAAAATTTTCATATAAATTCTGCAGGACACCGCTCTGTGCATCGAGATCTCGAAGCCCAATTCTTTATAATTACCTATAATGAGAAACTGAAAATAAGCCTACAAGAGGTGGGTTTTATTTATGATATTGATTTGAAAAATGATAAAAGCAGGTTTTATGTTACTTGTTAAACAAATTGGAAATTTCAATAGATTGATCTTAGATGTAAGATAAGTAGCGGTTCTGTTTTCTGATTTTCCTTTCTATGTAATTTAATAAAATGTTTTAAGGAACGTTTACGAATACTGAACTATGCAACGAAAGTGGATGCTGCAGTCTTCTTACGACGTGACCATTTCGTTCCGCTATGGATTCGTTTCATTTCCCGATTCATCCGGAATTATTTCTGATGTCATTTACCAACTGGTATCTGACTTATTTTTTTCAGCTTATGTTCCATCTTTTACCGATAAAGCAGTTGAATGTTTATACTGTTTGTTCAAATCCATTAATTAGTGTTAAAGAAAGATTATTGTTACTTTCACTATCCTTTAATTTGTTAAATGTAACTTTTAATAGTTCTGCTCTTGTTTACCACAGTGTTTGTTTAAATGTTTAAATGATGAATGTTTTGCCATGTAATTGTCTATATTATCTTTATGATGATAATAATACGAGTGTAATTTTAGAAGAAAATTTTTGTTGTCAATCATCAACCTATTTTGTCTATATTCTTCTTACTGATTAGATTATAATCAGGCAAGGAGCGACACAAAAAAAAAAAGAAAGAACGATTAATATAAAGTGCAGATTCAAACGCAGGCTTGCAAGAAAAACATGGCATGTCCTGCATGTAAACCCTTGCATTTAATTCATGTAAAGGTTAGCCCAGAAATGTTTGATATATCCGATCATTTCATCATATCTGCATGTCTTTATTTTTAAATCCCTTAATCGATGATTGCTTTTCGCAATTTAATCTTTTTTGTATTTTCGCTAACTTTTATATATGTGCTTGTTGTATATTAATTTCAGCAATACTGATAAAGTTATCAAAAAAATTAAGATGAGCAATATTAGATTGGGATGTCTGAATTCCACTCATGTTGTAGAAAAATCTGATAGATCTTGGTGACGTAATGCTTACGTGTGCATAGAAGAAAAGGAAAAGACATATGTGAAAACATTGAACATTATGGTTAGATCGATTTACATGAAACCATAATATTAGCATAGTAGTGTAAGTTTACTGGAAGTATTGTTTTAATTTAAATTGTAATTTTCATTCGTTACAGATATGGTAGTGCTACAGGGCTTGGTGTTTGGTCGTGTTTTGATGGAAGCGTTGGCACGCAATGGAGCAGCTACAGCGGCAACTAATGTGCATCTTTTTCATCGAAACCGAACGCAACGTAGAGGTATGATGCATCACGGATTTAAACATACGACAAACCCTTATGAAAGTAGAGAACTATTGCAAAGATTAGGGAGATGTTCAGCTCGTCATTTGTCATCGAGAACGACAGCTTTGTTATCATCGAAGTCGTTGAAAGAGCTTCTCAAGGATGAAGTTTGGTGAGTAAGCCTTTATTTTTTTCTCTGATTTTTATCAAAGATTTCATGCGAGTTCAATTTCTTTTCAATCGTTTTAGCCTTTGTTTAGAGCAATGTTTTCATCTGAAGTTTGTGAATAGTAATTATGAGATCAAAATGATTGTTTGAAATTTAAAAATTCTTTGCTTTTTTTAAGTGTAATCTTTTAGTCCTAAAGATTTTCTTATGCTTATCTCTCATGAAAGCATAATGTCATCGTTTAAGTCTAGAATACTATTATTTGAGAAGAATGCTCTTTTTTTTTTTTTTAAATCATTTGCAAAGGAATAATCATTCTTTGGACTGATTTTTGGAAAATTTTAACTGTTTGAAATTTTTTTTGCATTCCGCTAATTAACTCTATTAACGTTTACGTTTTTTTTTTTTTCTCATATAGGAGAAAATTAGTATGGAGATACAATACGAAAATCGGCATGGAAAAATTTTCTGACTTTTGATTGGCATTGAAGGTGTGGTTACAAGAACATGATTCTTCAGAAACTCTTTTAATTTAAGGATTCCAGTTTATCGTTTTCGTGGGATCCATTATTCTGTTGTGGCTGCAAAAATGAAATTGGCATTAACAATCTCAAGCATAGCTTTGATCCCATATAAATGCTGGCAATATCTTGAAGATGCAGTATCGATCAATCATCTTGCATCCATTTCGGCCTTCGCCTCCTTCACAACTTTAGCATTCATCTTTTTTTGCAGGTAGTTTTACTAGTATATCTAAATTAAATTAAACGGGCGAATCTTGCTTGCTACTGTGAAGAATAGTTTGCTAAGAAATACTCATAGCTAGAGCACATTCACCTTAATTGAATAACTAGATAGTTCTGGGGAATATATATATATATATATATATATATATATATATATATAAAGCCATCTCAGGATTCATTTCTCTAAAACTATTCCAGCTTCATTAACCTTATAACTTTTATAGTGATGAAGATTTTAAGGTTTTTCTATGGCCTAATAGGTGTGATTTCGATGAACGAATCGAATGAATACATACGAATCGGATATTTGTCATTTTGGGGGAGCAGACGTAATAAATATATGAGATTAGAAGATGTGATACCGCTTAATGAATCAAGTACCGGCATCAACAGTAAAATTGTGCGATTTCGACAATATTCATCGTATGTACATTTCCTATCGAAGTTAAGATTACACACTGTATTAAATATTCCATTGGAATCTGGAAGATTTAGAATTTCAAGCTTTCGAGGTCCATTATCAAAGTTATTTATTTGATTGGTTTCGAATTTTAAAAGAAATTGGCAAACGGAGGGACTCATTTCCTACATGATTTTGAGCAACTCAAATTTCTCGCCGAAATGTCTCCTAATTTTGTTTTGATTGAATTAACTTGTTATAATTCTTCATCTTTATTTCTTGCAGGAATGAAGTGCTGAACCTATCATTATTTAATGCAGAATTGTTAGATCAGGAGCGAGCCGCTGTCCTATTTGGTGATACTAGTATCTTTTCTTCTTCTGCCAAAAAAATGGGATGAAACGGTTTGAAAATCTGATCGTACCTAATCAGTAAGCTATTTAAAATGGTCGCTTTTCTGATAAATTGATTAAAAATTTTGGCACTATTAATAAGTATGAGGACAATAGGATAGGAATCTTAATGCGGAAGATTTCTCTCTTCGTATTTATTACAACATACACACTTCTAGAAATATTTCCAGAATCGCATACGAGTATTTCTTTTGGTAGACTAATTTGATGATCTGCTGATTTTAGATAATCCTTCTTGTTGGACTGTATACTAATCAAGATCTATAGAGACATTCGAAGTATTTTCCATCATGGATATTCTTATTTTTTTCCTGTACATTTTTATCTTTTATAAATGATTCTCCAGTGCCCGAACTCAAAAAAAAAAAAAAAAAATGCTTATATCACATTGCAACAGTATCTCAAAGCTCTTTCAACTACCGATCCTTTTATCTTGAGACTTCGAACTTTTCTCAAGATTTAAGTAGCAGTAAGAAAGGTACAAGGCAGTTTGATTGTATTAGCAATAAGAGCAAGTTCACGCAACTTTCCTTTTATTCTGATAAGATTTCGAGATATAACAAATAAGTTTATCAATAAATAAAAGATGTCGAATATTGGAACACTCAAAAAAAAAAGCAAGATCAAGGTATGGTTTGTTTCCTGGATCATTACTTTTGCTATTTCTTCTTTTTTATAAAGAGAGATGGAAGTAAAAGTAGGTGTTCACAAGGATTCACATTAGAAGTAATGGTGATCGTTGATCACCATAACCTATTAATATAGCCAGTTGGAAAATTGTTTCTCTGTGAAGGGATGTCGCGGTATGATCATCTGATTTGCGTGTTGTGAGGATTTATTGTACAGTCAGTTTGCACCAAGTTATCTGAAATTTTAGATCATTGTAGCTTATGAGATCTTATCACTATTTAAAGTTTTCATTGTATTCAATAATTCTGAACGTCGAGAATATTTATTGCACCAAAGGAAATATGAATTATCTTAATACCAATATGAAATATATCTAATGATCATCTTTAAATCCTTAAAGGTTGCTCAATGAATGAAAGCCATTATTTCTCTTTTCCAAAAAAAAAAAAAAGCTATTTCCTTCTGTTGGATATTTTAAAAAATATCATTTACTAAAAGTATGATGAATTGGTTGGGAATATCTATCATTATACAACCAATTGCATCCATTTGTTGATAATACTGTTTCTGATGATAGTTGTGAGTATGGCAAGAAATAATGCGGTCCAATATCCACTGTTAGAGCTTTTGGTGCTAAAAGTATTTGAAAATTATATAATTTTATTCCTGCCTTCATTTGCTTAATATTGTATTGTTCAACTTAAAAAATTGTAATTGTTATGCCGTACTATTTTCGAGTTTTCCAAAGAAGAGAGAAGAGTTAAAATCGGCGGTTGAAAAATCGGTATTTAACAGAAATATTAGCACTACAGTAGTTTTAACTTGATGTCATCGATAATTAAGGATAAATCATGTGTTTGATTAAATTATTTGAAATGTAGCTTTCAGGATAAACAATTATTATTATTATTATTATACAGCTTATAATCATAACGAACAAGCTGTAGAATTGAGATGAAATAGCCTGATGATGAATGATTAATTAGCTATCTAAAAGTTTTCAAGAGGGAGATCTGGTTTTTTTTTTTTTCTGTTAGTGAAAATTAGGAAATAAAGTTAGAGCAAAGTATAGTAGTTTCTTGGATTTTTTGTGATAATGATAAATGATTTACTTACAGTTTGGTAGGCAGAAAGGATCATTGCAAGGATCATTCGTTGTAATGATGTGTTTATTTCTGAGGATCCTAGAAATGGAACTCACTGATGGCAAATTATTTTTATGGCAAATTTTGTCGTGTAATAGTTGTTCTCTAATTTCCCAGGCAAAAATTCGCGGATTGCGAAGTTTCAGGAAATGTATATATTCAACCACCTGAAATATATGTAATTGTGACGAATGAAAGATATCAGAAATTGTTTTTTTTTTTTTTCTTTTTCTAAAAAAGGAACAAAAATTTGAAGGAAAGCAATGCTGAATCACTTAGAATTCTTTTTAGAAAGCTATTCTTTGATTAAATTTATCGATTCCGCCATTTATAAGTTTCATTCTTAAGAATGAATTTTAAAAAAAAAGTTTAACATACTACAGGAGTTGTAACACGTGGTTTGCTACCACCTACGGTACCCGGCATTATAGTACCATATTCTGTATAACGTGATAAAATTTTGCTGATACAACCGTGTGAAATTTTTAATCGTCGTGAAATATCACATGGTCGAAATCCTCTCTGTGTCAATTCAATAATTTTGCAACGTAACGGAAATGGAAGTGGACGTCCATTTATGAATGCTCCACCAAGTTGATTCACCTCAATGCTCGATGCTCCTAGAAAAATTGCTTCATCCTTCGAAACTCTTTGTTTTTAATACTTCAAATGTGTACGATAGGGAAACATTTTACTAAACTCAATCAATAGACAAGTTTCGGTATTTGATATATATAAAGTACAGCAATGCAAATCATTCATTATCAAAAATTAAAAAAGATCTAATTAGTCCATCTTTTGCTGTATTTCTGATAATTATTATGAAATAATCTGTTATTAGTTGTAATTGTTAGGTATAATATAAAGAATAACTGTTTATATTGTTATAATAATGATCAAATTCCATGCTAGTTTTAACAAATTCAGATTGTTCGCAACATTTTTCTCTCCTTTACTAAATTTATGAATATTAATTTCTTTTGAAAAGCATGGCTAAAAATTGCAAAAATAAGGTGATTTATTTTACTTTTTCTTCTTTTTTGCTCAAACTTCATAAAGTTTTAGAAAAGTTTTAGAAATTTCAAGATGAAATTTCGACTCTTACCTGATGTCTTTGAAGTAGCGAGTGGAATTTCTTTTGAGAATAATTCATCTCCTTTTTCATTGGTACCATAATTCGACATCATTTGTCGACCTGAAATGAAGCATTTCTCTATAAATTTCAGTATAAATTAGGTTGTTTCTGTGTTGATAATTCCCACCCATCGGTAGCATATTATCTTCTGTGTTCACTTGAAAGCAGCTTAGAGCTTTTTTTATCCTTGGGCAAATAAAGTGGTTGAATGACTGGCTCTGTTTGTATATGACAATTTGCTAGTCTTGTTGATCTTACTGTGCTCAGCAAATAACTGTTTTCCTTCTCTCATAAAGCAAAACAAAACAAAAGTGATAACATTGTGATATTTTTTCAGAAATGAAGCAGCAAAATAATCTAAAATCCTTTCACTATTACTTATCATATGTATCTTTTATATTAATGCGAAAACTGTTACAAAAGGATGAAATTTGGAACTGACGAACACAAAATGCAGAAATTAAATAATTCTATTGTTGAGCAAACCAAAAGAAAGATAGCAATCGCTTTTTTTTTCCGAATGTTCAGACTGAAATATTCGAAAAAATGTTTTTATATAATCAAGTTATCCAATGTACCATGATGTAGTAGGTATTTCAATATTTTAAATATTCCTTCTAAAGTTTTTTTTTTTCTTTTGTCCTTAGTATTTTCATCACCTCTCAATGTGTTATCTTATACTGAGAGTAAAACAATATAAAAAAAATTTTTTTTCCGCATAAATCCGGTAAACAATTATGAAATTAGTTAACAGGATATGATGATTGATCAATTTCGAATCATTTAAAAACTTTTTGAAATTCAATTTTTTTTTTGGTTTTAAAAAGATCATTAAATAAATATTATTGATATAAACAAATATGGCAGTGCTAAATTTTTCATTTTTTCATTGTGAATAAAACTTTTAGATGACAAAATTTTAACAGTCACTTGTTATAATAATAAGCCATGGCTTTGAAGTTGGTGACAAAGTGGTAGGATTAAGCAAATGGGTCACCAGTAAAGAAGGATGAGAAGGCTGACCAACAACCGACCTTTGAACGATTATTATTTACTCATAGCATTGATCCCTACAAAAGTAAAGCGCAAAGGAATACTTAAACAGCGGAAAAGTGAGTTTGAGGTACAATTATATTCTTTTTCTTTGTATTTTTATTTTGAAATCATTATTTCAATTTCGAACTATTATCCGTTCTTTTTCTCACATGTTTTATTTTATTTTCATTTATGTTTTTTATTCATTTTACACCTAACTTTTTTTGATTTCTCTGTTTTGAATTTGATATTTAACATCTTACAATCAGAACTTCATCTTTATACATTGTGGTGTTCCCAAAGTTTTTTAAGTGCTACAAAATACTTTTTAAAAAATATTTATAGTACCAAAACAGGAGAAGTACAGAAAATTTAATGAAATTATAATAATGAATGAAACTGTGGTGAAAATTAAATTAAAATTGAGGGAATTGTTTGGTATTTTAATTTGAATTATTTACAAAGAAAACGAAAGAAGCAACAATTGGATAATGTCGAAGTGAGCAATTTCCTAAGAATTGGAGGAGTTTCCTCTTTCCTTCTACCTTTTTAAAAAAATTGATACTGTTTCGTATTAGATTGTGCGATCAATTCAACTAGAATTATTAAATTCATAATTATTTAAGATAAAGCAGCGAAGAATTTTTTTTTCTAGTAAACAAAGATATCCGAATTAAATATCGTCAAATTTTAAAAAATTCAATAAAATTAAATGATATACTATTGAAGTATTTCAAAGTAATCCTATCATTTACCTTTTCCCGTCTGCTACCGCTTTTTCCTTTTTTGGATGTTATGTAATTAAATGAATGTTTACATAATGAATATCAGTAATAAGAAAGATTAAAGTTGCATGCTGTTAGATTCAATTTCAGAAGCATTCCGATTCCAACTTCAAATGCAATATCATTTTTGTTAATCGGTTTTCATCATTTCTGATTTCATAAAAAATAAGAAACCATTTAACGAAATAGCTATAATTCAACCTTCTCCTAATATATGCAGCATAATAAGAATATGATAATAGAAAGAATTCTACAAAAATCCGCTTATTTTTGTAAGAAAGATTAATTTTAAGTTTATTTTTGAAATATATATTATTACAACACATTCTGGTCGATTATCTATAGAAATTAAAATGTAAATCACCGTTGCTGTTATTTGGCATGTAACTTTGCAATCTCTTCACCGATTGCTTTTAAATTTCCTTATAACGTTGCATTGAAATTGGGATGTGTTTTTAGCTATACAAATCTTTTTTTTCTGTCTATCACACCTGTGACAAGTAGAAGTAAGTAAAATCATATATCATATATCTATATCTTCTATATCGTTGCTGTTATTTGGCATATAAATTCTTCACAAATGCTTTCAAATTTCGATACAACTTTGCATTCGAACAAACGTTTTTTTTATTTAGATAGATCTACTTTTTCTTCATTTGTCATACATGTGACAGGTTAAGATGAGTGGACCCGAATGATCCGTGATTTTCATGTAACGTTGCATCTGAAATTTATTTTCATTCGATTAGGAAGGTAGCGATTTCAAATTTTCGCATATGTAAGACCCGTTCTAAGCTTTTTGTTTGTTTCTTGATTCGTGAAGTAGGTGAGCGGACTGAATTTATTGGCCGCATCTAGGTTGTTGCTTGCAACATAACTTCATAAACTCTTCATTCATTGCTTTCAAATTTCGACACAATCTTGTCTTTGATTAGGTGGGTGTTTCTATACACATAAATCTGCTTTTTTTTTATCTGTCACACAAGTCAATTTTGAAAACAATTGGGTGCAATCCATCTGCTTAGTTTATCCAAATAATGCCTCACAGAAGATCAAACTTAGTCATCTTATTCGTTCAGCGGAAGGAATGCGACGATTAATTGCAAGTCAAGGTGAGAAAGAACGGGCATAAATAAACGAGCGAAAAAGACAAAGAATGGCTCAAATATGGGAAAGATGACGTGTGAGCAGGTTTGAGGACGCACGATTGCGAAGGCACGTCCGTGTTCTGCAGCTTCAGATCTGCTTTGTTTTAAACAGAATGAACGCGATAGGCTGAGAGTGGCGATAGACGTCAACGAGAAACAGAAAATTAGCGTCAAACACGATTCGTGGTCAGCAACTACACATTTACAATCGCCTTGCATTCCGGTACAACCCAGCTGATGATTATAGTTTCAGCCCGCATGTTCCCATCGGCACTATGACTGAAGTATGTCTCTATTGCAAGACTGTGGAATTTAATGGACAAATAAAAGGAATGTATTGCGCTGCCGGAAAAATTAAACTGCCTCAGCTTAAAGAACCCTGAGCCATTAAAAACTTTGCTGCCGAATATACTGCCGAATCAAAGCGTTTCTCAGAAAATGCAACTCGGTGCTTCCAAATACCGTCGTTCGGTGCAGAAATCCTCGCAGCATAATTCATGTCAACTTTCAAAGTGAAAGGCCAAATTTATCATAAAGCCTGCTCCCTGCTTCCGTTGCCAAATGGTCAGCGTAAATTCCTACAAATGTATTTCATCGCTAACTAGCAATGATGAACTGAATGCATGCTGCAGAATACATACCGACATAGAAAGGTAACTATTTCCCAATTACGACAGCTTCTTTCCGAAAAAACAATTCAGTGCGTTTGTTCAAAACAGCAATAGACATGATGCCTGATGCACACAAGATTGTTATTTGTGCTTACGACACGCCAGCTGGAGAAACGTGCGAAGATTCAATGCTCCAACTATAGAGAAGCGGAGTTTTTATAGTCGGAGATCAATTCCAATCTAGAGATGTTGTTCTTCACTGAGAAACGATCAGTTGATAAAAATCGCATAAACTTATCAATACTACGATGCTTTGTAATATCCAATCAGTGTTGGGATGATAAATCCAATCAGTGGCGAAGAAATAAATAAGAAATGCAGCGCAGTGAATTATTATTCAACCGATTAATGATTCGAGAGAATGAAGAAAATCATATTTTGAACTGCAGTCAATTGTTTCACCAATATATGTCGATATGTATGCAAAAATCAAAACAGAACGTTTGATATTCATCCGTTTGAATCAGATCAATCTTCGCTCTGAAGAATACATTCATTTAAATGAGATGCAGTTGTAAATGACGGTAATATTCATTACGTTCACTTTGCAATCCCGCTTGGGATGATATACAAAACCTTTTACTTTCTGAGCAATCGCCGATGGATAGGCGTACATCACAGCACGTATCTCCTTACAAAATCTAAGATTTTGAACTGATATAAGGCACGTGTTTACTTTCGGAGAACCAAAATTTTGAACGTGGGACACGCGAAACTTGGCCGGCCCTTTTAGATTAACTATTTTTATAATAATTTTTACTAGTTTTTTAAAAATTTGTAATTATTACTAGCTGGACCCGGACACGCTCCACGGTGGCTGGGTCCACCTAGTAATCATTATAAATTTAAACACGAATTAATAAATTTGTATTTTTATATAATTATAATCAAGTTTTATTCAACATTTTATCTCAATTTCATAAATGCATTTATTACAGGGAGGAATTGAAAACAAGTATTCGTTTAAAATAAAATTGAAAATTAAATCTTGGTTTGAGCAAATACAAATTATTTGCTAATTAGAAGATATGCAAATAATAATATGGTTATGCCTACTAGAATATAAAGAATAAACGAAAAAGTGAAATCGTGAGATCGTGAGATCATTACGCTTACTTTAATACAATTTTATAAATTACATCCATTCGTGGTTTTAAGTAACTTTTATATGATTAAAGATTATTTTATACAATATAACGAAGTTTGTTAAAAAACTAAAAAAAAGAAAAGAAATAGAATATTAAAAAAATTAACAGTGCTAAGAATATGCATAATTGTAATTATTTCGACCGACTTAGAAATGAATCAAAATTTTTGGAAAAAATGGTGTTAACAAAAATTTGTGAATTTTCAAATTGTAATAATTTCCTAATATACTAAGCATATGCTAATAATGCAACATATTTTTTTTCCTTGTCGTTCTATTTACTTTCTTCTATTGAAAGCATTATTGAATTAAATTTTATGTTTTAAATTTTAATCGGAATATATGTCAAAACTGATTATTTTATATGTCAAAACTGATTATTTATCACCAGATAATTTTCTATAGCATTATTGAATATTTCACAAATAAGCGATTTTTTTCTTCATTAACTTCAAACTTTTATTGCTAGATTAAAATCTAACTGAAGTAACATGCAAAAAAAAAAAACGAAAAAATTTAAATTTATTCAAACTTTTGTTGTTTTCTGTTGATGCTATAAATGAATTCTTTAATTATATAAATATTGCAGTCATTAATTCAACAACCTTCACTGCAATAATTTATTTATAACTGAAGCATTTCAATAAATTGTTATCCATTTGAACAAATCGGTATTCAATAAAGGAATCGTGGAAATTATTTATTAGCAATTTTCGAACGGAATTGCTTTCAGATACAGAAAAACAACTAAATTTCAAAAATTATCAAATAAGCAAACGATGTAATTTTACAAACTTAAATTTGCAAAAAACTAAAATTAATGAAAGATTATATTAAAAAAGCTGAATTTAAACGGAATGAATCAATCGTTTTGATTTTTTCTCTCATTCCAATCTTATTCCTTTTCTCTCAACGATGACACTTTTTGAAGTAAAGCAAATGTTGGAGTCATTTATATTATCAGTCATTTGTACTGCTATCATAAGCATTGTAATAATGTTCATTCCTTGCCATTCTTCTTATTATTAATTTCTTTTTATTATCGCCAACATTATGATCAGAAATTTATCATATTTTTATATTTTAATTACTTAAAAACGAAATATATCATAAGTATTGCAATAAATGTCTTCACTTTAAGTAAACGTGCAATTTACCAAATAGGTTAATTTGGATAAAGCAAAAAAGGGAGGAAAATAATGAAAATGCTTAACTTTGGAAATTTCAAATTTCTTATATATTTAGCTATATAACAATATCTTTTATGAATGCTGCAATAATATTTTATCATATCATTCAATTAATTATATATTTCAGGAAGAAAATTTTATTTTAAAATTATCCTTATGCAAATTGAACGAAATGGTTAATGATAATGTATTAGATATTCTAAAGTATTTTGAAATTGATGAAAAGACAGGATTTTTGCTCCCAAATCCATTATCGAAACTTCCAGAAGAATTCGAGCCATGGCATCAGATCGCTGGTAATTTATTTCATTTTTTGTTTTATGACTTGTTTTGAAGTCAACAGCTCATTATATAGCTCACTATCTAATCCATTATAAAATATATAGCTCACTATCTAATCCATTATAAAGTATTCATCGCTATGTGATACCTTGAATCATATAATCAAAATTTATCACTATTAATTTGTCTTCAAACAAATACATTCATTTGCTTTATTTATAACGACAACATTTTGGCATAAATTGTGAAAGAATGCTTGAAATATTTGTTTAATTTTAGCAATTGGTTTACTTTGTAGATGAAATCCAAGAATTAATAGAAAAGAATTTATTGGAAGATCGACTTCAACAACTTCCATTGATAACCACAGAATCGCTTAACACAAATAATGAATTGCGCTTAGCTCATCTTTTGTTAGTCACTTTAGCAGCTGGATACGTCTGGCAAGATGGACCTGATAAGGTGGTGATAATAAATTACTTACTTGTATAACATTTATCATTTAGCAAGTATTAAGATACTATATATATATATATATATATATATTAAGATAAAAAATTACTCTTTTACCACACTGATTGATAAGCTTTGCAAATTTTTAATTTGACTGACAAAAATTTTCAAGCTTTTAATTTGATTGGAAATTCAGAAATTTCAGGCTCGATTATCTATCCCTGCAAATATTTCATTGCCATTGTTCGATGTATGCAGTCGCTTAGGTTTAAAGCCAATAGTTTGTCATGCATCGGTTTGTTTAGCCAATTGGAAACCGATACAAAAAATGGCGATTTTTAATGCTGCGATGATTGACATCATTACCTTCCGGTTTGTTCAACATCCTGGCAACCGATGGTTTTTCACACTTACCGCTCAGGTTAGTCCGGAAAACATGTATTTGTTGCATCTGGTAAGAAATAAATTCAGTTTATTATTTTGTTATCGTAATTATGCAGATAGAAACCGAACTGGCTGAAGCAATATATGCAATTGCGAGTGCATGTCTGCATGGCAAAGTCGAAGAATCAACAATGCAGCATATTTATAATGCTGTAACAAAAGCAACAAATACTATTCAGGTTCGAGGTTGTACTACACTTAGTAGACAACATCAGATTAGATCGCACTGTATTTCTGAAATGGTGGAAGAAGGATCTTTTGGAAAATTATTAAAGTATACAGTTAAACTAATCCCTTCCTAATTTGATCACAGAGAATTCGGATCAACTGACCTTAATAAGCTAACCGATAGCATTTTTGAACCTCATCTGAAATATCAGAAACTAAATCAGCAAGTCATGTTTTAGCATTTACTCGTTGCTTATTTTTTGACGTAATTAGATATTAGGATGGGATATTTTAGCACAGAACAATGCGTTTTTTTTGAATCCAAAATTAACAATGAATAGCTGAAAAAGTGAAATATTTGAAAAAAGCAGGAAAGCTTTTTTAAAATTTTTTGAAATAAATTTGCATAGCGCATGGAAGAATACGTTCCACCGGATGTTTTTTACAATGGTTTTCGTCATTTTTTATCGGGCTATACCCAAAACGCACTGGCAGAACAGGGTGGTATTGTATTTGAGGGTAATAATCATTTACTTTACTTCTTTTTAATTATTTTCAATTTCCTCACATTTTGTATTGATTACAGTTAAATATAATTTAAATAAATTAAAGTTAACTAAGTGAAATGGAATAAATTACTTCCGTTATTGACTTATAATTTCATGATAACGAATTTATTATTTACAAACATCCTTAGACAGGTTGAAATTAACAAGCCTTTGATACAAGAATAACTTTCAAAAATGAATTTACTAATTTAGGAAAAGAGAATTTGGGGCCTCAACCACTTAGCGGAGGTTCAGCAGCACAAAGTTCAACATTCCATGTTATTGACGAATTCCTTGGAATCAAGCATGCACCTGATATAGAAGCATTTTTGTCACATCAACGTGAATATATGCCACCTAAGCATCGTGACTTCATTCTTTGGGTTCGAGAAAATGTTGCCAAAATTCCGAATCCACGAAATGTTGCAGGTTATCGTGAAGCTCTTCTTGCTGTCAAGAAATTCCGAGAAATGCACATAAGCGTGGTGAGTTGTTAAGCTTGCGTTATGATACCGATTTAAGCCTATCAATAAGATCATTTTATTATATTTTGAAAAGATGGTTTTTTAGGTAACGAAATTCATTGTTTTACCAGCTAAAGGTAACTCTAAAATGGGCACCGGTGGTTCGTCATTCATGCATTTATTGATTAATATTGCCAACGATTGCAATCCATGATCATTTCAATTAACAATACAGATAAATTCATTCAAATGGTTAACTAAACATAGCATTTATCGTATTAGTATTAACAGAAAAAAAAAAAGAAAAACTTCAGTATATCTGAAAAAAATCATTGATATTAGTGAGGCCATTAAGAAAACATATTGAAAAAATTCTGAGTAAAATTTTTACTTCCATTATAATATGAAGATAACATAAATTAAAAAATTGATAACAATGATTGGATTTATTTCTGAAATAAGCAAAATAATACGTATTTCACTGCAGTGTTTTTCTTTATTGAAAAACATTACAATGAAATAATGTAGTCAACAGTAAGGTTGGAAATTGAAAAAAATAATAATTTTCAATAATGCAATTTGACATTAACAATTTTGTAAATAAAATCATATTTCATTAATTATTTTGGAATCTATAGATAATCACATCAAAATTCCATTTGTACATGATACTTCGAACTTAAATTCAACAAATAAAATTTAATAAAAAAAAAAAAGGAAATGGAAAAGTATAGAAGATTAATTGTAAACAAAATAATGAATGCACTAATATTTAAGCAACAACGCTGTTCTCTTCATCGGAATAATTCGTCAGGTTCACTGATTATATTCACAAAACGACGATGAATAATACCTTTATAAATTTTTTGATTCCTGTATAAAATAATACAGGTATAATAAAAATAAAAATAAAAGTAATTGCAAAATTTTTTTACTGTAAAACTGAAGTATATTGAAATTAGTAAAATTGCATGAAATTTAGTATTAACTGACATGAATAATTGAAGTAATGTATGGAATAATTTTACGGATAGTAAATTGTCATAGTTTTTTAAAAATTGTATAATAATTTTTTTTTTTTTACGGATAGTAAATTGTCATAGTTTTTTAAAAATTGTATAATAAATTTCAAAATGGTTAAAAATGACATAAAAAAGAAAAATGAAATATTTACTCGGCACGATAAATTGCACCAGTGATCATTGCTATCTCAAAAAATACAGCTAACCAAAGTAATACTGTTACCCATATCATGCTCTCATATTCTAAAAGCGTGAAATACACATCAAAAATTTTTAAAATTTGGGAATGAAAAATTTTAAATTGAATTAAAAATTGTGAGACTGAATATTTGAAATAATTTCATCTAGTTAATTTTTTTTTTCTTTTTGAAGCTTCAAAACGAAAATAAACTAGTATGTATAGATTAGTTAAATTACCAAAAAAAATGTCCGATATAAATTATCAATCTTACACAACTGTCTGCTTATATGTACAGGCGAACTTTCATAACCAAAATAAGAGGAAAATTTCCCATGCTAAAATCTGACGTGTTTAATCATATTATTTTGGCGTTGTTTCTATTCAACTTACTTTCATCGCATCTGTATCCTTTGGAGAGATGTTTACAAATACAAGTCACTCTTTCGAGTGGTGTATTCGAATCAACCAATTTGCATCGGCCATTATTTTTGCATACGTCAGGATGACACTGTCGTAAAACTGTAAAATAATCATTGCTTATTTAACATACTATAATCATGAATAAGTTTACAAAATAATAAACCAAAGATAAGCTTACTAGTAATACATGAGGATTTATTTTATAAAGAAGTCCATATACTGATTAAACAATTCATTAATCGCAATAGCATTAAAAACATTGTGATTAATCGTCACATCAAATCACTTTTCTGTAATTTAAAATGATAATCTTACTTATGTGGTAGCAATAAGAGATCGAATTTCTTGAGCAATTGACTATTTGATTATGTTTCGGATGATATATATAAAGTTGTCCGCCATTTGGTATATATCCATAACTTAAAATCGCTATAGTTTGAAAAGTTCCCTTCTTTATCTTTTCATCTCTTTAAATCTTAAATTTCATAGTTTGTATTCTTTAACAATCTCCTTGTCGTAAGTGAATAGAATAAGATATAATGGATTGAGGTTGTAATATTTATTATAAGAAATTATCAAAAAAATGATCTGGGAACACTATTCTGAACACGAATGTCCATTGCTAGCGCTGCGAACTTGCCCCTACGAAATAAATGGTAATAACCGATGAACAAATGTTTCGATATTCATTCTATTACATATGAAGTTGATGAAATAATACAATTATCATCAATCAAATATTAACAGAATATTATCCAAATTAACCAAATAATTTTGACATCTTCCTTTTTCGATTTTATTCATATTCTTTGAGCAAGAAAGGGAAGAATGTGGAGGAAACACATATAAAAAGTTTATGGAAGAACTTTATATATGATCAAAATTCTTAAAAATTTTCCAAATTTAGCAACAAACATTTTTCTGTACGTTGAATCAGTTGCATTTATCATCGTTCCATCAATAAACCACATCAACGGATCAGAAACCGCGCACTGAACTGTATTTGGTATACCCTTGTCCAATACTAATGGCTGACAGTGTGCTGTTGAGGATGCACGGATATCCGACAAACTATAATGAATTAAAGCCTTTTCTAAAATATTCTCCTCTTTAACTTTAGAGATCTAAGTATGAAGATGTTTAGCAATATCCTCATATGAAAATGATATTTAGGTAAATCGACTGGTCATTAATTTTGTATCTACAAATTCTATGTCCTAAGCAGTTTTTTCTCATTCCAAAAGATATAAGCTATGTTGAGGGGAAGAAAAGAATTTTTGATTACTAAATTCTCAATCATTTTTTGCTATCTTCCAATCTTTGCTATCTTCAAATTGAAAAATGATGACGATTCATCAGAAACTTCAATATTCCTAAAAGAAACCATAAAATTAAAAACGTCCATTGTTTGATAGTGCATAACAGTGTCATTCCTTTGGACAACCGGTTGAAGCAATTCCGGACAGGGCAATAATGTACTATACTTTAGCTTTCTAATTTCCCGATAAAGCCATCATCGGTTTACTCGCTAAACTAGACCAATCTCAAGTGACAAAACCACTCCCGATATTTCCCGTCCCTACCCCTCTCATATCAATATGCACACCTCGTTTCTCCTGTCTGGGATTTCGTATTGCATTAGTCGTAGCACACTGTTATCCTCGAAAAGGCATTGGGACAATGGGTTAGAGTGAAGAGATAACAGAGACCACTGGCATTCGAATAATGCGTAGCTCGAGAGAGGGAGGAACACAAAAGATAGCGTAAGAAGTAGCGACAGTTGCTAAAAATGAAGAAATAACGCGTTAAAAATTGAAGTTAGAATAACAATAGTGATTAATAAAAGCGAAAGAGCATTGTTTGCGGGGAGAGGGAATGGTGACCGATAAGGAAATACAATATACGATGATCTTGTTGATTGAAGATTAGAGTGACAAGCAATGTTGAGGTCAAGGTAGTGATAGGGGGTCTGTTACTGTTATCACTTATCAGAAGGAATGAACAGATTTTATTCGTCTCATTTTTTTTTGAAATCAATAACTGATACATTGTAAAGAACAATTCGATGGTATATAAGAAATAACATCTTGGTTAACTATCAATAATTTTAATTTAAAACATCTGGAATGAAATTTATAGAAGTGATAAGAAGCACGTATTGATAGATCAGAGTATCCTATAGATGATTTCAATAACAAAGTTATCCAAACAGTCTGTTTCATCAACTGTCGTAATGGAACGACGAAAGCGTGATCGTGAAAAGGAACGCAGCAAATGTTGGTTTCGATATTTCCAATTATTTATTAAAATTCTATTTCAATTCCTTTTCATATGTTGCTTGAAATTTAGAGAACTTTTATTGAATTGTTGATTTTTTTTTACTTTTCTTGTTGATTTATACAACGATATTTGTTGATATATCAATAAATTGAATATTTGCTGTTAGTAACTAAAAATTGATGATTAATATAAAGTAATAATTGACAAAATAATGAATTGGATATAGTGTGAATCAGAAAAATCAATAAATTCTTATATAAGGATCTAACTTGTTATTGTTTATGGCTAATTGTTATTATTGCTTTATATTTACAAAACAATGCTGTTGTCTTCCAAAAGATCAACTTATTGATCATTTTGGCTTACTTTAATGAAGAACATCATTCAACCATATTGTATCTTCTCTCTAATGATAAGACGGTCAGTGTGTCATTTTCACCGGGTTTTATTTTTTATAAACTTTCATTCATATTGAATATAGTTCCATTCCTTTTGACACCAAAAATTCTGTCTTATTTCTTTTATCAGATAACAGAAATTATGACGAGAAAGTTATTTGTTGCAGTGGCGATGAAGAAGAAATTACCATCAGATGCAAAATGTCGTTTTGGCAAAGAATTTTTTGCAAAATTATGTGAGCTATTTCAAAGTACTGAACAGGATTCTTGTGATCGATTAAGGCATATGCATGATGAGGTAAAAAAATTCTAGCTTTCAAGATATTCTTTACGAAAATTGTGATGGAGAAATTAGTTCAAACTTTGGGAGATTTCGCAAATCAGTATAAATTAAGAATTAGTTGGATTCAGATAAAATAGAATTTGATTTTCAATTCTCGCATATGCTTTATTTTAGATTTTTATTAACTTGTTTGTTTTTCGAGGATTACTCGAACTAGATTTTCTTTGAGATGTTAGGAAGAGGAAAGTATTTATGATAATTCCGCATGAACTTAAATGCTTTTTAACCGCAGTTAGCAGCTTATTACAAAGAACACGATTTGAATGTTATGTGGATATCAGATGATGAAGCCGATAATAAGGAAGTTAAAGCACCGTTGTCCAAGAAAACTCATCAGGATGTTAATAAAGGTAATCTGGATTCAGTTTTAAATACTTATTTAAGTTTCTATTATCAATCCTCGTTTGTGCCGTTGACTGCGCTTTTTCATTTTCAGTTATGAATGCATTCAGTTTTTTTTATTAATTCCCACCATAAATTTTTCCGTACAATCAGGATTAGTCTTACTTTCGTTTTACACTGGCTGATTATAACAAGCAATGTTGTTTGAAACGGAACAAAAAATACTTCGATTTTTTTTTCGAATCTTTTGTGTGCTAAACATCAATTTTTATAGGCGGTACGCGTTCTATAAATATTCCGCGATCGAAGTTAGAATCTAAGGAAAAACTCAAATTAAAGTCGAGTTCCAAGAATGTTGGTGGATTCATTGTTACCATTTTTATTTTCATTTTGATTTTTTTTTTTTTTTTTTTTTTTGAGAAGTCATTTTTCTTAAAAGTTCTTATTTTGCTTCTTTAATCTTAAAATTTTTTTTGCAAAATTCATATATTGCATCATTTGCTATGATCAGTTGTTGATATTATATATGCTTTCAGTCAGTGGTAACTAGTTCAGTAATTCCAGCGTCTTTAATATTATCTCAATTCGAATTAAGTGATGATTCTGATGATAATACTTCCCGGAAATTCTCCGGTCCTCAAACTAAGAATTATAAAGTAAGTTTATTGGTAAAAATTATATTAGGGGAGATAATAATTACCGAAAGTTCATCATCAACGATTTCATTAATATTCGAAAATGAATAGTGTAATAATAAATAATGCCATTGAAAAAGATAATAACTTTAAAAGACACATTAATATGCATCAGTCTTTTATCACTCATTGTTCTTCAGTCACTTACTGTATTTGTAATAATTGTCACATAAGGTTCTGTCAGATTTGTTGTGCATGTAGTGGTGCAACGAGTATGCCTAATAATATGATCTTGGACTGTGAAGAGTGTGGTAAAACCGTTCATCAGAAGTGTGCTCGTCCAGAAATTACAGCTTCACAAGCCAAGGATCCACGTTTCTTATTTGTTTGTAGTGATTGCAAAGATCGTGAGGTATGAATTTATTATTTAATTTATAGCAACTCATTTTACTTCTTCATTTCTTTTAAACTATAAGCATATTTCAGATTTTGTCGTGGTGCAAAAAATTTCGAAACACCACATCCTTTATTTATACCTGCAATTGAAATGAAATCATGAATATTTATATATTGAAAGACAAAATTTTGCGTAGAATTTTTTCGTTAGTTGCAGGATGAGAAAATGGAATCGGGCTGTTCGAAATCAACTTCTAGTTTTAGAAGAGTAATTTTTTTTTTTTTTTTTTTTTTTTTTGCACAAACTATCGTGAAAAAGCTGTTTTTATAGTGCTAGGTTAAATCAATTTATCAAGAGTAGCAGGGAAGTTCTTGCACTAATCATGATAGGTAAAATCCATCAATAGAAAGAGCAAAGATGAAAAAGTAAAATCAACATAAATAATAAATTATTTTCTTATTAATCATTTATTTACAGGATGACAAAGGAAATATACGAAAGTCTTCGGAAGAAAGAATTCAGCCGCTAAAGTCAGAAAACGATATCTTAGTGACATTTTCGAACTTCGCTGCTAAGAAAGGTAACCACTCTTTCGTTAATTTCGTAACTTTGTTTTTTAGATTGCAGAGACCTTTCCTTTTCATTTGATTTTACATTTCTAAAGTCTTTTCTTACTTTCTGCATTAATGTTATCTGTCATTTTATTAATGTCATATAATGATCGGAAATAATAATTGTTTGGACTTAAAGTCAGATTTAATTTGGATTAAATTCCAAAAATTAAAATTTGTGATAAAAATCATTTCCTATTCATTCATACATTTATATTAAAAATGTCTTTACTAAACATCCAATAATTATTTCAGCAAAGAAATCCGCATCATCAGGAACCAGTTTGAATTCGAATCTACAAATTGGTAGCGTCACGATGAATAAAGTACTTTCTTCGTTTAGTATCAAAGATCGGAAATAATAATGGTTCATATTTTTATGTTGATAATGGAATTTTGATACAAGAATTTTTGAATAGTAGAAAATGGAATTTTCTGTATTTAATCTTTATTCAAATTTCTTACGTTGCATTCATCTTTTGATGCTAGCTGAGCTTTCCTAGACAGTACAACATTTTATGAAATGATTATTTTGTTGAACATGATTCAAATGAAGTTCGCTCTGAAAAATATACATGCAAAAAATGGAATAAACTGAGTATTTGTGAATAAGGTGGATTGGATTGTCACGATATTTGTACAAAGCATGAAATTAATAGAGTAACTGATAAAGCCAGAAGAAGACTTCAAATTCAAGGAAAAAAGAAAACAAGCAAAGGATTTCCGATCAAGGATCGGAAAGCGAAGTGAATCATTCGTTTCTAGAACTAGCATAATTTATGAGTGGATCAATAAATGAGAAGTATTCATAAAACAATTAGTTTGGAAGAGTTTTGAATGTTTTCTCAAAATCTATTCTATAGCTAATTTTCAAATGATTCCGGAAGTATTAAAGTTATGGTGGCTATAGCAATATTAAATGAGTTTAGGAGTAAAAAGTATTCTGTGTCCTATTTCGCGGCAAATTATTGTTTGGTGAAAGTTTGTGGGGAATCCAAAATATACTTCGAAAAATCACAAGCTTCTATGAATTTAAGTTTTTTTTTTTTTTTTTTTTTTTTGCGTTCATCACGCGCATATCTGCATTTTTCATCTCTTGAGTATACCATTTCGCAAATAACGACATCATTATTGGATGCATTTAATTATGAATTTATGGATCAGTATTATGTTATTCTTCATTTCAGTTTCGATTTATTACGACTCTTCATTTCTCCCTATTTTCATCGCAAATCCTTTTTTTCTCATTTCCGTCTTCTTCAATAATTAAGTTGAAAAATACATAAAACCATACACATATACGTACTTACGTACGTGCACACACGCGTAGATTATACGCATGCACATATGGAGAAGTGCAATATTTCTCTTGAATGTTTCATCCCTTAATCGCTCTTGCTCTCTGGCCTGTACTCTCTCTAACCCTAACAGTCTGTGGCCTTTTTTTAAACGTATAATCTTTCGACATTATCTATGCAATCCTTGTCTCAAATAATTCGCTTAGCAAACAGAAATCACGACAACAATTACGTTGCATGAGAATTGGTTGTTTGCTGCTTAGCTTGGGGGAATTAGTTATCATAGTCTGAGGAGGTGTTTCGCCACAGAAGAATACTTTGCAAGTATCTTATTCGAGAGGAATACGTGGTCAGATGCTTTACTCGAAAGAAAGAGCATGCTTGATGTTTGAGAAGTTATATAACAAAGCAAATTTTTGATGCGTAAATATGAAATTCCGTTTTATTTCTTGTCACTTAAAAATATGTATAATGATAATAAGTTAAATGTGTTGTGTAATGAGCTTTAATTCATATACAAATGCGAGCACTCTTTGATATTGCTTCCCCTTGTTTTATTTCTCTCTACGCTAATCCATTTTTAAGATTTGTCAATAAATAAACAGACAATGAAATTAAATTTTTCGTGCACAACGAAAATTTATCCCATAGAAATAGACATTGAGCAGCCTGCGAACGATGTAAATGAATGTCAAACTTCTTGTAAGTGAAGTTGTTTAATTATATTTAATCTTTACGCGTTGTTATAATTTTGCGAATATTTTCAAGCATTTACCGTTAAGTGAATTCTCTCATTGTAACGATTCTTGTAATCAAAATTAGGTACATTAGGAAAAACTAACATTAGCAATGGTAAACAGCTGATTATTTTTTAACTAGTACTTTCGTACTTCATATATAAATAACCATTGAGCAATACTTTTTATGGTTCTTTGAGAATGGTTTTTTTTAAGCTGCTAAATCCTTCTAAATAGTTTTGCAATTTTTCAGCAGCTGAAGAGGGTAGCATTGGTAATACGAATGCCATACATGCGGAAAAGATATCAACCTTTGGATCACTCAAACAGCGAGTGTGTTCATTGTGCAGTATCGATCCGACCGCTTTAAAAATCGTCCACAGAGGTATAACACCTTTTTTTTATAAGGTAAATTGAATCTGTTGAGAGATCAAGAAATGGTTCCTACTTTTAACTCTTTCTTGTTATCGAAATTGTGGAAAAGAACGATAAAAATATTATGAACACAGGTAAATTAATCATGCAGTCATGTTAATATTAGATTATCGGGAAATCAATAATACCAAAATTCTTGTATTTAGGACGTATTTTAATGGGTGATAATTCTACTCCGCTGTCAGCTTTTAATTTTAAAGAAAATGATAAATTATTAGTTCTTGGGAGACCACCGACAAGAGAAACAGATGTTGGATGGAAGGTTGTTATATCTTGAACCTTTTTTTTTTTTTCTGTTATAGCATTAGCGGCGTCAAAAATTAGTTATGGAATTGATACAGTTGGTTTCAAATATATTTCGTTAAAAAATATTTTGCTTATACTTATTTACTGTAATCTGCGATGAAGAATAGAATATTAAATGCCATTAATGTCTTTTATACATGCAGAACTTATTTGGGGTGGTTAGTCTTATATAAGTTCAGAACTTTCAAATTCGCCTATTTCTTAAAGTTGCTGGTGGATTTCGAGCGAAAGCATACTGTGAATGTATCCGAAATATATGCAAAGAACGAAAATGATTTGACTCAGTTGGAAAAAAACTTTCTGAAAGGTTTGCACTTATTCTTGTAATCATTTGGTGCTTTTCAGCAATTAATACTTCACAGTTACGCAATACACTGCAGAACCTTATTTTTAATTTGATTCGATATTACTTAACTTTCCGTTTAGCTTGTACAGTATTTGACTTATCATTATCCATATTTTATCACTAAGTCCATGTAAGATGAACTATTTCATATAAAATTTATTGTAAATGTAAATGGAACAAACAGTTATAGTTTTGGCTTTTTTCATTTTCTTTGAAAAATAAGATGTTACAGATCCAGAGAGACAAGGATATATTAAAGGAATGGATAAACGCCTGAAAGGATATGCTGAAAACTGTATGAAACTTTTGGAAACACTTGACGGCTTGCAAATTAACACTAATAATACCGAGGAAGAACAAGTAATTTTTTCTGTTTTTTGAATTTTGGAAATTGCAGACAAAATATTTAAAATATACTTGTTCTAATGCAGAATATCCAACTGAAAGATGTTTTTAATAATTGGAAAGTTGTTAAGACACAAAATGACGATGCATTCTAGTGAGGAAAATATTGATGACTAATTTCTAGATTTATAGTCTTTCTATTGCTCTTAAAATATTTCTGCTTTGAGCCCAATTATCATAAATGTTTCACTAATTATTTTTTTCATCTGCTGTATATGCTTCGTCGGAAATACAAACTGATAGTTTTTTTTTCCGGCTTTTAACTATGAAATTAATGATATTTTTTCGCAATAATAAAACTTTGAATTGACCTGATCCTTTCTTTTTTTTTTTTTTTTTGAAATAGTTTGTATTTTTCAAATATTCTTACTAGTAATTTAAAGGCTCAACGAAATCGCGAAAAGCGAAAATTTCTAGTGGATGGGCTACAGGATGCTCTGAATAAGAATGATAAACTGATGGGACGACTGGCTGATTATCTCAATCGATGCGAACATTCTGAAGATGCTTTATAGTTGGCATGAAATGCTTTTATCTTAAAATGATCTAATTTTTGAAATGTACTTTGCTGGCTTCTTTAATTTGTAGTTTCTCATGAAGAATTCAAAAAGTATCATTTCAAGCTAGACAAAATTTGTTAATTTTCTGTAGTTTGATTTCTACTGAATGATGATCATATTTGGGTTTTTAGGCAAGAATTGTCAGTTTTCTGGGTCATCTTTTCAAAATTCATGCTGCAAAAAGCATTTTTGATTCTCTTCATCGTATTCTTAATCATTTAATGCCATATAATAATCATCAATGTAGTAATCATCGTTTCTTAAGTCAAATTTAGGATTGTTTCATTTGTTTTTATTCATGTTAATTCTTCAGTTGATGTATTCGAAAATATAATTTAGAATTCCTAACATTTCTTCAGTTGTCGGGTAAAACCTAATGTAGTAAAAAAATCATTGAGAATATTATTTGCTGACAGTCTCTTTGCTTATAGTATCATGAGTACATAATGTGTCCTATCTTATGTTCTGATTTTTCAGTTCTCAAATCGTGATATTTTCAATCCATTTTTTTCCATTCGAAAGGCAGTAATAGAATAACACGGGATTGTTTCTTCCACTACTTACTGTTGTTTCTTCGTCTCTTCAATTTCTGTCTTAGTAGATTAAAACTTTGACATGCCCACGAGCAGTTTATATTATTTTAATATGTTAATATAAAAATTTTGCTAAATTTGCGGCTTTTTTCGTTTTGTCTTGGTCATTCATCCATAGTACGTGTGTTTTTCGTCTCATTCGACTGCATTTTAAATTTTTGAAATATGAACCAGCATAGGGCACTTTATGATTGATCCATAGGTGCGCTTCGAAGACACTACTGCTGGCTTCTATAAATTGGTGTGAATTCTATCAGGTTTCCGAGCTGTTGCATGATGATAATATTGGACGGAAACCATAGTATCGAAGTCGCACAGAGAGGAGATTCAGTAAATGGTGTGACAGGTATCACGTGTTGGAAACAGTAATCAAGGGTGGGTGATAAATTTGGGACAGTGTAGACAATGTGGCACGTGTCACTACATGTTTTGTTATCAATATATGTGTGTAGTCATGATAGTAGACTGATGTCGAAGTATTTGTTTGTTAAGTTATGAATGAGCCGGAACAACAGCGATCAGACGATGCGACTATTATCGGAATGCAGGCTAAAACAGGTTTGTTGTTGGAGTACTATTTTGTAATTTGAAAACTATTAGATATATTTTATTTTTTACGACCTTTTCGCTTTTTTTTTTGTTTTTTGTGCTTATTTTTTTTTTTTTTTTTTAGAAAGTAATGGTACTACGGGGCCACATATTACGGCAGTGCCCGTTACAACATACATGCCAAGCGAAGCTCTTGTACCAATGCCGGTTCTTCCACAATCTGGCGCTGTAAGCCTTCACATTTCACTTTTTTTATCTTTATTTTCTCTTTTTTTTAGCTTTCTTCCTTAATTGAGTTTATATAAAAACAAAGGAAGGGAAAGTGAGATATATGTTACGCAAGTGATATAGAAATTTTCTTGGTATTAGATGTTATTATGGCAGATTTGCTACAAAATTGTAGCCGTTCGAAAATGGGTGAATATTTCAATGCAAGCTGTCTGGAATAATGTGTGTTGGTCGTACTCCGAATTGTAATCGGAGAATGGAAATCTCGTTATTTTAGATACATCTAAAAAATGCGTTAAATCATTTTTTTTTTTTTACTCGTAATTGTGAGGAAGTCGCGAATTTTTTTTTTTTTTTTGAGGAGATTTAATTCTGATCCTGTTTTCAAGATCATCGTTGGACCTGGAGCTAAGAAGGAAGCTCAACTTCTTGGTTTGGGCCTTATAAAACTGCGGAGCAAACAAAAAGATTGGTTAGCAGATGCGAAAAAATATGCTAAGGAGCAGTCAATCAAGCAAGTACTTCTCAGACAGACACTTGCGCATCAGCAGAATGTAAGTGTATCTGTTTGCCTATATAAAATTCAAATTTGAAATGGAGATTACATGGATTATTTGTGGATTGACAGTAGCCTAACTGCATATTTCAACAACATAGCTTAATCTAAGTCAAGAAACGCATATCTTGCATATGAAAGAAAAGCTGTTTCTCTAAATTCGATTAATTTAGTAAGTCTATAAATGAATTGTTTTATTTTCCTTTCTTCCTTTTTTTTTTTTTATGAAAATTTTATTATGGATTCTTCTTATCGTCAATTTTAGTCATTATTACATATATCATTAATATCGAATCATCTCACTACTTCAGCAACAAAAAGTGGCGATGTATGCACAAGCTTTATCTCTTATGGCACGTGTTTATATTGGCTCGATCAGTTTCGAAGTACGCGAAGAAATGATAAAAAATGCTTTCGGTGTATTTGGTCCAATCAAATCAATTAATATGAGTTGGGATGCAGTTACAGGGGTTAGTTAGTTTGTAGATGACGGTGACCAACACCTAAAATAAAAGTTAGAATCTATTTTTGTCCTATGATTTGTCATCAGCAAGTTACTGAGAAATTTGGAATCTGTATAAATGAATTAGAATTAAACTTTGTGGCTGTTATCGCGAATCTTGTTCAGAAGATTTTTTGAAACTGTTATGTCATGTATTTTAATCAATAGATGCGCTGTACTTAATGATCAGATAGCTCCAATGATGTAAGCTGTTGCCGATAACCTTGATTTTCAGAATAGTTTGCTTGCTAAATTGTATTGTTGTATTACATGTTGTATTATTTCAGCATCACAAAGGTTTTGCTTTTTTGGAATATGAAATTCCGGAGGCAGCGCTTCTGGCGCAGGAATCGATGAACGGTGTACTGATGGGCGGCCGTAATCTCAAGGTTAATGTTCTAGTCAGTTAATTATCTTATTATCTTTTATTGTGTTTTCTTTTGTAATCATGGGCGAATTGTCATGGTTGTTCAATTCTCCCGCATATATAGATCTTTCATTCGACGATTATATCCTTGTTCAAATTTTGTTGAGATGCATAGGTGTTAGTTGTATGCTTCAAAGAGCTATAGATTAGGTAGATTTCGAGTATTACACACTGATCTCAATTTTGAGGTCGGGCGGCCATCAAATATGCCACAAGCGCAGCCGATTATCGAAATGGTGATGCAGGAAGCGAAAGCATATCATCGGTTAGTATACACTGTCAAATTTAGTTTCTTATGAGCTGCTTTACTAAAATTTAGTTCTCTGCAGTCATGATAGCATCTTGAATTATTTGTTAGTTGTCTGCTCAGTTTTTTATCTACGATTATGATAAATATCCTCGTCGGGTCAATATATGTAATGAATTTTAATATTTCAAAATATCTTACTGAAAGTTATTCGAAATTCTAAGGCCATTAACACATATTTGTCTTTTCCTTCTAATTAATTCCATTTTCCAGAGTCTATGTTGCATCGGTTCATCCGGATCTCTCAGAGTCTGATCTCAAAAGTGTATTTGAAGCATTCGGTGAAGTGACGAAATGTCAGCTGGCCAGAGCTACGGGTCCGAACGCTGGAAGCGGACATAGGTAAAACTAGTGTGTACTGTTGAAGACTTCTATTTTATTAACGTGTTATTCGTGATATATGATCGTGTTATTACGCGCATTATTCCAATTTTTGGGTTTAAAAAATTCACAAACGAGGTAATATTTCGTTTGTGGGATTTTTCCTTAAGATGCAGGAGATTGAAATCTAATTATCAGTCATTTTTTACCACCCATCGCTATTTTGAAAAACTATCGAAATTTAGAAAAACATGATTTTTTACTGGGCAATAATTTTTCCTCAACTATTCACAGACAGCCTCACTTTGAATTGATATCAAGCATTGTTTTTTTCTTTTTTTTTCTCTCTTTTTCTCATCATAACAATTTGATATAGACTCGTTGAATGAAGTATAAGCAATGCATTTTGCAGAGGTTTCGGGTATTTGGAATTCAGTAATGCTCAATCAGCAAATGAAGCCATTGCCGGAATGAATATGTTCGATCTTGGTGGACAATATTTGCGCGTTGGAAAATGTATCACACCGCCAGATGCCCTAACATACATTGTTCCTACATCTGCCGTAAATCTGCCGACGGCTGCAGCTGTTGCAGCTGCTGAAGTCACTGCTAAAATTCAAGCCGAAGAAATGACTGCTAAAAAATCACCTATTCATACTGCCAGCACCTCTCCAGTAAGTTGCGACATAACCGTAATTTTTCTGTCACAGATTTGTTTGTATAGCTTAGAATTCATGTCTATCTTTGGTATTAATTAAATCTGCTGAAATGTGCATCTTCATCGAGGCCCAACATTTTCTGATTTTCTCAAAACTAAAACGCTGAGTGGTAATCGAATATGAAGGGTTGGTAAAGATCAGATATGTAAGATTTTCATCTGTTGAGCTGATTACTTTTGCAGCTCTCAGGAGGCATTGTTCGACAGGATTCACCTCAACCGTATAATGTGCAAGCAGCGCCACCAGTAAGTATTGCAACAGTTCCGCCTGTTGGTATAGCAACTGTTCCACTGATTGGGCTTACAACAGTATCACCAGTAACAGCAGGAAAGCCAGTTTATTCTCCAACGGTTGTTTCTCCAATATCTGCGCCTTCTGTTGTTGCTCCTACTCAGGTAGCTATTCATTAATATGATAAAATTTTCTGCTGTTTCATCGAATATGTTTTGCTTTGGATGGATACCATAAGTTACAAGGATCATATTAAAATTTCCTGAACTTCAAGTTTTTGAAATTCATCAAATTCTTTGAAATCTTTTTTATGTAACTCATTCTTGCTTTTTTTGCAGATTCCAACGCCACCTCCACCTATTGCAACACCACCACTTCCACCAGGACCTCCTCCAAGTGGTCGTCGAGGATTTGGCGGTTTTGCTGTGCAGACACCGCCAGTACAAGTTGTTAGCATTCCGCCTCCACAAGTAATAACGTCTATACCAGCACCTGCCAATACAATTCCAGTGCCACCACCACCGGTAAGTGGTTTCAAGAAAAAGTATCCAGTATATTATAATAGAAAATTTCCTATTGAAATGATAATTTATGATGGTTTAGCAGACGAACTTGACGTTTCGGTTGCATTTATTACTTGATCAACAGTAGTAAGGCGTAACTTTTCTTGAAAAAGCGAATAAGAATACCTTTATTTTGCAGACCCAAAAATACAACAGAAGGTGAAATCATTTTTAGGGATAAGAAACTTAAAGAGAACCATAATCTTCAGCTTAACATTTTCGAAATATTGCAAACTCTACAGGTTTCTTCAATACCGCCGCCTCCTGCAACGTTATCATCTACACAATCGTTAATATCGAGGATAAATATTGGCACTCCAACAAATTCTACCATTGAACCTGCTACATTTGCTCCACTTCCAGCTAACATTGCTCCTGTAGATCGTAAAGCGTTAGTTCTCGGACATTTTAAAATAGTTAAACAAATATAGCTATGGAATAAATGGCTATGGTTCCCGAGGTGAAGTTAAAATGAATAGTTTTTATTGAAGTGAACTTCAGTTTTAAATAGGGTTGCAGTTCAATTAAAACAATATATTACAATAAACAAAATGAAAAATGTTTTTTTTTTTTTTTTTTAATATTTTTAATATTCATAAAGAAGGACAATGATGAAAAACAGTCATTGGCAATAAATATAAGAGAAAAGCGTTAGATCTTCTGATAAGTTACGAGATTTAGGGTAACTACCGTTGATGGCATAACGGATCAGCTTGCAATTGGTCAGGCATCAACGAGTGACTCCGGTAGTATGGCTTTGGTTATTTCTGACAGTTCCATACCAGGTCGACGCGATTTGCAGAAGACGAGTGGAAGTAGTAAGGAAAAAGGATCGAAATCAGATGATAAGTCACATAAAAAGAAGAAAAAGAAGCCAGTATCTACTGCGCCAAAAGGACCACAGGTTTGTTTATTTTTGTTGACGCATATTTAGTTAATTTCATGCTGCGTAGATCGTTCATATTTGTATTCAGTGTACATTTTCATTACGAAATAGACTCTTCTTCAGTTTTAAATTTATTGAATATGCATTATTAATATATATATATATATATGTTTTAATACTTTTTCAAAAATATTTTAATATATTTTATTATTTAACCTGAAGTTGATATTATTGCAGCTCAATACCCCTCAAGCACTGGAAGCAGCAAGTCGGGCTGGTGAACTCAATGATCAGATGGCTGCACAAAATGCCAATTCAGACGATGTATCGTTGGCTGCTCAGGAAGGCTTAGAAATTAGGGGTTGGATGATTTTTGATCTTATATTTTCAGCTTATTTTATGTTTCTTATAAAAGCTTTTCAGATAGTCGATAAACTTATTATTGTTTTTCTTTAGAATAAGTTAGCATTGATATTTGTTGGTTTGTTAGATAAATTATGTGTTGTCATTTTATTTGAATTGGTTCACTGATTTTCTTGAAAGAATTTTATATTGCGTAGGAAATGATGCAAGGCATTTATTAATGCACAAACTTATGCGAACAAATCGATCAACAGTAATAGTACTAAGAAATATGATAACAATTGAAGAATGCGACGATGAACTCGAGGGTGAAATTCGTGATGAATGTAATAAATATGGCAAAGTGCAGGAGGTAAGGAGCACAGTTAACTTAAATGGTTGGTAGCATAGAATTAAGTAGTAGTGAAATCGATTCAAATGTTTTTTAACATCAATTACTAGTACTTCGCAAATGCAAGCATGATTTTAACATTAGTAATTTAGTATTAATAATACTGAATAAAGATATAAGCGTGATAAATTTCCCTGTCTTTCAATACATTCTAATGTCATTTCCGATGCTGATCTGTTGCTGAGATGAGCATGACGTTTTTCAAAAAAAAGAAATTGCTTCAAAGTTATACGGATCGAGTCAATTATAACTGTATTTTCTAGGTAGTAATAGCTCAAGATCCAGCAAGCGGTAGTGTAAAAATATTTGTACGATTTGATAATCCACAGGAAGCGGATATAGCACGACAAGCGCTAGACAAACGATATTTTGCTGGTCGTGAAATTTCAGCTCAGAATTATGATCAAATACTGTTCGATCACAATGATTATTCAGGATAAGAATTTCAAAACAATAAAAGATATTCGAGGAAAAGACAGTATCTTTATTGAAAGAGTCGAAATGTTCTGTAATTTTTAAATTCTTGTGGATAACAGAACTTTAGAATAATGAACGGTTTCTTAAATTTCCTAATTTCTGGTGTCGGGCGGAGAATGACGAATCACAATAAAAAGAATACAGAATCAAAGAAAGTACAATATCAAAGTGATGTCGGAAATGGAATGCTTAAAGGACGAATCGCTCTGATCAATCCATTACTCTGTTCATACATTTCTTTTTTTTTTTTTTTTTGTTTGTTCATTTGTTTTTCCGTTTATTTGAAACAGTTATCATTTGGTTGATGTACTTTATTGTTGTCACAGCAGAAATAAAATGAAGCAGTTTCATCTTGTTTTAGTTCAAATTCCTAACCGAACATATCGGACTGGTATTTCAGAATACCATCAACTCAAAAATTAGGCGTAGTTTTGCTCACATAATGTAGATTTTTATCTAAGGACTGGAATTCTTGTTTCTTATTCTGACAGAACTTTAAGAAGTTGGTGTCTTTTTGTCTTTTTCTGCTTTTGATTTAAATTAGGCGTATCATTTAATGTTTGAGATTTAGTGGTAGGTTCCGATTTCGAATAATTAATAGAAGTGGTTAGGTGATTGTGTTCTCTGACCTGACATTTTTTGATTTGTTCAAGTGTCAAATTATTCTGCAAGTATCACTTGAAACACTCACCATAATGCATTCCTGATATTCGCATAGATCTTCGGCTTTATTTATTCTTTTTTTTTTTTTTTTTTTATTAATTATTGACAGGTCGCACATGACTTTCTTTCCTCATCTGACTTTTCTGGAATCTTAGAATTATACTTCTTTTCATCATTCCTTCTAATCTTTATTAATCATAAAATTAGATCGGCGATTCATGCTGTTGGAGTGATACATGTTAGATAAGTAACACAAGGTTAAAGAACGACATTTTTTTCTAGTACTGATTCATATTCCATTTCATCCCGTTGTTGTCGTGGATGATCGCTAATTACGACTAATGGAATTACTGTTTTTATGTAGAAAAGAAAAGAAAAAAAAAAATCAACTGATGGCAGTATAGTAACGAGTATCATATGTAAAATATAGTTATTATACTTCTGAAAGCGATCACACACTATTATCATTGGTGGTAATTATTTTCCAGTAGTAGGACAATTGGTCCGGTAATATTATGATATCATGATTAAATCAAATTTAGGGGATGCAGTGAATAAGAAGATTTAAAAGATTTATACTTCTGATCTGCTGGCAATATTATTCGATCAAAGCATTAAATAATTTAATTTCAGAATTCCTAGTGAGTCGAAATTCTGATGTTTATTACGGATGAATCATTAAATTTTCGATTTCTTCCTTTTCTTTTTCCGTATTACCATAATACGAAATATAACGCAACTGTTGCAGGAATTGTTTGAACCATGGCAACCGCAGTCCGAGGATGTGTATTTTGCAGTATTGTGCATGGTCAGCGTGATAAACATTTGAAAACGTCCGATAATGTTAGTCGTCATTCATAGAATTTTCATATTATAAGTCTTACATTGTTTAACTGTTTGGTATTTCAAAACAGTAAAACACTTACCTACCTAATAATAACCTATTAAATTTTTATATAAGACATGTAAGTAGTTTTTATAAGGACAGAATGGTGCGCCGTATTTGAATTTTCTGTACAAATCTTGCAATGGTGTCCGTAGATGGTTTTTTTCCTTCATTCCTTGGTTAAGATCTCGGCATTTTTGTGATTTAATTTTAGATTTGTATTTTAAAAAATGATTTATCTCGTTTTAAATTATATTTGTTGTATTGCAAAATTATGCTGTAAAATATGTAAACTTAAATAATTACTTTCGAATTATTTGTTTGTCTTTGTAAAATCACTATTTACTTCTGATACGGTATTGAAGGCTGTGGTAATTCAAGATAGATCACCACATGCACCACATCATTATCTAATACTCAGCAAACTGCATATCAATCAAGCAAGTGATTTGACGGCTTTTGATCTCCCTCTCGGTGAAATATTTCTTATTTGAAGCTAAATAACTGCTTTATAAAATAAAGTTCTAATAAGCTTTACATACTGTCATTTACTAATATAATTTATGTTTTTGAATGAAACATTTCATTGAATTTGATTGGTTGTTCGGTTTATAAAAAGAAGAAATGTTTATTTATAAATATTGCAATAATTTTATCATTGAAAAATCCATCAGAAGTTTAACAAGGATTTCTGTTGAAGCCATGTACCAGTTTAATGTTTAGATGTACTACAGTTTCAAGAGATGATATCATAATAAAGTATAAGCTCTTTTGTATTTGTTACCCTATTTCAGTAAAAGAAATGGATCGTCTTGGACGAGATTATTTATGTGAAACATTGAAGGAAAGGGGCGAAGCTGATACTGTGGAAGATTTGTTGCGAATGGGCTTCCATTGGTCAGTATTTGTTACTGTTCGCCATCTTCATATGCATCTGCTATATCCAACGCGAGAGGTACATTAAAACTTGATTGCACATTAATAAATGGAATGGTATGCAAGCAAGCATATATATATATATATATATATGGAAACAACATTGTGCATTCGCTGAAGTACTTTCAGTACGTATCTTCATATAAAGGCCAGCAAATCACCTCAAATTGTTTCGAAGCGCCTAAAATTTTCATATTTGCAGATGAATTTTTTATATCGTGCTGTAATATTTCGACCAGGACGATTTTTCCGCACAGTGAGAAATATTATCGACAATCTGGAAAAGAAGAGAAATGCTGATGGCCGAGCGAATTCAAACAAAGGGATGAGGAGTAGTCGTACTGCAGTCGATGCAAATGATTCACATGGTTCACCGGTGAAAAACATGCCAGATACTTGATTTTTGTCCTCCAGTTTGATGTGATGTGATCAAATCGGAAATTTGTAACTAGCGATTTGAGATATATTTTTAAATGATTCAAAATAATACACTTTATTTGGTGGTGGATTAGATGCTCATTCAGCTCATTTTTCCCTTATTTCTTTTCCTTTTTTACATCTTTTATTCTAAATCTTCTACTTTATATCATGTTATATATTACTATATACATATATATTTAATGATCTAATATTTGAACGGAATTACTTATCTGTATATCACTTGATTTTCTGGATTCTACTTTGCGTAAATTTTGTAAATATGCACAATTCGGCATTGATTTGGCTTTTATGATATTGGTAATGGATAGTGCCTTGGATATAGCATTTCTTCTAGCATCTCGTATCCATTGATTCCTTCTGACTCACTATTTTTTGACAAGCTAGTATAATGGCAATATAAAGATGTAAGCAAATAACGTTAGCTTATTTTTCCTTTTATCAAGCCGAATTATTCACTCTATAAAACCTTATATATTTTTTGCTCTTAACATATAATTCGGTGTAAATGCTATTTGTTTTATATGCCAAGTTTACATCCAAGCATAAGTCGTAAAGTTGTATATTGAAGAATGCCTTTCGTTGCATTTGTTTTTTTTTTCTTAATCAAGTTCCATTCTTTGTATTTTACTGCTTCCTTTATTGTTGTCCAACCTGTTGCACAAGGGAAGAGAAATTTATATCTCCAAAAAAAAAAGAAAAAAAATATGTATATAGAAAGCATACTGAAACGTCCAATTCATAGTAATCTTGTCGTTTACATCATGTCCTTTACTTCGTTTAAATTTTGAATTTCCACCCATCATTTTGCGAAAGTTCTGCGATTTGAGCAATTGAATCAATATGAAGTTAATTATGTTGTCTTTTCCTATGCATTATCAGAACTTTCGTGATAGTTTTCACTATTTCAAGTCTAAATTGTTTTACACAGTCTTTATTACCTTTTTTTTTTTTTTTTTTTTTTCTGAAAGGCGAAGACGGTGCAAGATTGAAAGGAACAAGATCATGATAAAAAATGAAACCATCATGAATATTTCTAGCTGTTCAGGAATGATTATTGCCTTTAAGTCTAAATTACTCTTTTTCGAAGTTGATTTCTTTTCTAAAACGTATTCCCAACGGGATTTACCTAATCTCTGTGCGAACATACTATTCCGCATTTTTGCAAATTCATCTAAATTGTATGGTATCAGAAAAAGTTAAGTTTTTTATGCGATGAATTTGCAAAAATCAACGGAGATCATTGCATTTATAAAGTGATCTGATACTGTCCTTTATTATATCTTTTAACTATTAAATAATGGTATTCATTTTATGCACATTTTTCACGGATCTGAATGTTCATGCATTAGTTATCATTCAGTTTATTTCTTCCGAACTGCCAAAAGCTGCTCGGGAATCGATCTCCTGCAATAAGAGTCACAAATAGTGTAATAATTTAAGATTGATTCTTATGATTCCATCTTTTTCCTATGTATTTAACTTAGCGATTCGTAACTGCAGTTTTGGATCAGTCTAATGGGCATGCCCATTTGGGTAAAATGCTAATTAGCATGTAATAGTCATTTAAATGATTCGGAAAGATCGCTTCTAACCATAAATGTTGACAATTTTTTGTCTTGTTCAGCAACGGTATTTTCTTCGATACCTTCCTTTGTCAGTAGTCGACTCAAACGTTTTGTTGGATTCATTCTAAAAATTTCAGTTCAGTTGTTGAACTTACGAGATGCATTTGGCATTACTTAATTTAATCTGGATGGCTTTATTTGGTAATTCAAAACAAAAAAAGAAAACTGAGTACCCTCCTGCAGCCCATCCGGAACAAAATCTGTCTAAAATTTGGCTCTTTGTTCGTTCTTTCAGTTTCTTGAACTTTTCGTGATTGATCATTGGAAGTGCAAAATGACGGCAACTGAATCAAAAATATTTCATCAAATAAGAAAGTGAACTTTACTCTAAAATTTCGAAGTCTGTTCTGGCACGAAAGTTTATGCAAGTTTTTTAAACCTGCAATTTCAGCAAATAATTGGGAGTGGGGCTTCCAATATTGATCTTTAAAATCTTCAAATTTTATCAAAATTGTCTTATTTTCACGAAATTATCGTTGATGTCAACAAAATAACATTATCTCAGTCAACTGCCAAATAATAGAAGTCTATTACAGAATCATTTGTACATGAAGATCATACACACAATTTGACTGCATGATAATAAATGAGGAAGGTTTCTTGATATTCATGAAGTATCAGGAAAGGAACATTATTTCGAAACCGCTGAGATATTTCATGTTGAAAAAAAAAGTATTAACAAAGTAGCTGTTAGTAATCTATTTAAAATTATACCTGTTTTCTATTCGATGTAAATTTCGGTGCAGAAGATTTTCTAAGCTATATTTTTCGGCTAATTCAAAGTATTCTATGAGTCGTTCGGGTGAAGTTGGTGGTTCTTGAATTAAATGCTGCAAAAAACAACAGCGAGCTTGATTTATTAAAACTAGTCCCGGTGTTTAGTGAGTAAGAATGCTATCAATGAGAATAATTATTTTGCTTCTTATTTTCCACATTTATCAAATGGTATTTTAAAAAAACTTTTGCAACTTTGTTTTATTTTGTTTTGCACTCTTTTTTTTTTTTTCAACGTTTTCTAAGCATTTCCGCTTATCATATTAAGTTTTCATTCATTTCGACCATCAACTTTGATTCAGTATTTGTAAATATTTTTTGAATCTTAAAACTTCAATCTATCATACTAATCGAACATAACTAACATTTTCAATTGAGTTCATGGCATTCGTCATTTGATAACTATTGCAAAAAACAAGCAATGGTCGTAATAGAATGCTTTCGATAGGTCTATTCTGGGGATAAATGTGTTGCAGAAGCGCCTGCAAATATTTGATACAGAATTCAGAATCCAGGATCAACGAATTTTTGAAGGTTATGTTTCTGTAACAAACATTTTTCAATTATCACTTTTCTTTTAACTTTTAATCTTCTCATTCTTTCTTCTTGTTCTTTCAAAATTTCATACAATTTATTAGTTTTTATTTATTTATTTAATTATTAAATGAGCCAAAAGAATGCAAATATTGAAACTTCTTCAGTTTCAATAATACGATATCGGAAAAAAAAAATTATTTCTATTGAAGAAGTGAAAATGATTCGGTTGAAAATCAATTAAACTTCAGCGAAACATAATATGAGTATTCGCTTAGTATCTCAGTATTTCAGCATTTTGTCTAAATAACTTGTAATTTTAATATTGAACCATATCTTTTATGCATTTTGCAAGCATTTTAACAATCATTTCTTTGTTTCAATTATTTTCCATCATTGTATAAATCTTATTGTTTAGCTTACTTCAACAACATATAACGGAGTTTTTTTTATTTTCGCACATTCTTCGGCTAATTCACAATTCACTTGTGCTATCATCTCACCTGCAAAATTAAAAAATACGATGGTTTCAATTTAAGATATCATAAGGTAAATTAAATGTATTAAAAGATGTAAGTCTTTCAAACTATTGCTTTGAAACTCTTAATAACATTCATCTGGCATAAGAATCAACTATTTAACATACCTCTATTGCTTCGACCAAACATTGCATCATTGTTTACTTTCATGATACCTTTGTTTACATATAATTTAGTTCCTTTAACTATTAGCACTACTGTATCATGATCATTAACATTTTCTGGTGGACTGCGAAAATCGATCTCTTTGAAGAATTGTTCTCGTATTGGTGTTCCCAACGGTAATGATTTAGCCTGATAAAAAATTTTATGCAAATTATTTTATAATATTTGCAGTATACTATTATGATGACGTATAATTCTCCTTTTTCCTTCCCATTATCCTCTAGTACTTCAAATTAATTGAAATTTGTGGATGAAAATACAGATGTTGATATCAAATGAAATTAGAAAATTTCCTCATAAAATTTGCTTCTTTTTCATTTCAAAAATTTACTAACTTTGGCGACTGCAGGCAGAATGATGGAATTGTATATAGCATCACCATATTCTAATTCCGGATTTAATCCATTACGAATAATATTTGTCCAATAGCCATCTTGCTCTGCTTTATAAACTAACTCTTCGATAACATTTGGTAATTCAAGTTTGATTGCTTCCGTTATTTTCTGTTCCATATACATCTGGAAATTTTGATTGCTTCTCTTATATGATTAGCGAAAATATTATGATAAATTATTTATTCTCTTTTCAATCAGTAAGAAGAAATTATAAATTATCAAAATTAGAACATCTTTTAGAAATAAAATCGAAACTTTGTAGCTTAGACTCAAATTTTAATATTTAAAATGAATCTAGAACAAAAATAAATAATTCATGATAATAATATTTAAAAAAAATTTTTTTCTAATTTCAGTTGAGTTTGGATTTAAATCAGGTCAATTTAAATTAGAATTATGTGCTTCCTATTTCGGGAAGTTCTTATGCTTCAGATAAAATAATAAAGCATTGCTAAAAAACTTACGGATTCGTAATTTACAATGTAGGAAGTAATTCGATCAATGATACCATCCGCTCGGAAACCAACCGCCGCTCGAGTTAAGCCCTCTAAATTGGCCCATATTGGTCTTTTGGTCGGATAAATCTGAAATTTGTTCCCAAAGTTTATATTAAAAAGGAATTAAGCTTAGCATGTCAACTATTGGAATTCGACCGAACTTAAAAAACGTTATCCGAATGAAATTTTTACGTGATGTTTTTTTAGCTATTTATTTTAATCATAAATAAATAGCTAAAAAAAACTTAATTTCGCCAACTTAATTCCCAGAGCAAACTGATTATGAATTTAATGATTACTTTTAATTTAATTTCAAGTCTAAATTCTAATTTAAACCAATTTCAAGTTCAGTGTCGCAATCGAATTAATTACAAATTTGCACATAAATCAAATTTCGAAGCTAAAACTAGACCTGATACAAAAGTTCTTTGAAATCATTTGCATCACTATCACCCATATCAACCACATCACCTTCTTCCGCAAACTTTAGTTTTTCAGCTGTGTTCAATTACTTATTTAAATAAATAAATAAATAAATAAATAAATAAATAAATAAATAAATAAATAAATAAATAAATAAATATATATATATATATTGCTCCCGTAGAGACATAACTATCATCATTTGACTAATGTCTTTTCTTTTTACATTTAAAAGTTCAAGAAAATCTATAAGTTGAAGGAGATATATGTAATTCGCACCGCAGTTAATTCAAAATTCGATTGAAGTATTCATTAGCATTGTAAGTAAATGGAGTAACAAGTAAAATAGTGAATGAAATAATAAATAAATGAATAAAATAATTGCATTATTTGAATTGCTGCTTTTCGTAGATTCACTAGTTAGTAAACCAAACGGTGATTTCATATGTTCATTATAAAAGAATTGATTTTCGATTTTTTACTTTTTAATTAACCATAATTAGGTGTAATAATTAGTGTATAATTTGAGATGACTTGTATTTCTGTGTCTAATACTCAAAAATTATATTAATTTTCGAGATAGAAGGTAAAAAATTTTCTTCAAATTCCAAAGTAATGACTTTAAGATAATTCCTGTGGCTAAAAAAAACAGATGGATTCGTTATGCTATATGCTTAGGAAATTGAAAAATGAAATAAATTATTGAACAGAATTCGTACCCATATAATTGGAATGTAAACTAAGCAATGCTTTATGTACTTGTAAAGTTTCGTCTTTGAATTTCAAGGTAATGTCACCATACTCGAATTTTGGCAAAAAGTTATGGAGCTATAAAGCATCATTAATATTTTCTTTTCTTCTGTTCAAAAGAAATGAAATAAAGATAATGAAAGAAAATAATGAAAAAAAAAAAAAAAAAAACGTTAATTAAGTTAATCCAAAAAAGTAATCCAGTAATGAGAAATTAAGTGTTACTATCCAACTGAAGGTAATATGACGTAACAACTATGTAACGGGAATCAGATTAAAATAATGAGGAGTGATAATTTCTTCTCTTCTCTTTAATTTTCTCTTATTCATGATTGAAAATGTCTTATGTAAATAATTAAAATTAAACAAGTTAAATGAACATACCGTTTCGACAAATTTCATCTCAATACGTACCCGTCGGATACTTCTATCACCAATTCGAATTACTATTGGTGGATGTCGCTTTCCAAGCTCAAACAAGTCACCATCTACTACACGATCCTTAGTCGATTCATCTGTTCCAACTCGGAATCGCATTTGCATCACATATTTCCATTCCAAATTTGGAAATTTTGCTTCTCCTAGTATATTTACACTTGGCGTTTCTTCCTGAAATTTACTATGTCAGTTTGATATAACATAAATAGTGCGCTGTCAAGCGGAAATTATTTTCCATAGGATGTTGGAAAATTATAAAATTTTAGTGAATAAGAAACATTCATTAATACTATCAATCACAAAAAGCTGTTAAGAATTCTACAGAAAATATTCAGCCAAAAATGATTGAACAAACTAGTGTACCTGTCTAACTTGCCTAGATATAATGATATAAATCACTGGTAAATGAAAGCGAAGAGCACCATTAGCAGCAAATTCACCGGGAAGAATACCGATACCAGCAACCGATACTGAGAACATAATCTTATAGTCGATAGCTGGTAGAGGCACAAAATCAGTAAATTTTTCCGTACAGGTTACCGTTGACTGAAAATTAAAATATTTAATATGAAATTACAAAAAAATAAATAGATAAACAAAAATTATTTTGTTAAAAAACAAAATGATTGAGATTATCCAGTTTTCTTTGATTCTAGAGTTTTTATTCTTTTATAGACACATGAATTTGAGTTTACGCACCAGTGCTTCTAATAATGATTCATTAGAAGAATCTTTTGATTCCATCTAGCCTTTTGCAACCACTGCACTTGCATGCAACTGCAAGACAATAACATCTTTCATGCATTCCATTATTTTAATAAAGAATATTATTGATTTAAGGTGATAACAAAAATTCAATATTGAATATTATTTTATTACATTGCAGCTGCAGTTTGTTAATATTAATTTACAATTGCAAATAATACTAATTTGAATTTAAGCTAAAAAAATAGAATTAAAAGTGCTGAAACAAATGACAAAAATGTGTTATGCCAAACAACCTAATAGCGTCTTGCAACATGAAAATAATCAAGTGTGCTTTTCGACATATTTATTAGACTACACTGTAAAATATTTCGAAAAGTTCAAATAAAATAAATTATTTCACCTTTATGAGAATTTTTTTCAACACATTATCTCTAAGAAAATTTCGCAAATTACGGTATCAGTGTATTACATTTTTATCAAACTATGCAGATTTTTATTAATTCGGTTGATTCAAATTTTTTGCTCGAACTATTTTAAAGTATCGCTATTCCATATCCTATACAAGAAAGTAAGTGAAGTGGTGGATTTTACATGTCAACGTGTATGATTATCATATGGTTTCATTGTCAAATATTCGTCGAAATGCCACAAACTTTTAAATCAGATTTTTTTTTCGCAAAAAAGGAAAAAAAAAAAACAAAATTTGCAGGTAAAATGTAATTCAAAAAAAAAAAAAAAAAAATTACATGGGTCACTTTTTTTTCGTAATAAAAATAGAGTCTTTGATGGTTATTTCAAAAAAAAAAAATTCAAATTCTCAGTTTTTTGTCATAATAAAATTCCAAATATTTATTTTTTCTTTGCATATACCTTTTTTTTTGCTTTAATAATATATTATGAAATATGAGAAATGAGTAAATGCATCATCTGTCTCACTCCATTCATTTGTTCTCTCACTTCGGTTCAAGTTGCAGTCGTAAGTTGGATGTAACGGCAGGCCGCATTCAGTTCTAATCATAGAAATTGTGTAAGGCCATTCGCGGTTAGTGGTGCATTGGCCATATTTCATCGGCTATTTTACCCTTGATTTGCTTGGAAAGAGTTGTTTCCGAGCGAGGTGCTATAAATTATTTTAGGTAATTTATTTAATTACATATTTTTATTAAAAGTGGAAAATCGAAAATAATTAATCTTTAAAATAAATTCCTAATATAGTGTTTACTTGCCCACTCATTAATCATATATAATAATCTCTTCTAATAGATTGCGACTGATAAATTATGTTATAGCTAACGTTCAAGATATTAAATGATCAGATAAATTATATTAATGAATCACATTTAATAGATTTCGTGAAATATGTGATAGTGCATTTAGAGTGAGCGTGTTGTATGTTGGAAACATCTGATGACATCAGGACCACACTTTTCACCAACGGGACGACCAATATCACGGCAGAATACTGAAAGGGAACGTGTTAAAAATGTTTTGCAGGTAATCAATATTTTGGTCAATTATCAAGTACAATAAAATATAAAGTTTAGCAGAGCCCGCTTTAATTAATGAAAGATAAAAATGCTATATTAACAAAATAAAGATGTGTGTTTATTGTACCAGCTTTATTGTAATGAAGTTTTTTGTACTTTGACTTTTATTAAATTGTGTGATTAGCTTAACTGGGCCATTTGATTAGTTTAGTCGAACTTTTAAAATGTTAAGATACTGAAAGGCAACGTCTTCGTAATGCTGAAATCTTGACTAAAACGAAAGTAATTATTTCCATCGGCATGTTATATTTGTGTTAAATCTTCATGTTAAACTATAAGTATTTCCAGATTCATCAATGAAATTAGTGGTAAAGAAATTTATTCTGATTTAATCTTCCTGAAATTAGTTGACAATTTTTTTTAGGAGAGTTTTCGAAGAGCTCTACGGGTGAAAAGTTGTGCCGATCTATGTGACATTACGCGATGTCTCAAACAATTATATATCGATGTAAAATTTTCTTTCCAACTGAATTTAAATTACAGATTTTAATCCAGTTAAAAATAATACTTAATATCCTCTTTGGGTTAAATTATGCTACATTTTTAAAGAAGTGTTTCATTTTATTTTAATTTTTTAAAATAAAAAAGCACTGGAGTTTTTTCCCGTGCTTTTTTTCCTCCATGACTACCAAAAAAATAAAATATCACCGATGAAGGTGAAATCAATAGAAGCCGATGCAAATTCTTTTTTTTTTCAGGCATTAAATGTACCTGGTGGTATTGAACGCTATTTGGCGGCTTTACGTTTTGCACTGGAACTTACTTGTGAGAAAAGTAACGAAAAAGAAGGACGTATTAATTGCCTGAAGATGTCTGCTCATGTTGCATTGGCTCTGTCACAGGAAGGCTTGCATGAACCACTTCAACTATTGGTCGATTTTTGCGTGGACGTAAGTTTCGGTCGATTTTAGGCATATAATTCTGCCAAACAAAATTCTACGTTTTTTTTTTTCTTTTTTTATTTTGATGAAGTCATTCTGTTCATACGGAGTGTTGCAATTGTTCAAGGGAACGTATGATATTCTAACTGACCTTACGTGAATTTCCTTTTTCCTAAAAGGCGTATAAAGTCAAGCGCGAAAGATACTTTTCTTTATCCATGTGTTTTTTATAAAACATGTCATGCATTTTACAGTTTGTATATGTTTTGTAATATTGCATAATTTACAGTTTGAAAATTCGGAGGAATTTGCAACTTGGAGCTATTTATCAGACGAATCATGATTTTTTTGATACTGATTTTTTCAGATGAATGATTTGTGCGTGACTGTTACTAGAAGCTATGTATGTGCATTGGCTGGTTTATTATTGAATTTAAATAAACTTATCTCAAATCGATTGCGCGAACAGAATCCGCAGAAAACTAACTGTTCACCGCTATCAAAAGAATTGCGAACATCATTATTTGCCATACTTTCAAAGCGTCTTTTGGATGTTGTAAGTTTGTTTACCGGGTTCTCAAGAATAGTAAAGTATTTATATGTAGAAAATCATCTGGCTATGCTATTTCGGTATACTTACTCGTAAAAAAGTTTTTATAATATTAGTTTTGATTTATCATTTTATTCTGTAATGGTTCAAATCATCGTTTCTTTCTTTTTTTTTTTTTTTTATTTCTTTTGTTTTATTTGAATGCGGGATATTTGTTATTGTCTAATTTCATTATTTCAGAACCCTCTGGTTCGTTCCGAAGCTTTGAAAGCGGTAGCAGCATTGCAAGATGAACAGTCAAAAACTGATAGTTATCAGACAAATTCTCCGAAGCGTTGTGAGTTACGTTTTAGTTTAAAGTACCGCATTTTCATCTTTCATATGTAAGTATCTATCTTAAATGGTCATATTCAGGCATTTTTATCTTAATTTTCTTTTATATTTGTTTAACAGTCTGAGAAATATCATTTGATTTATTTAAGTTTAATTCAACAAATCGAAATATGCAACGCGATGTGTGCAATTAATATGTACGCTAAATGTTTCGCCCTGCTTGGATGTTGATTAGGGTTTATCTTTGGATTCTTCATTTTAGCTTAGTTGTTGCTATCGTTAATTTCAGTATTGATTTCACATCTGAATGATGTATCCTATGAATGTCGAATTGTTACTCTGAAAAAATTGATGTTATCTTCGAAGGAGGAAGTCGATCTTGTGGTTTCTTTTTCTTTCCATTTCTATTTTGAGACCATTTTTCAAGAAGAAGTTATGAGTCCTAATATACTTCGTTTCTTACAACGGAATGTTTCGGATTTGCTTCGATTGTTAAGATAATACTCTTTTGTTTGATATAAAATGATGCCTTTAGAGATTCGAAATCCATTTTTATGTTTTAATATGCATGCCAGGATATTATGAAGTCTTTTAAACCCATAATAATATATAGTGAATCTGCAAAGTCATTGCAGTGTCAACTTAGTGAAATAACTTATAAGCAGTCAGATCATGTTGTACGGCTCTGTTAGGAAACATTATTCTCAGGTTAATATGGCACTGAGTGATTCCGAAGAACGAGTAAGGCGAGCAGCAACAGTTCGAATTATCAAGGATGTCGATCTGAAAGCCTTATCTATCAAACAACGCATGGATTTAGTGCAGGGCGTAATGAATATGAGTGGTAAGTGCTTTTAATGGCTTTATGAGGAGAAAAGCTATGATAACTTGATTGTTTTAATAAATATTAAAGAGTTTGAATGTAAATGAAAATTTGGAACTGTCATGAAGTGTTCTATGATAAATTCGTTGTAATATAAGGCAAAAGAGGCTACATAAAATTTTTTCTTACGTTTTGCTTTTTTTTGTCCTGCATTATGCTAATAATCATTGTTCCAGCTCGAGGTCAAACTCAAACTGTGATTTTAAATGATTTACTCAGAGAATGGCTTAAAACAGCTTGTGGAATAGATACGTTACCGGACAATGGTGATGAACTGTCTTCATTTTACTGCATTGCATCGTCTCATTTACTCCGTTTTTTGGAACCATTAACACAGGAACAGGCAATTTATTTACCGATTTTCAATTCTATGTTAAGAATTTTGTATGAATGGGAGTGTGATCCACATTTTCACTGAAAATTTCAGTTTAGTGAAAATTATAAATTATTCTTTCCTGTTTTCAGGTAAGTCATGATTTGATGCTTCATTCACTTCAATATTGCCGTGAAAAAATGGGTTTTGGTTCAATCGAGGTACAAGATTTTTTGAAGACGCTGAACCGAAACGCGGAAGATATAACTCTTCATCGACATAATTGTAATAAATTGATCGAAGAGGGGTATCTTAGCAATCTTTATAATAGAACTTGCAAGTTAATATAGAACTATACAGCATCAAATTTGCAAAAATTAGATTTATAGAGGGGCATAAGTTCGCGAAATTAACGCACAGTAGGTGAGGAAGAGAAATTATATTCGGTAATTCTTCCATTTTTGATCTGTTGCGCCTAGCGTTTCCGTAAAATCGAGAAAGATATAACATCAAGCCTTTTCGGTGATTTTGAGGCAATTTAAGTTATATAGTTTCTTTTTTTTAAAAAATCTCTCTTACTAATTTTAACTTGATGGTTATTTCAGAAGTTCAGTTTTTGCTGTAGATATAGAAATTTTCTTTAAATAAGCTTGTAATTTTCAGGTGGTCATCACTTGAACAAGCAAATGCTGTATTTTATTGGCGTTGCCTGCTGGATTTTTGTAAATCAAAGTGTATAACGGATGCAGACTGGTCGGAATGCCATTATCGTTTGCTGCCAACTATGCGAACCTTTTGTGAACTTATGCAAAAGTAAGTTCCGGTTGATTCGTAAAATATTAGTAAATTGAGCATTGCTAATCTGTTCACTGTTATTATCGAGTATTGATTATAAAAATTTCCAGAAAAAATGTTGATTTCCATAATCACTTGTTATTATAATTCCATATTTTAGTTACATAACAGCTGTATTATCAAGTGATGAAACAGAAGCTCTCTTTGCTTTGAAAAATTTCACTATAATGCAGTTGCTGAAAATAACCTCACTTTTTGATCAAGGAGATTCGTCTGGATGGTAAACATTTCAACATCATAATATAAAAAAACAATTACTTTATTTTCCGGAATTTTCTTAAATTTAACATTTCTTTTGCAACAAGTAGACGTATGGTCTTGTTCGGACTTTATTGTAACTTAGTAACTAATCGTTTTAATAACGTTAGATGTTTAATTAAAATTTTCTGAACGGTCTAAAATAAGCTCAGATTATTAGAATTCCGATGTTTTTCTTCAAGCCTTATTGACAGAATTCATTCAGGAAAACTTGGCAAATTTCATGCGAAAATGTTTTGGGTAATATGCAGCTCAATTTGACTGAAGTCCTTGTCAATGAATTTGTTCAACAAATGTACACACATCTTTGGTCTCTTCCAGAGCAAAACGATGTTTGTTATTATTTGTTATTAATGATTTGTAATTCTAAAGGCCATATCAACAAGTTCTAATTCCAAGCTGGAATATTTTGGTGCTTTCTCTCTTGGCTGCATTAAAGTGTTTGCATTATTGTCGAGATTATTTATGGAATTTTGAGTTTTTCTATGATCAAATTATGAAACTGACATTTGTTAATTTAGGAAGCTCTTTCAAACCTATGTGATTTAACGAGTTCTATCGTACATAAGGCTCTTTTTCCCAATGCAACCATGCTGGCTGCAAATCAGACGATTGGAATTGCCGGAAATGAAACAGCTGCTGAATTTGAAAATGGCGAGGTTCATTTACTGTCAATTTTTCTGTAATCTTTTTTTGTACTATCTATACAGGATTCTCAGATCTAATCACTAATCATGAATTTGGATGATTTGTTATTTGATTTACTGGTGGAAGTGGTCTTTCGCTTCTTATATTCTTTTTATTTAAGAATCCTCAATGGGACAGTGGATCGGATTTTTCGCTTACTCATATGATAGGCCTTCTGAGATGCTTATACATGGACTTCCTGAAGATCTTGTTTTTCTAGTATGCAAATGTTCTGTCATATCTACCTTCCAATAATGATAAGGAGACACTAGATGCAGAGTACAAAGAGATAATACTCATGTAATTTAAGGTCGACGATGATGCTGTGTATCGTTGTATTATGATTGTAAGTGCGATGCTGAAGACGAATCGTTATAAAAGAATGAATGCTTTGCTACATGGAGTTCTGGAAAATATTGTAAGTAAATCTCTTTGAAGGATTTTTCTTTCCCTTCTCTTTGAATATTACTCAAATAATTCATTTGTGCGTGTTTATATACATAAATTAACTGAAGCAAAAGGAAAAGAGTCTGTCTTTCCTTTCATACAAATGGTTAGCGAATGAGTGCAGCAGCAGATTGTTAAGTTATAACAGAATATCAATGTCTTATTTCAGAGGGTATCAACTTATTTCATTAGCTCAAATTTTTTTTGGTATATTTGATAATGATGACTCAATAAACATTGATGAATAATTTGCTACATTATTCAGATCGAAAGAAGTGTAGTAGCAGCCGATGTTAACTGTCGAATTCTTGCATTTGAAGCGATGGGTATTCTAGCTATGTATGATCGTCGTGTTGCGTTTGAGAAAACAATCTTGATCAAAGAAACTCTTAAGATTGATCAACGCTTGAGAGTAAACTTTTTTTATAATTTATAATGAGTTAATACTGATTGAAAAATAAGAAATTTTGCAATAACTACTGGGGGAAGAATTCAGATTCATAGCTTCTCATCGAATACTTCAGTAAGCTTTCCGAAGGTGCAGCGGTTGCTTGAAAAATTATTAACAGTTATGAATGTTAGATTCATATAATTTTTAATCAGCAAGTAACTTCTTGGGTTGCTCTTTTGCAATCTGGGGTCATATGCCATCGTGTTTGATGCTTTTAAACTTTAATAGTTTTCCAATGCAATAAAGAGCAATTACCGAGCATCATGATCGCTTATTCCTCAAATTCCAAAAAATTGCTTTTTTTTGGAACCTTTGAAATAAATTTCTTACTTATTTTTTTAAGCCGACAATGCTTAATATCTTATGCAATATGGTGTTGCTGCATGGTTATTCGATGGTTTCGCGATGGTTCAGTGCTGAATTAGAATCAACAGCTCCAAACGACGAGCTTTTACAAGTTTTTGCCGAATATATTGATAGTCTGGTAAAACTTCTTTTCCCAATGAAATCTTTTTTTTTATGGTAAATTGCAAAATTTCGCTTTGTTTTTTAACATAAGTTTCATGGTTAACTTGCTCGTTTTTCAGGATCCAGAAACGAGTTTTACAGCTTGTGAATGTCTGTGCAAAATGTTTCTAAAGGAGGCAAATGTTGCATGGACAAGTATATTAAGCCGTTTGTTGCTCAAGGCATTTGATCCAGCAACCAACAACATTCCCAAATTGAAAGCTTGTTTGGTTACATTCATACCAGTATTTGCTGAGTGGAGCAGGTGAGTACTAATTACATGCTTCTGCGTCAACAAATTTTAATTGTTTGGAACAAACTGATATTTCAGTATGTTATTGTAATTTGAATACTCAACATGATTGATATATCACTTTGATTATCAATTTCCGTATCCATGGCATAATAAAGGTATAGCGCATTAGCTGTCATTTTGATAACTTAGTCTAGACTTTGAAATAATGGCTGTTATATAATTAATTTAGTGAATTAATTCATTTTATAGGGAACATCAAATGCTCTTGGTTGAAGCATTTCCAGAAACTTTCGATGCATTGCGTAGTGATGAACAGTTCGTTGGTTCGCTTTCATGTATAAATGTTGCAGCAGTTGGATCATGCTTTGTGCACGCGACAAGTTCACAGTTACTGAATGGTGCTGATAAACAGGTACAGTTTGGCATGAATTTTTAATTTTGAGCATACCATTTAATTTCTTTGCAATTCTTAGAGATGAATTGGTGATTATTTAGCTGGGTTTTTAGAGATAAGGTGCGTATGTAGTGTAGTAGATCGGAACTATAGGAAGATAAATTGAGAGAACGCTTCTATAATTGTTTTAAAGTTTTACTTTATTTCGATAATGTCATCGGTGCATTGAGAATCTAGATGAATGGTATTAGATAGTTTTGTCAGCGTATCGAGGTTTTTAAAAGAACTTAGACTCTTTTAAGGAATATTTTTGAGTTAAATTAGTCATTTTGTTCATTGCTTGTCCTAATTTTTAGAAAGGATCAGTTCATCCCTTTTTATGCCAGAAAATCCTGGCTGCACTTAGTGATGATCCGGAAGATGACTATGCCTCAATATATTGTAAGATGCTATCAGATATTGATGCAAATGATTGGACGAATATTACGGAAATAAATGCTTTAATTGCTGATACGGACGATGTGATTGATGTAAGTAAAAATATTTTATGAGACTATTTGTCGTTCTTTTCAGTTAGCTATGTCGAGATAAATTTCTCGGTATCATATTTTCCGTCAATTTCCATGTGAAAAGCTACTGATAGCTGAAAAGTGATTGGTCAGGATATTCTGGTCTTAAAGCAGACTATAAAAATAATTTCTAAGCTTTTGAAAGCTAAATTTGGTGAACGAATCATTTCCACTAAGCTTTATAACTTAAAGTGATCTTGAAAGATGATATCTGGGTTATATGTTTAAGGTTAAAAGGTACTGATGTCAGTAGAGGTCAGTAGAGTTATTATTTGTTATTGAGAAATTGAGTTCATTTTAGCTCTATAGCGATATGGAAGAAACTCGAGAATACATTCGATCATTGGTGTCATTTTCCAAAAAGTTGCGAAAAAGAGTTGCCAGTTTGGAAACGCTGATTTCAACAAGGAAGGTCAGTGCTTGGGATATATGTGTTTCACCTACCGGAAGCAATTTCAGCCATTAGCAGTTTTTTTACCTTGTTTTGTTTTTACTTCCATATTGCCATTGTTTTGTTATTTTCATGAAAGCTTTCATCGAAGTCTTTCCGAGTTTCAATTGTTTGCATATTGCGAAATGTTAGGATGATGTATATCGTCGCCACTACTTCAAGGAATTGAAGCTGCACTTACTTTTTTGAAAATTCTATAGAATTCATACCAAAATAAAGGAATTCTGAAATGGTGACGATGTCATCCGTTGTACGGGTTGTTATTTTCAGCATGGTGACAGCGAATCCGTAAATGAGCATGATGATGATGATGAAAGTGAAATTTTAAAGGTTTCGAAACTTGTACTTCGAGAAAGTAACAAGACAAATGGTTGTAAGCCCCAAGCAAACAAACAAAGCAAAAGAAAAATGTGTATTGATTCGAAGTCTAAAAATCCGACTAAGGTTATTTTTTCGGAAGGTGTTCGGAAAGTCCATTGTAACTTTCATAAGCTGAATTCCTCCATAAAGCCGGTAGAGTCTTACTTAAGATAGATATTTTAAAATTAAAAGACAATATTAGAAAAAAGTCTTTTGCTCATCGCTTCCCAGGATTTCATGAGCTTTTTTAGTTTCAAATTCTACCACTGTTGTGTTTTCTTCCACCTGCTACCATGCAAAGTGATATTGATATTGTTTGGGATAATGACTGATTATCTATATGTTCCGTAATGAAATAGTTATTTGCCTGAAAACTTCAGTATATGACATATTAGCTTGTGTATCGGATGGATCATCTTAATGTTTAGTATATAAGATGTTGTTGAAAATTTATAACATACGTACGATAATGCAAAGCACGGTTACATGATATCATACAAATCTGCTGAAACCATTTTCACTGCATTCATATCTGAATGATGGATATTGCGGGATTTTAATTATTAGCATCTTTGCAATGGATTGAAATTTGATAATATCAAGCAAGTGGTAAACTAGGCTTTGTGATTATCATATCCCTCTTTTCACCTAAGGATAAAATTAAATTGTTAAAAATGATTCTTCATCATCTGTTCATCTTAGGAAAAAGAAAAGTTGATTTTAATTTTACAATCATGGTATGGTTCTTCGCTTACGTGTTTTCTGCGTTCCAGCATTTCAGTATAAAACTGACTTACAATTAACATCTGTTTAATATTTTGATCATCAGATACTTAAAAAGTGGGGTTTCAGCCAAGATTTACGAAAACGAAGATCATATCACGTGATATAAAAGAATTACTGCGAGAGGATATAGATCAGAATAAGGATGATCAAGTTTCAAGTGATAATAATGGAATATTCAAAACCAAACCCAAACTTATTGCTGTTACGCCAAGTACACAACGCCAAAGACCTTTGCTGGCTCGTGCAGCAAAAGTTGCTCAAAAAATTTTGAAAGAAGATTCACTTGATGAGGAGGAATGAACTAGAAGCGAGTCGATCATTGGATACGATTTTTTTACTTGAGAATTGTTGTTTAATAGAAATACTCTATGAGTCAATGTGATATAACTTTGTATTTATGCAGGCAGTATGTTATCATGGATTAGAAAAGTCTATGTGGAACTAATAATTCTTCTAGTTTTCTGCTTTTATCCACTTCATTCCATATCCTGTCTCTTCGTGTGATCGTCGCATTTCACTAGAAGGTAATTCCCTTATTCGTTTCTTTATACATTTGAAGAAAGAATAATGGTTTAGGCAAAGGCCTGTAATGTATTCTTTAACAAATCTCAAATTTCTCATCATTTTGCGGTATATTATCATCTTTTTCAATGAATTATGCATACATTTACGATAATTTTCATTGCAAATATTTTTTCATAAATTTCAAGTCTTTGAATGTCTTACATTTAATAATATTCTGTACTACATGCATTCAATTTTTTAAATAATATTGGAAATTATTGTTGCCGAGGCAGAAGGGAATCCATCAAGAATTATTTAATTTTGCGTGTCTGAAAATCTTTTGAAATTTTAGGTTTGAAATGTCTGTTTAATTAGTATTTGCATGAAATCGATAATTAGTTTGTTGCAGATGAAGCTGCTTAACCTGCATAAGTTCAAGTCAAGACTCTGTTGAGATCACTTGTTCTTTTTTTACTCTTTTCATCAATACTGCCACTCCAAAAATAACCAAGTACCATATGTTTTATATTTCTTTATCCTTCTATGCCTAAAACCGTTTTATACATGTAAATTTTTTATCAGCACTATAAATGATATGCTATGCTTCTTATTCATTAAAAAAGTCCAGTTATTTCTGAGATTTTTCTCTCTTAACCTTTCTTTTTTCTTTTTTTTTTTTTGTTCTAATAAATTGAAAGCAAGACATTAGTAAGAAATGTATTATACGAAAATAGCAGTATTATGTAAAAATAGGACCAGAATGAATCATTTGGAAATTAGCTAAAACCAATCAGAAGCGCAGTCAAGAATCTCACATCCATTACATGTTTCGTTCGGGAGGAGATTTCGGAATTTAGATTTTTTTAAATTTTAATCTAATTACCGAGTTACCCCTATAGAAAAAGAAGAAACTTTCATATCTTTTGATTCTTTTTTCACGTAAGGACACAAAAATTGCTACTACAAGAAAAATTTCTGGAAAATGGAATTTTTAAAAATATCCTCGGCAATCATAAACTTATGTCATTTTGGCAGGATTCATCACAATATAATAGCAATTATGTAGATTAATTTACTTAATGACCAATGTCATAACTTCATTCATGGCATTGTGAGATAATCATCATGCTTGGATTATAACAATCACGTCATCAACGAGGAAAATGATATTTAATTAATCAGCAGTAAATTTTAAGTAGCAAATTTAATATGATGTGTATACTTCAAAAAAATAAATAAATAAATAAAATAAAAAAAAAATAAAAGAAAAGAAAAGAAATTGATTGTATTTGAAAAAATGAGAGTGAAATAATGACATTTGCTTTGAACATTTAATAAACAAGCAGCATGGATATAACAAAAATCGGTTTTAATAGGCTTTCGTCATCTATTACCGATTATTCAAATAATCTAGAATTACTCAGTTTTAAATATAATTAGAACTTTTATGAATATAAGCTACATTAAAAATACCATTTCGGCACAATCACTGTGAAATGTGACTACTTGGTATAAATATGAAAGTATGAGATGAAAATATTTGGTGATATGATGCTATCTATTATCCACAAATAAGTAATAGGCACAGTCAAACTTGTCAAAAAATTCTGACTTTCTTTGCCGTAGATACATTTATTTAAAATTTTATATTTAGCAAAATATAATATCAACAAATCATTAGCCAAATCACTGCGAACTTAATTCAGTGATAATTTAAATAATAATAGATTCAGCTTTAAAAAAAGAATCATGCTACAAATCAAATAATATATCAAAATTTTACTTTTTCATGTAAGGATTGGCTCTTTGAATTGTTATTGTATTTCAGTGCTTAGAATCATTTACATAGTTTTCCTTTTTCTTTCCTTAAAATCAGTAAGTAATGCTTGGAAAAGTTTTAAATAATTTAACTTTTTACTTAAAATTCTCCTCTCAAAAATTCTGAAATTTTTTGTAACTGCTATGTGGCTTCAAAGTAAACATTTTTTTTTTCTGTAATAAATAAGTGAATTAAAAACAAAAATATTTATTGAAAAATTGAAGTTCAAGTGAACTGTGCAAGTTTTTGACAAGTTTTTGACAAGAAAAACTCCGAAATCCCGTTAAGAAATCAAATTGATTGATAGGTGGGAATAATCACAATGATAGGAAAAATTTTTAAATTGAAGGAGGAATTTGTTATTTGTTGGACTCAAATAAAAATTTTCGAGAAGCGATTTAGACAAAGAATATCAAAAATTTTGTTATATCCTAATTTTATTTTTGTTCCTAAATTCAAAATTTTAGTCTTTGTAAGTGTTTCTATAATACAAATATATTATTCAGAAGTGATTTAGTCAACTGATTCAGAAGTGATTTAGCTAACTGAATTATTATTTGATGTCATTTTACGATTTCTGATTTATTTGAAATTTTCGATGATTTTATTTTCATATATTATGTGTTTGCTTTCAGAATGAATGCTTAAACGTGAACATGCGTACTTAATCAGAACATATGCGTATCTTACATCAATTTTTACTTACATGGATTTCTGCTTATGTGTATGAATAATTTCACTGCATCTTTTATATTTTCAAATATATTTATTCTAAAATAGTGATAAAAATAATCGCACAGCATAATTTTCTATCATATATTATCGCAACATATCAATGATACTTTAAATAATGCCTCATTCCTTCAAGAACCACAATCGATGAGCACTTTTATACTTCATCTTTTGAGCATATTTAAATGCTTCTATAGCTTCATTAAGTTTATAATGTGCCAATGTTAATTTGTCCAGTTTAATTTTTCACGACCGAATCATTTCAATTGCTGCTGGCTATAGGTGAAATTGAAACGTAAAAAAATTTTCTTTTAACATCCAAATTGGTAATTATTTTTATCATGTAATGAGTAAAGTATCACTAATTACTTTAGAGTTATTGAAGCAGTAGTGATTATCTTGTAATAAATAAGATTGGACAACAATCTTATGATAATTTATAACTTACATGTTATAAATTTATAACACAATTTATAACAAATTAATTTATAAAATAAATAATGTAATAATTTTCATATAATGAAGGGGTTATAATTATACTCTTAATTACTGTTTATTCAATAAGAAGAAATGATAGTTATCATAAATATTACTTTAATTTCTAAAATAATAATGATTATAATGAATTGGAGAAAGAGATGCAATGTATGAGCATTAATATTTAATTGTTGCATCAATATGATCAGTATTAGTGGTTTACTCACTTTAGCATTTCTCTCACCTTACAACGAACAGATTAATAAGCAACTGAAACATTTCATTTTAATTGACAGTTTATCTTTTACTAATTAAATCTACCGATAAAGAAAAGAACAGGTGCTTGATTTTACAGTCGATAAAAACATTCAAAAAACTGAATGAAAACTTTTTTTTAATAATTCGAAAGACGTTTCGGCGGGACTATTATTTATTCAAAAAACAAACTATAAAAAATATAGAAAAGCAATTTGATTCATATTGTTTCAATATTAAAAACTTTTTTTAATTTTTTTATTTGATATGATAATTTTCCAAATAAAAATCTCATTCTTTCTTCAGAAAATTGTTAATGATATTACAATGGAAAAGGACATATAAGTGATATATTAATAATATTTTCGATGATCAATCAAATATCAGTTAGTTAATCTGCAACTGACATTTGATTGATCATTGAAAATAAAGAAGAATAAAAATTTTGAAAGAAAATTTCGAAAAATTCACAAAATTTAAGTAGACTTCATTTTCATCTCGTTTTTTATTTATTGTTATACAATAGTAATAATTCAATATGCTATAAATTGCACTTTCAATAAATGCCAATACTGGTATCCTATTGCATCCATAAGTAGAAGGCAAATGAGTAATTAAGTATATTTACTTATTTCAAATAGCATTTACAATTTTGGAAACTTATGTATTGGAATTTTTGATAACACCTTCGAGATTGATTTCCTTAGCGACAACTTCAAGTATCGGAACATTCACATATTCAGCACCTTATGCCATCAACATAATTTTCCCACCGTCTTTCACTGCCTGAATTTCAAAAAATCTTCAAATTCTATGCTGGTATGGACAATAAAGCTTCATAAAATATTTTACAAAAATACTTAACAAAAGAATACAAAATTAATTCAATTTTAATTTTAATGAAATAAAGAGATTAAAAACTAAAATATGAAAATCACTTATTCTGGAAGCTATTTCTTTGTTTTTAAATAAACCTTTTAAATAGTAATTTTTCTCCTTTAGAATTCAAGTTCTAAAAAAGTATCGATAGTTTAGTTTTAATTAACCTTAACAGCGAATTTAATGCTGCACTGTGCCCCGCAACATTCAACGACCACATCCGCTGCTTCACCCAATTTCTCCACGATAATTCTTGCGGTTTCCTGCGTGCTAAGATCTTTAACAATGACAGTTTCATCTGCACCAACTTCTTTAGCGATCTTTAATCGATATAATCGATGACCCATAATATCGTTGCATTAGTTGCTTTCACTATCATCATCGAAATTAGACCAATAAGGTTTAGAATAATATTTTCCAAATGAAACTTAATTTCCATCTACAGAAATCCTTTGACAACAGGTTTTCTGCAATCTGAATATAAAATTTTTAATTCAGATATTAATAAGTCCAATAAAAAGAATACCGATGATGTTTTTAAAATTTAGGAAGATAAAATGTGGAAAAAAGAAAGAGAAAAAGAAAAAAAAACAAAGAATGTAGATGAAAAAATTATTTGATACTTAAAGCTTTTTCCACAATTCTTATGTGAAATACATTACATTAGCATTAACCACAGGAATTTTTATGTTATCAAAAATTAATTACGATTAATATTATGATATAACTTCCAAATTTTACACAAATCCTACGTTAATTATTTCAGCATTTTAATATTGTAATACTTTGATGTTATGATTAATGATGCTGCAATCGAAATATTGATACTATGATTAAAAATTAACCGGCGCAAAGTACCAGTACGTGACTACCAATTCCGATATTTGCTTTACGACAAACATGCAAGCCAGAACTGAGTAGTTCCAAAAATGATGCTTCTTCCATTGACATATTATTTTGAATCTTATAAGAATAAAATTGAAAACAAAGAATTGGTTATTCAAACCGCAATAAGACTACAGACAGCTGAATCGATAAAATTTTAATTATCTATAATTTTCTGTTTTCATAGAGAATCTAAAGAATAAGCGTGATATTTGTTAATACAAATGATACTTTTATCACTTATACAAATTATCGTTCATGTACTTTCATTTGCTGTCATAACTTTGTCATAAATATATCATTATATCAATGGAGAAAACTAACTTAAAGCAATAACCAGCGCCAACGGTAAAAAACTTCGCATAGCGCCATCTGCAGTGGAAATGCAAAAAATTCCATTTCATGGCATAAATTGTATCGTCAACATCTACATAATTATACCTGGATCAATTGCTGCTCTATCACCTTTAATGAGGAAAATTTTTAAATTATTTATTACCTGCTGATTTATTTGATCACATATTTAACGATAAATATTGTTTATTAAGTTTTTATTTTCTTTTAAAATTTTTCCCTAAACATTCTCGAAATTAAAAATTTTTTATTAATTTAAATAAAAAATTTAAACCATTTAGATGACATACTTTTCATAACTACAAAGGAAAAAAAAAAAACAAATTACATCAAATTATTGATCATTAAATTCAGAACCAAAAAATTGTTGCTTTAAAAGAAAAATTACTGAAAAAAATTTTTTTTTCTTCAAATTTCGTTCTTTATCTCTTATTTTTTTATTTTTTTGCTTTTTATTTGTGAAAATTTTACGTAACCTGCAAATGGCAAATCGTTTAACATCAGGTCCAAGATCGGAAACAATACCACTACACTCGTGGCCCATTATCATTGGCTTCAATGGCTGAAAAGGTCCAATTCCACTACGAGTCCAAAAACTTATGCCCGCACCACATTTACCAACCATGACACTTTAATCAACAACTGACCAGCTTTCGAAAGTGGTATTTCACGTTTCTACATTCTAAGATCATCCTTACCATGTAATACACATGCCATATTTGTACTTATCTTGCTTCTGCCTTTATTTGCTTCTATCAAAAATATTCTGCAATTGGCAGTATTTCTGTTGCCTGCAGAAATTTAAAATAATTATTCAAATACTAATAAGAAAAATGATAATAAAGATGCTCACAGATTAGCAATATATGGGCTAAAAATAGATATATAAATTCTTTTAATTATAATAACTAATATTTTATTGCTAATTTTTTAATTGTTAAATGGAAAACCTAGTTATCAATCTCACTGATGTATTCCAGCCAAAATGTGATAATAAGATAACATAGTGAAATCAAATGCAAGTTTAAATACTAAAATTAATCGATCTTTTTATTTCAAACTGATGTTTTAATTAAAATTTAATCTTTCATTTGCTATCTTTTTTGTTCCTCAATATGAATTTTATTTAAGAAGTTTAATAGGCAGATAATAATTAGCAGTATCCATTTAAGAATGGGAATAAGATGATCGAATTGATATGATTTTAATATTCGATACGGCCTTATTCTTTATATCAATTTTATTCCGAAATAATTTATAGTCATTTTCTACCTCATAAATGTCATTTCTGTATTTTAGAATCGGAAATTTAATAAATTAAATTAATCGAATGAAAAATTCGATTATTTTACTCTATTAGAGATAATGGATTTTCAACCCGAATAATACCAGTTCGAAACAGTCTTTCGAAAGAATAATGCATATGCAATCCGAATATTTTTTTCCAAATTGTCAGCATATCATTCATTGTTTTATTTTTGTCCTTTCATATTGAGAGAAGGGAAATTATTAATAAATTTGTTCTGATGACTGCAGTGTTATCATCAAATAAAAAAAAGAAAAATTTGCAATGTTCACCACTAATAAAATTTAACTTTCATTGAAAATTTTTTTTTAAATAACTTGTACTCCAATTGAACAAGATTTTTTTCAGTGCTTAAATATTATTAAATTATTTGCACAAAATGAAATATAGCGAAATTAATCAAATGGATTAAATGCAATGATATTACGATTTAGTACAAAATAATTTGAAATATATTAGTATTATAAATGTATTAACGCATAGCTGCAGTCCGATACGTTTCCAACTATTTTGAAATAATAACTATTTATTAGATAAGTTTCTAACTATTAACCATTTAACAGAAACATTTATTCATTGCAGTATTTATTTCCACTTATTTCAACTGATTAGGATTAATTTTTTTGGCTCTTCGATATCAAAATATTTGGATGTAATACTGAGAAAAAATAAATAATTCCATAAATGCTAAATATTTATACTGAGAAAAAATAAATAATTCCATAAATGCTAAATGCTTAATTTTTAGATTTATTGTTTTTCAATCCCGAAATTTCATATTAAATGCAAATTTTATTGCTTTTTATAACTTTATAAAACAATATTCTTCCTTTCTGTTCTTTGTTATTAAGAATTCTATTTCGATCAGAAATTCGTATATTTCATTTTTTTTTCTGCAATAAGTAAGTTGGTATATCTATAAAATTTCCATGTCATTTATTTTTAAATAATTTTTTCAAGATATATTTTAACTTTTAAGATTGCTTAGAATTAATATAAAACTCCTAAAAGTTCTGATTTTATTTGTATGATAAATTTATTTGATAGGTAACAATATCAACAACTGAGGAAGTAAGCATACGATTAGTAAATATAAAAAATAAAACAAAACCAATCAAAAAAAAAAAAGAAAAAAATTATCATGCGAACATGTAGTACCAGAAGTTTACGCAGAAAACTTAGGAAATAAAATGACTGTAAACTTTAAAATACTTGCAGGCTGCGAAATGAATGTTGTAGACTAAACACTTGTAATGAAAAAAAAGAATGATGAAAATAATGACGATAATGTAGTGATAGAAATGAAAATGGCATTTGGACACGTAAATTCTTTTCTCTGCTATTTAAAGAATAAAGCAAAAACATGCAAAAATACAATTGTTCGTTGAGAAAAAAAATAGAATAGTAGCTAAACACAAGGCAAAAATTATTTGTCTATACGTGTTTGTAAGTGCATCTATCCAATTGTAGGAATGGCGATAAATAATTGACAAGTTCATCCAGGAAGATGGCCTTTTCTACTTCCTTGTTGCACGACTGGTTATAAGTTGGCGTAATCGATGAAAGATTATTAACATTGCAGTCGAGTGCTCAGGAAGTTATTTTTTCGTTAGCTTGATATATCTGAATTGTTACTATGTAAATCATCATCAGAAGATTATGAATGTAGACAGTAATCAACAAAAGGAGACAGTCAACGCAAAGTTAATAATGAATAAGAGAGTCAGTGTAAACATGAATCATTTATAGGAAACAGTCAAAGTAAACATTAATTATTAGGAGATTTATCATTGATGTAGATAATAATCATTAAGATGAGGTCATTTATATTACCATATTACGGGAAGGGTCAGAATAATTTTGTAGACAGAGAAAAAGCAGTAAGTCAACGATTTTTCAATGTTTTAGTTAATAATGATCCCCATGGCTAACAGTAAGGACTCATTGCCATAATATATTATTCTATTTCTGTCATAACTTATTCTATTTCTTGCTGCTAACAACAAGGATTCATTGTCATAACTTAAATGATTTCATTTTTAGGCAAGTTTCGTTTCTTTAATTTTTTGCCTAAACTACTGTTTTTCAAACTTTTACCATGAAATCTTTTAACTTATGTGGGTATTGAAAGCTAAAATGTTTATCTAATTTAAAAAGACTTTTAAAATCTATTTGAATGTAATTTTTAACAATAAAACGAATTTTCCTCCTACACTTTTTTTTTTTGATTTTCATTTTATTTTAAATTTAGATTGTCATGTAATGAAGATATTATACATTATGAGGACTGGAATTTCAGAGAGTGAGAAGAAAAAGAAAAATCCTTGATTGACATTCTTTTCTCTTATTTTAGAGATATTGTCATTTGCGATCATCGATTGCGTTCAAAACAAGAAAACTGTTTTTCATGTCCCAGCAAAAATATAAATCTGAAATTTTTTAAATCTGATAAAACATCATAATTTATTTGCGCTGTCAGTGTCATTTTCAGTCAATATCGTTAGGTATTCATTTTTAGGACAAAATATTGCAATCATTTCTATCAAAGGTGATATCACAAATTATTCTTAGAGTCATGTCATAAAATATTATCCTAAGACTAAGCCCACACATTTCAAATGACGATGCATTCATTATTTTCAGTGGTAAAATTGAACAATATGTAGATATATATATTTTTTATGTATATTGTCTAATTACACGAATATATACAAGTGTCGGATATTAGCAGTGTCGAATATTAGCTTTTCACACAATATACACGCTATTTGACGTCAGATTATTTATTGGAATCTATTTTATTAGATCATTTGCAAATAATTCAGGTTAAATTCAACTGTCAGTGTTTACAAACTGTTTAATCCATTTAGATTATTCTGAAATTTCTAATCTTGACCTTTTCATTGCCATTTCATTGTCAACTTTTTCATTGTTGATTATATTTTAATTCTATAATTAATCTACTTGAATTTTCCCGATTTAGCAACAAAACCTTTAAAATTCGAAAAATCGATATTGTTATACTTCAAATTATAATAATATTTATAGTACGCTTAAATCACAATCATGGCATTTTAGATTTTACACTCAAAGTCCAGATTAATTTTAATACAAAATTTCAGGAATAATAATTAAAATTGCTCTGATGCTTGGTTTATTTTTTTCTTGATTTATTTGGCTATTTTACAGAATATGATAAATAGATATAAATTATTTTGATTTGCAACAAAACACTCAATTTTATTTGTGATTATAAATTTCATTTTTTCTTTTTTTAATGAACTGAATGAAATCTTTCAAGCTTGCAAAAAGTGTAAGTAAAATCACCTTTCAATATTGCTTATTTCTTTGTTCTTAATTTTAAATTCATGGCCATTTTCTTTCCTTCTTTATTATTTATTTTTTAATTAAAATCAGTATGAAATACCGAACAATTTATGAAATGTTGATATCATCAATAATTTTATTTTTTTCTTCCAAAATCGTTAAAAGATATAGTATTGTTGTTGTATATTATTATAAAAAAAACTAAATAGAAAACATTTTTCCTATCGAAAAATATTGATCTATCGTAGCAACTATCGTGGTAACAGTTGTTGTTAAGTTTGCTATGGAATTTAACAGCCGTTTTCCTGATTTGTTCTTTAGTTTTCGTTATCAAAATATGCTCAACTTTGATAACAAATCATATTCTTTAAATTAGTTTCTTTTTTTACAGCTGCAAAAAAAGCGAAACAATGAACAAAAATCAATTATCGATAACAATGATAAATTTACGTAATATCAATATGGTTGTCACTATTGGCACTTTTCTTGTTATCACACCTACTCCGTGTTTTTTGGATATACCACCAGAAGCAAAAATGACAACTGTATATTTTTTAAGTTTCATTATATTTTCTTTATTTCGGACTAATAAATTAATTTGTCGCATTGTTACTTCTTTTATTATCTCAATCTATAAATATCGTATATTTTTCATGTCTCATCTTGTAAATTATCGTTTACTTAAATATCATATAAATTTTGTATATTCAGCAATGTGAAGAATGAAATTATTAAATGGTAATTATCTTTATGTTGCAATTATCAAAATTGTTGTGCATATATACATCATTTTATATATCCACAATTTTTATGATAAATTTAGATAAACCAATTCTACACAATTACACTTTACTTAGATATAAGTTCGAGGGATTCTTATCTTTTATTTCTTAAAATTTTTTTTCAAATTTGATAATATAAAAAATCAATTGTCATGATTTTTTTCTTAGGTTGAAATAATACTTTACCACGGTTATCCGGTGCAGGTATTTCACGCTCATACTATTGACGGTTATATTTTAGAACTTCATCGTATTCCGTTTGGTAAAAACAGTTAGTTTTATTTCAAGTCTTCACAATAGCTTGTTTATATACTAAATAAGAGAGAAAAAGAAGTTTTATCATGTTATTGATGATGAATTTGATTATTGAAAATGAATTTGACCATTTAATTAAGAGAATGCTTTCTTCATAGCAATCTTATTGTTTACCAAAAATATTCTTTGAATCAGTAACTTAATGAAATGATCAATCAATCTATCATTTAAATATGCAATTCATTCCATCGCTAATTCTCCTTGCATTAACTATTCCAACATTTTGTCATCTGCCCTTATTTCTTTTCTTCATTACAATTCTCGTGACATAGTGAACATATTCAAAGCTAAATATTATAAGCATTTGCGTGAATATTAATATAAAAATGGTTACATCCTCTTGATAAATTTTCAGACTCTTTCACTAAGCGAAAATATAGTCCCCCAGTTTTCTTGCAACATGGCTTACTTGGCTCAAGCGCTGATTGGGTAGAAAATCTTCCAAATGAATCTTTCGGTATATTTCCCATGAGAAGTTTGTCAAAAATTAATCAATTAATCACATTAAAATATAATCAAGTTAATATAGTTTGTATAGTGCAACCGCAAGAAAGTATAGCTAAAGAACTGCAGTAACGTAAGTAATGTAAATTAGCAAGTAAAACAATGTTTGATAAGCCTATCTATTATTAATAAGTCAGTTTCTTTTTTAAATTTTATTGTATTGGGTGATATTCACGATAGGACTTTTTTTTTTTTTTTTAAAAAATATGGAAACAACCAAAAATAATTGACATTTTAATTATTCTTGGTTGTTTCCAAATTCTATTTCAATTTTATCATTCATCCTGGCTGACGCTGGGTTTGATGTGTGGCTTGGTAATTCTCGTGGAAATATATACTCATTAAGTCATGTAAATTATTCAGCAAGCGATGAATTATTTTGGAAATTCAGGTAATTAATGAAAATTTATAACTAAAAGAATCGAAATTTGGAGTATTCTAATTACGAAATAATTTTGAGTAACAAATTAAACTTTATGAAAAGAAATTTTCTTATATTCATCAATGCTGCTAATTTTTTTAATTGCAGTTGGGATCAAATGGCAAAATTTGATTTAGATGCAATGTTTGATGTGGCACTAAATGAAACCAAGCAGAGTAGCTTATATTATGTAGGATTTTCTCAGGGTACATTGATTTTGTTTGCCAAGCTTTCACAGGATCCAGATTTTTCATCAAAGGTTTTTTTCAGATTTTGTTTATTGCTTAAAATCTATGATTAAAGTAATCTTAGCTTCACAGTAGATTTGCTAATTGATAAAAACAAAAATGATTTAAAACTATGTATAAGCACGGATTTGAAAATGTTTCACAATAGAAATAATCAAACGCAATAATATTAACAGTATTACTTTTTATCAAAGAAAATGAATTCTGAAATTTTATAATCAAGATGAAAAATTGAAAAAAAAGTGATAAAGCATTGAGTATAGATTAATTCAAAAAAGTCAAAAGGATTATTTCGATAAAATAATTAAACAGTAAAATTTTCAGATTCGAAAATTCTTTGCACTAGCACCAATTGGAACTGTTGCTCACGTGAAGGGATTGTTACGGCTATTTGCTACCAAACTTTTTCCTACTACCAAGATACTATTTATATCATATAATATTCATATTATAGTAATAAGAAAACTAATTTGGATTAAAGCGATGACAAAAAAATTGCCTATTAATTATTTTCTTCTATTGCTGTTATTGATGAAAAAAGGAGTGAATTGATTGATAAAATATGAAATTAATTTTCATTTCAGATAATACAACGATTCTTTGGCACTAAGTTTTTTATGGCTAATAGTAAATTATCAAAAATACTTAGTATATCAATTTGTAAAACTTATTTTTTCAATCCATTATGTAGCAATGTTCTTTTTCAAATAGCAGGCCCCGAGAGTAATCAATTCAACAAGGTAATACATTTTCTGCGATTTTAAATTTTAAAATGCTTTTTTTTCTGTTTATTGATAACATATAAGTTTCACATACAATAAAAAGTAGTGATTAAATGCATAAAAAATTTTTAGAGTCGTTTAGTTGTATATATCGCAGGAGAAGGTGGTACATCGGTGATGAATATCATTCACTGGATGCAGATGGTCAACAGTGAGAAAATGCAAGCTTATAATTATGATTCAGTGGAAGAAAATCAAATACACTACGGACGGGTGATATTTTAAGTTTCTTTATTCTGGTTAAAAAACTTTGTAGTTCGATTAAATTTAAAAGAAAATATTAAATCATACTTGCTTATGCTTAATGAAATCCAAATCAAGACTTTGCAAAAAATTATAATAAATCTTTCTTATTATTTCCAATTTTTTCTCCAGGATTCACCACCAATCTATAATATAAGTTCGATTAACGTTCCAATTTATTTGTATTGGAGTAAGAATGATTGGTTAGCAAATGCTGCAGATATTGAGGTTCGCTACTCAAGTATCAATTATTATTTTAAACAAATAAAAGAGTTGATTAAATGATATTAAATTATTTTGAAGAATAAAATATTCTTTAAAAAAAGGACGAAAATTGTTATTGTATTGTAATTGTTTTTGTTTCTTTTCAGAATTCGTTGCTATCAGTTTTGCCGAATAGTTCAATCAAAGGAAGAAATCAGTTAAAAGATTTCAATCATTTGGATTTCATTTGGGGTTTAAGGGCTTCTGTCGAAATTTATCACCCAATCATATCGATTATTAATAAAGAAAGTGACAGAAGAATTGCTTAGTATTTTAAGACTATCTTATCAGCATTGTATCCCATAAAATAAATGAAACAAAAACTTTTTCAAATTTAATTTATATCTGAAGAACATATAAAATATTACTGCCTACCAATTAGTAAGATTCATTCGTAAAGAATAATTGTAAGAATAATTTTCCAAAATTTGTTTTTTTGACTTGAATCATCCCTTTAATTCTTTAATTCATCCATCCATAAAACATGTAAAACTATTTATAATTTTTACATATGTGAACAAATAAAATCATTTTTTCCATAATTCCGAAATTAAATTTTTTTCAATTTTTGATATTTAATTTAAATTAATATACTTATTCCATCACGCTGATTATTGTCAATCATAGATAAACTTGCTGCATCATTGAAAAAAATAAAAGAAATGGAACATCAAATGTCATATGCGAGTTACACAAAAATATTATAAAAGGATGTTAAGTGTTTCGAAAATTTTTTCAAACTTCTTGTCGTTGACAAACTTTAAACCGAAAGCAAATATTCGCATAAACAAAACAAATTTTAGAATAATCCAACGAAAAATAGAACAACATATCCATAGTGCCTAAAGTAGATAAACAAGAAAGAAAAACTATCGTTTAAACTTGTATGCTTTATATGATTGGGAAAAACAAAAATTAGGCGATAAAAGTCACTGATAGTCTAATAAACTAATCATTGATAATAACCTAATAAATTAACAATTAGAAACGGTTGACATGAACGACGGAATGATACTTCCACAGTATAATCATTACTCTTTTTGGCAATATATTGTCTTTACTTAAAACTACGAAAGGCCAATGTTTAAAATATTTATACAAGTCAATATTGTTGATGCAAACATATTCAATGATCAAAGTTCGTAGTTAATTGCATCATTACTCTAATTAATGTATAAAACACTTATGTTATATTCATTGACTACAATTTTTTATTGACTAATTTTGTCCCACGTAATTAAGATGCCTTCCTCCACACAGCATATCGCACATAAATACACATACATAAGTATACATGCAGCACACACATGCAGCACACACAAATAAACGCACATGTGCCTACACGAATGGATACAGGTACATTACCTGTAAGAGATTGCTGTACAGACACTGCATCGCAGTGTATAAGTCTTTCTCGAGAAAAATGAATTTTTTACATTTTAATAGCCCAATATGCTTCATTTCTTTTTCTCTCTTCGGTCCTTCAGAATCCATTTATCGTTCCTGTTTAATCACAACTTTTTATTCCCGATGAAATCTTAGATTGTATTAAATTGTTGAAAAATGTTAAAGGTCAATGAAAATGAATAAAGAATAAGATTAATGAATAAGTGAAACGAAAATAAATAATGAACAAAATATAGCCGAACAAATGAGAAACGCAAATTAGCAGTAATTGACCAAAAGTTAAGTGTAGTAAAAAGTCAGCATAATGCTATAAATCATTATTGAACAGCTGTTTGCAACGATTTGCGATGTAGAAGTGGAGAGACTTTGGTAGCGCTGATGATTATTGCTATCAAAAATCGATGATTACTATTGTCTTCACACTTCTTACTTACGTCGAACTGTATCAAATAACAAATGCATTTTCAATTAAATCACTTCCAGAAGCTACGATGACAACTGTAAGTTTGAAAACGAAGTTAAATTATAGTTAGAATTAACTCAAAAATTTCAAAACTTATAATTTTTAATGGAAAACAAATAGCATTTATTTTTTGAACAAAATATAAAGTGGATAATATTTCAGATTTCGCAAGTTTTTTTAATTCTTATCAACTTGTTAAATTTTTTTTTCTAAAATTCTTTGAAAAGAAACTAAATTCATTCATTTCATGTTGTTGAATTCTATGTCATTGAACTTTTTTTCCCCGTAACAACAATTTGGATAAGTAACAACTATTGTGAATATTTTTACTAAGAATTGTCTTTTCTTTTTTCTATTTTCAGCTTGAAATTGTCACTTATTACGGATATCCATCTGAAATGCATACTGTGACAACAGACGATGGTTATATACTCGAGTTACATCGTATTCCAAGCGGCAAAACAGGTAATTCGAAATTTCTAGAAATATTAAGAATTATGATGAGTATTGTATTCAATAATGCTGGGCAATAATGTCATATCGATTATTCAGAATATTTCGGAAGAAAAACACCATTGTTTCGTATGGAATATAAGATTTATTTTCATACAGTATGATATGGTAGCGTACTTATATTCATCCATACTAAATATTTTATACTACGCCCGACACTGTAGATGAGCATGATACATATAAAATTTGTTTCTCATCGAAGATGAGTATTCACTCAATTCAGAGAATCGTACCGGAAATGAATCGAAATCTGTAGTATTTCTACAACATGGTTTTATCGGTTCAAGTGCCGTCTGGGTGACTAATTTACCCAATCAATCTGCTGGTTAGTATCGATAATAATTCAACGCTAAATTTATTAAATAAATCTTACCTTTCTTTCCTTTCTTTCATTTATTAACACTTTAAGCTTCTGAAAAAAAAGTACTTTCGACTGTAATTTCATTTAATTCGAAGTCGTCAAATTCAAATTTATTCATTTAATTGCAGTTTTCCATGTTTAGCATTTATATTTGCCGATGCGGGATTTGACGTATGGATGGGTAATGTTCGTGGTAACACTTACTCGACTAAACACGTCAACTATACACAAAATGATTTAAAATATTGGAATTTTACGTCAATTTTATCTTATTTTCTGTTTATATCATTTTTTCATTTTAATTTTCTATTTGGTTTTGTTAGGATAGTATTAGTGAAGCAGAAAAAAAGCTTTCCACTTTTCTAACAATAATGGAAAACAATATAATCTAGATTTGATGAATTTGCCAAATATGATTTGGATTCGATGATTAGTTATGTACTTAATCAAACTTGCCAGCATTCTTTGTATTATATAGGATATTCAGAAGGTACTCTAACAATGTTTGCGAAACTTTCAGTCGATCAAATTTTTGCTCAGAAAGTAAGAATTTTACAGAAGCAAAAGAAATTTTCTTCTTAAAAATTTAACATCCATTTTAATTTAGCTTTTAATATTTAGCAAAATAAAAAAAAAATCCAAAATTTAAGAGAACTGAATTTTGAAAATGATAAACTTGTCAATTTATCAGAATAAATTTTCAGATTAGAAAATTTTTTGCTCTGGGACCAATTAGCACAATGGCTTACATCAAAGGTTTGATAAAGATTGCAGCAACCAAATTTTTCCAGCCACTTAAAGTAGTTTTTCTTCAACACTTGACATATTTCATTTCGTCATTACTGATTTCAAGACGTTAAAGAATTAAATTACAAATTCAGTCAAATAATTTAAATCCGTTATATACTTGAAGATTAAAATCTCCGATTTATCGTAACACCACTTATACTAGATAATCAGTCATTATATTTCTTCCAACTTTCTTGTAGCTTTAGTCTGCAATCTGTTATTCCAAACAGTTCTTCAGACTTCTTTTTTTGAAAGTTTAAATCTGAAACTTTTAACATACTCTCTGCACCTTCTCCTTCTACGAAAAGTCATTTCTCAGAATTCATAAATACAATGGATAATTCGAAATTGTAATAATTATCAATTATAGTTCAATATTCAAGAAATGAAATCGCTTGAAAAATTACTTTTGCAGATGTTGATTAAAATTTCTGGTAATTTTATGGCCAATAAATCACTTTTACAAAAGATCAGTAAATCAACTTGTTCATTGAAAAGTATTGTTGAGCACTGCGAAAATATAATGTTTCAAATGATCGGACCTCCCAATGTTCGAATGAATATGGTAGTTTATTCATATGCTTTTCAAGCAGTTTTTTTTTCATAATATTTAATAGAGATTAATATTTGATGGGCACATAATTAAATAAATTTGTTTTAATATTAATTTTTCATTTTGCTTAGGATTCTTTATTTAAACCATGTTTTTTTTTTTTTTTTTTTTTTTAACGATATAATTCCAGAGCCGAATTCCGGTATATATGAGCCATATACCAGCTGGCACTTCCACGGCAAATGTCCTCCATTGGGCGCAAATGGTAAACAGTCATAAGATTCAAATGTATGATTATGGTTCAGTAAAAAAAAATATGATGCATTACAATATGGTTTGTTTATTCATTCATTGCAAAAAAAAAAAATTATTTACTTGTACATTTTCTAAAAATCTTTTAACATTTCAATTAGTTGCACTATTATATTTCGTGTAAACTTTTGAGAACATTATCTTCTCTATAACAGATTTAATTATTTACTATTAATATACAAATGGAATTCTAGTCTTTTTTGTTCTAATTTATATCTGTCAAGATGTGCCAAAATGACAAAATGATTCAAAATCTTAAAAAAAAAAAATGATACTTTTGATGTTTTGTAGAGTACGCCACCTCTTTATAACTTATCGTTGATCAATGTACCGGTTTATTTGTACTCGGGTGAGAATGATTGGATAGCTGATAAACGCGACATTCAGGCAATCAATTTTGATCTTCTGCTACTTCATCAAAAATTCACACTTAGCATTATATCCTTCAACTGATTTTACAGTCTTTAATGTTTCTCTTTAAATATTACCAGCTAAAATACTATTGCATAAATTTTCAAGTTCTAATTCGTTACTTTTCAGGATGGTTTATTAGCCAAAATACCGAGAAAATATTTGATACAAAACAATGAATTGCAAGACTTCAATCATTTCGATTTTGTTTGGAGTATTCATGCAGCTGATCAAATATATAAGCCTATCATTGAGGTTATAAGAAATGACAAAACTAAAATATAGCCATTCACATGCACTTTCCTCGAATGGAAATATTTCAGTGATTAAAAAAAAAAAAGATTAAATTTCAAATAATTTTAAGGATGAAATAAAATGTAATCAAAGTAACATAAAGATGAATGTCTACAAAAAGTAAGAGAAGTTTTTTGTTGTGAAAAATGAAAGTCTTGCAAAATCAAATAATTGAAATAAAGGACTTAATATTTTTTATTTAATAATATCACGTCTTACGTGGTATCAGAAATTACATCCAGAAATATCCCAATAATTTTTGATTGATTGATCATCCTGTGATAGATGCCATTTAAACGTTAATGTGCATATGATATCACTGATAAGACTCTATTCATGGATGCTTTTTGATTTAAGAAAAACTTAGACTTGACTTCTCTTTTTTGTTTGTTTTTTATCTAGTTTCTGCTGGATTAGACTTAAATGCAATCTCAATATTATATTTCTGTAAACTAATCAATTAATAATCAACTGTAGTGATCATTGGCTGCTAATATGGTTAAAAACATTTAATAAAACCGTGTAACATGAGATTTAAAGTTGTTACTGACAGTTCCACCAATGTATCATTTATTTATCTTTAGGAATTGACCAAGAATGGCAATCATATATTTTCTGCGAAATTGTTATTGATAAAATCTTAAACTTCGAAATCTCACAAACTCTCTCCAATGAAGGCTTACATTAGCAGTAAATATTAGCTAAAATATCATTAAAGATCCAATATCGGTACGATGATGAATAATTGCAAAAGCATTATAACAAATAATGCATCTTTTCTGAAATTCCAATTTTTTTGGATTCAATTTTTTTCTGGCACAAATAATAATTTTAAAATGAATCTTCGACTTCGACATAATCATATTTATCAAATTTTATTGAACTATATCGATTTCTCCCTTTTTTTTTTCTATTTTTCATTAAAATCAAATTAGGCATTGTCCCAAAATGTAGCAGTTAATATTTTTTAATCATAAGTTTTAGCATAATCTCAAGACAAACGTACTATTGCATCAGCATATCGTGGTATTATCATAAATAAAATATTAAAAAAAGCAAGAAGTTTTTTAAATAGTCAAATTTTTTTCGAATGTAAAAAGAAATAAGAATACTTTTCTTAGTTGAAGGGTTAAACGACGATGAGCCAAAATCCGTAACCCATGGCAACCTTTCAGGCAAAATTCATAGCACCCAAATACACATACGCAAACGTGCGTCATAATTTCCAATTATCCTGTTTACGGTGATATCTCGTAATGATTTTTTGGTAATATTATCTTATTAATTGCTTCTAAAATTTCTGTGAACTCTCATATGATCGATTAGTTTTATTGAAAAACCGTGAAAGCTTGTAATTTATTTTATTATACAGGATAAAAATAATAAATATAATTTTCCGAAGAACCTTATTTTATCTGGAATATCCATTTAGTCTTAAAAACATTGCTTATTTGTAAAATATCGATAAAAACAAAAATTTAAGAGTAATAATTAAGAAGATATCAAAATGCTAACATCAACCTTTGATCCAAATCTTCGATTCAATATTTCAGCAGACAAAATAGCACATGAAATCAATGAGGTTTGTGAATTTTTACTGTATGAAATTTGAGTTTGGTCATAAATAATTAATATTACAAGTAATTTTTCATATTATGATTAGGTTTCACTCGCTTGAAATATGAATTATGATTTGTTTGAATAAGTATATAAGAAGTATTTTAAGAAAATATTTCAGGAACAACATTTCACTACCAACACAAGGATAATATTTGATCAATCTAAAAAAGAACCATATCATTTTCAATCCGGTTTTCGACAAATTCACAAGAGATTGCGCAATGAATGGCGTTTAGAAGTGTTAGTATTTTTTGTAATGAAATGCGATGATAATGATTATTTATAATATTTAAAGCAATTAAGATAAAATCAAGTATAATAAGATCACTATAATCAGTATAATTCTTGTTAATTTGAAATTAAATTTGTTCAAAACTTTTTAGTAATACGGATGAAATTAATGCAAATACTTTGATTGAATGTTGCTTGTTTGTGATACCGTATCCGAAAGTGAAATTTTCACAAAATGAAGTAATCCTTTTTCAACTTCAAAAACTTTTTTTTTTAAAAATATTTATATGACATTTATTGCATGATACATATAAAAAGAAGTGTCGGCTAGAGACATATGTATAAGATGATCATATTTTATAAATATTAATGAATATTTCTTAACTTTAAGTTGAATTTTTTCTATCAATAAAATTTAATTTTTTTTTTTTTTTTAAAAATATTTATATGACATTTATTGCATGATACATATAAAAAGAAGTGTCGGCTAGAGACATATGTATAAGATGATCATATTTTATAAATATTAATTAATATGTTTAAAAAGGATTAATTTTTAAAATTTAACTAATAATTTCGACAATTTGCATTGTAGATTTATATGAATTCACAATATGATATAATGATAATTATAATATTTGTATTTTATTTGCAATTGAATATTGAATATTTTTTTTGTGTGCAACTTATCTGTTTTAGAATAATTAAATGAAAAAATTTTAAGGATAAATAACAATATCTTCACTTGCAGATCAATCTTCTAAAACATTTTATCGATGATGGTAATAATTTGTTAATAATGATGAGCGAGGGAGGTGAACAAGCTGCTGATACAAATATCAATTGTTTACTCGAACAATACGATATTGTTTGTAATAATGGTAACATTTAATATAAGTAATAATTTTAATTGTTAAAAAAAGAGATAATATCTTCAAATCTTTATTATTTAACTGTTATTTCCATCTTAATCTTAATTTAGTTTTAGTAAAATTAAATAATAAATTTTTCGAGTTAACATTAGAATCTTAAATTATTATTCTTGTTGATTTAAATTAAAATATTAATTTTTAGAAATATTTCAAGTGAATGCTTTTTATTAAGTTAAACAGAATTCAAACTGTAATTCTTTGTTGCAAATCTAAAAAGTAATAGTTTGAATAAAAACATTTGAAAAAATCATTTTAGATTCCGTAATTCGAACAACATTCTATAAATATTTGGATCCAAAGGAAGCATTAGTTGCTAATGGTGTGTTGAATCGTGCCCTTGCGTCAACAGCTGGCAAGTTGACCCATTCAAATGATGAGGAAATCAATGCCCTGTAAAATTTTAAAAATACGGCTCCAACTATCTAGATAAATAAAAATGCAAATGTTGGTTGTTCATTTCCATATAACTTTTTCAAGTTCTTTATCGATTGATTTGAAAATATGATACAACGTTGCATTCAACAGGCGCGTGTTTAAGAATTTCTGGACATTTAAGATTTTGAACGAACGTTTTCATTTTTATTTATATAGATTAGCTGAATCCGACCATGATTCGAGGTCCGACTAGTTACTTATATAAAATGCAAATTTCTAATAATCATAATTAAATGAGGAATTTCAAAGAAATATTAAAATAACTAGTTTTTTAAAATATCTACTGCAAATGGTTAATGCTTGGATGATTGCGTCATCATCTCACCAAACATGTTGATAGTTCTAGTCTGGCAAAAATTGCTAGTTTTTTCAGTTTCTCTTTTATTTCTGAATTTAATTCTACTATCTAATTTCATTTTTTTCAATAATTTCAATTTCTATTCTTCCTTTGTTCATATCATTTCAGTGGCTTACAGTTTGTTTATCCATATGGTGCTACATTAAACGTTGGTCGAAAATCAACGGCAGTACTATCTACGGGCTGTGTTTGTTACCCAAACAATCGACCTATTTGTGCATTTCATCAAACGGTAAAAAACGAATTATAAATCTAATGTATGCATTTTAATTTTGAATTTTAATATTAATTTTGGAATAAAACTTTCAAAAAGTTGTAAGTATAGGAAAAGAAATGATTACTATTTCAGGAAAAAGGTGGCAAATTAATAGTTATTGGCTCAGTTCATATTTTTATCGATCAGTATTTCGAAAAGGAAGAAAACAGTAAAATATGGGTAAATAAATAGATCATTAAAAAATTAGGGGAAATCCATCTCTTTCATGATTATTTCGAAATATAAACAACAGCATACTGATTAAATTTTTAAATTAAATTTCAAACAGGTGCTTTTTAGTGCTGAATCTAAAAATGCTATACTTACAAAAATAATTACAAGAAAAAAAATTTTTATTATTCATATTCTACACATGGATATGATTTCACAATTAAATTAAATAGGCTAACTTTTAAGGATGTCATCATGAAATATATAACGGAAGGTTTTGTTTTGAATGTTGTCGATAGCAAGGAACCGGATTTGATGGACATGCATCCTATACCAGATCATATTTACTTATCAGAAAGGATCAAGGTATGTCTACAGGAAGGAGAATACGAAATGAATCAAAGCAGCGATTTCCTCAAATATTTTGATATTAGCCTCTATGCTATGGACCTTTCCATTTGGCCTAAGACTATCAGGTAACATCAATTGCGATCTAATTTAAATCCTATAAACAGGAAAAAAAAAAAGAAAACAGTCTAATCATTGAATAGATTAAACAGAACGTTTTAGAGATTCCTTAATTAATATCATTTTAAAAAATGTAGTCAACAACAAGTATAAAATATATTACAGTCTGCTTCTTTGGCGAATACGTTTTAAAAGATCAAACTTTAAACCCAAATTATCCAGAAGTCTCCTAAAAATTGCGAAGATATTAAAGAAACTAATTAGCATTTCAACAAGTTAATAGTTAGTTGGGATTATAGCCGACATTAATTAATTATAAACAATATTATCTGAAATAATTACTTTTTTTTCTTATAATTGCTTCTATTTCAGGGCATTTGAACAGCTTGGTTTGAAGCATGAACCACTATCACTTATTGTACCACAATTTGAAGTACCACAACCTCCACTTGCACCTGCTGTATGCTTATCTGGTTATCAATCACCCATTAGAATGATTATACAAGTAGCACCTGGATAATATTAAATTACAGGTATTTCCACCGAACTTTCGAGAACTTCCGCCGCCCCGGTTGGAACTATTTGATTTGGATGATATGTTCTCATCAACAGATGTACGACTCGCCCAGCTTACAAATAAATGTAAAGATTAAAAATTTTTACAATATTTAATCATTACACCACCATTATCAAAGATACCAAAAAATGAACATTAGATCTTATCGGCCATTCATACTAATACTTCCCTTAATTATAGTACAATTAAATTGCAAATAGACTGCATAACAGTATCAACTTCTCAAAAAATGAAAAAGTATTTCTGTCGTCAAGAAATTAGCAGCTAATTAATTAAATAGTAATTGTAATTATCTGATGAAAAAAAAATTGACTTTCAAATATCTTTAATAGTACATTCTTCTTAGATTCATCTTACATTTCAATACTTGACAATGTATTCTAATTAATGAGGATACATTGTTGAGAGAATTAATTTTTATTATCGATATCTATGGATAATAATCAATTAATTTATTATAATTAAACGAATAACAACAATTTTGATATATTATGCTAAATGATTACAAAATTTTCTTGATTATTTACATTGTAAAACTTTACTTAGTTAGAGAATTATATGCTGAAGAAATGAAAAGTATGGTAAAAGGTTAAACTTGTCTGTTGTCGTCAAAATGGCTGTATAATAAATGTTCGGTTTTTCAAATTCAAAATAACGTAAAAAAATTCTAGCTTAATGAAAATTAAGGTGGAGAAAATGATTTGGAATACTTCTTGAAGGAAGCCGCTGAAATTTATGATATCACCAAATGTTTGCCAGAAAATGATAGAGGACCGAAGAAAATACTCGAATTTGTTCTTTATCAATTGGCCGAATTTAAAAAGCTTAATCAGGTTATTTTGCATCATTTTATCCAAGCAGTATCCTTTTTCTCGTTCTTCATATATAAGTCAGTAAAACGGTATTATTTCTCAGACGTCTCAATCTTTAAGATTCGCAATTTTGTTTCAGGAAAAAGACGACAATGTCGAGAATTTGAAAAGGAACACCGATGACTTAGATGAGCCTACTGAAGGAGATGATGGACAATACTTCTCTGATATTGACGAATATGATGATATTAATTAAGCTTTTCTGAAACTTCGTTTTCTCCTTAATTGATGTTAATTCAAAGGTTCGATTATCAGTGATAATAGAAAATATCCTCCAAATGGACGACAACAATAAAAATTTATTCAACTATTTCGCAGCCAAATAGTAGGAAACTGACCCAAAAATGTGAATTTCTACTGCATATATTATTATGATTAATGTACAATTTATTCATACATATGTATATTTATACTACAACGCTAATTACATTATTCGACTTCGTCAGCAAAAGCTTACAGAATGAAAGACATATATAGTAACAGCGAATGATACATCAAGTTCATCTGAATATTCAATTAAAGCAAATATTTCATTATTGCTCATGTTTTCCCATATTTTTGCATGGAAAAGGATGCATTTAAAAGAAGAGGTGGTATTCTAAACTACTTCTTTCATTTATTGAAATGTTTCTCTCATTATTCAGAAGAATTAAATTTATAAAATACATCAAGCTATGATGAATCAAATATTTAGAGTGAAATCACTAATAAATTATAGGGTAATGGAAACTTTTGCTGATATGTCTCAGCTTTCTTCTTTCCTTCAAAATGGATTAAAAAGTACAACAAAGGCCAAGAAGTAGCGAATAATGGAAAAATATAAAGCTGAAGCATGCTATAATATTATAATGTGAAAAAACATGTTAAAATTTTCAATACAAAAAAAGTTTTCTGGATAAATTTGACAAAAAAATTTTCTTTAACGAAATTTTTTATGATTTGAAATTAAAAAAATTTTTTGTCGTATGAAAACCTCATCTTTTAAATTTTACTAATGTTTGTGTTCCGATTATATTAATAGATAGTGATATATAATTATCAGTATATATATATATATTGAATATTCATAGATATTTTGAAATGATTCAGATGCTAAAAATTTGAATATTAAAGCCCTCGTAACAGGGAAATAAACGAAAGAGGGATAAACAGAAGATTTCCAAAGGTTCCTATCACCTTTAGATATCTTCCCAATAAGTAAACAATTTCCATAAAATTCAAAACACCGTCCATTTATTGTAGGCAAAAGCTTCATAAAGAGATAAAATGACGTTTCCAAAGCATATTAACATTGGAAAGGCGATTAAATACGGTTCAGAAAAGAAAAAATTAAGGGAAATCGAGAAGATCTCTGCTCATGAAAGAGCAAGCTTAAAAAACAGCATGCACATGGATCTATCGACAGCAAAAAAGTGAAGATAGTTTTTTTCTTCATATTCAAGTATTTCAAATATCTCAGTTCAAATGTCTCTTTGAGTCTCTTTCAGTTAAATATTTAAACTTCTAATAAAATTTATCAAAACTTTTTTTTGCTTACTATTTCTTGAAAAAAATCTATACTAATCGGCTGATGAAGACACGGAAATACATGCAGATGATATATTTCGTAATGAATCCATTTCTTCATTTCCTTCATGCGCTGATGTAGCAACCATAGCACCAAATGTACCCAACGGCGTAAGAGCAGAGCGTTGAGCGGGACATTCAAAGTGTACGCAGTGAAATACCTCATTCACTAGAAGTAAAATAAATTGGCTCCAATTAAAGATATTAAACGGCATAGATTTTTCAATGATTGGTTACTGGAACAAAATTCAACAATCCATTATTTCTTTCATACCTCTCTTCATTCACATTTCACCAATCCGAAACATTCAAGAGAAGAATGAATTGTCTGCTTTTTATTGTGATAAATTCCTCTCTCCACACTAAAGATACTAATAAATAAATAAGGAAGGAATTAAACCAGTAATGTAGCTAAACGCTTCATATGAAAGATAATTCTGGTTTTCAGATTTTAAACGACAATATTTTTCACCTGAATTGTGCGTTCCAACAAGACGAATAAACACAATTGGACGCCGATCAAATCTCAAGATCTGCCATGCTCTATAAAAAAAAATGATTTTTAAACTGAAGTGAGTGACAATGAAATTTAAACATATAATGCATAATATGCATCATGTATATATATATTAAAAATATATACAATATTACAGCATGAAGATTAGATTAAATCTATTAAAGTGACAGAAGATTAACTAGTAACTTGACGAAAGAATCAGTAACTTGACTAAGTATTAAAAAATCATTTATTTTTCAAAAAACGTAATTTAAAAAAAAAAAACAACTTTTTGAAATATTTATAATTGCGTTATTGCCAATAAAATTACCTGCAGTGCTCCTGAGTTTTATCAGCTATGCGTGTCCAAGATATGTTATCACATGATGCTTCAATATAATAAGAGTAATGACGATCATCACAGTCCCACAAAAGTAAACTAAAACATATTCTGCTTTGAGAAATTTAAGTACCGCAAAATGAATGAACACAAAATGTTGCACATAAATTTCAAACACTACGTGCGTGAAGAACTCAAGAAAAGGAATTCGAGAAAACAAGATCCGAACTCCTAATACAAATGATGAAATGATTTGACAACAGATATTGCAACCTTCTTTTAAGAGATAACATGTAGTCAAGCCTACAAGACTACGCGATTCTTAGCGAACATAATATATTAATTAATCAGTGGATATTAAATAACAAAAAAGAAATTAAAAAAGAAAAAAGAAAAAAAAAAAAAAAACGGAACATTCAGTCGAAAAAAGTCATAAAATGTAGCCCCAAACATACCGCATCGAGTCGATAAGATATGGCTGTGGTAACTGCACAACAATTGCACCAGATCCTAACTGATGACAAGTATAACCGTTGTCCCAATCATAATTACTCGTTTCTCCATTTATTAAAGCATTTCTACTACGTGAAACTCCCTCAATAACAATGGCATTGTTTGCTATTGTTGCCACATTAGCGCTTGGAACTACAAACTAACGTTAAATAAATTTTGTAAAAAATTGCCGAGAGAATGAATGAGAATATACATGAAAAATATGGGAAATATTATTGCTTTCTAGCACTTAGAATGAGATGGGCGATGCTCCGCTAAATACCGAAATAATGAAGTTAAAAGTAGTAGACCAATTATAAAAATTAAAATTACTTTTCTCTTGATTTATTATTCTTTCGAAAGTTGTTGTTGCTTCCTCTCTGCCCATGTTAAATATAGAAAAATAGAAAACAGAGAGAGAGACAAAATTTTCATCAATATTTATTTAATTATGATTAAATTATAACTAGAAGTCCTTTCATCCCACTTTAGAGCTAGAAATTTACTACATCCGATAAAAGAAAGATGAATTCACGGTATTCTTATCCAACTAGTTACTACAAAAAAAAAAAAAAAAAAAAAAAGTCACCAAGTAAGGTAGTAACCGGATCAACTTCAAAAGGTTCTGATGTAAACATTGCTTCGATGCTTACCAAATGGAACGAATTATTTACTGTATTATACGTCCCAACGATGCGTATAAAACTGCAAGCACATAGGATTTCATCAATGATCTTATCGATTTTGCCAATTTATCATAAAATAAATAAAACGTATATAATATAAAAAAATTTTCATCTTCCAGATCACTACCATTTATCGTTTACTTTTTAATAAATATACTGCTTTATAAATTATTAAAACTGAGCTAATATATATATATATATATATATATATATATAATTAAAAAGAATGTACTTCACAACTCGCGGAGTGAAATAAAGCATTTGCCTTGATCGGCAAAGATATTGCGTATGATCTATGACACGTATCCAAACTTCCTGATCCATACTTATCTGAAAACATTTATCCACACTAAACTTAGTCCTAATGCCTATAATTATCTTTGATTTTTGCACGTTTATGAAAGAATGAAAAATCAAAATATTATATTAACGGAAAATCAAATTAGCTTAAAGTAAAATTTACTTCGACATAATAATTATAAGATCTCTGGTCGCGATCCCATAACAGAAGTCGAATATGATTAATGATAAATGGACGCCCAAGCTAAAAATACATTATCGACTTTCACAAAAAAAAACTCGGTCAGAATTGTAACTTCTTTGATATGTTAATCGATAACAATAAAAAAATTTCCTTCTAAGCTCCCGCCAAAAGAAAAATAAAAGGACAAGAAAATGGAGAATTTTATGCTCACCTGAATAATGATACCAGGATTTTTATCACCGATAGCATGAGTTGTAAATCCCCGCTCCATATCATAACGATTTGTTTCACCAGACAAAAGAGTAGTAGAACCTTCCCCACTCAACACAGTAGCATTGAAAGAAGAACTCATTACATTTACATTTGGTACTGCAAAATGAAACGTGGAATAATAGTCATTGCCCTAATTTGAGGATGAAAAAAGATTTCGGATTTCTATATAATGATTATCATGCGTTTACGACTGATCATTATGATAAATCAATATCGCCGTATATATGTAAATAAACACAATTTTCTATCTACAAATTCCATTTATACTTGCAAACAATCCATCAGCACAATAAGAAGCGATTACATGCTTAAAATTCTGATACTTACGCAAAAATCCTCTATAAGGAAGTTCACCACTTTTCTTTTCACTACGTTCCTTGATAGCATCCAAAATAGCATCACTGACAACTAAACCAGAAGGTCGTATAATATTAAGTAAATCGTCCAGTTTTATCAGTGAAAGCCGCAGCCGTGCAACAATCATTTGCGCATCTTCCTGCTTAAAATATGCTATACTTAATTTAATTAATTTTACTTCAACTGACGGCAATAAAACACATACCTGGTCAGGATGCTGCCGGATCCATTCACGTATGGCACGAAATATATCAATTTCGGGAGCGCATAAAGAATCGCGTTGCACCATCTGTTCAACTGCACTTGCAGGTAATTGTAAGAAACCCTAAAATTTGAAATTGCTATTTGTCATTAAAAAAAAAAAAAAAAGGAAAAAAAAAAGGAAAAAATGCCATGAAAAATATCGAAAGTATCCAGAAAAAGTATATAAGCCTAATCTATGGCAGCAGTTTTAAAACCAGTAGTTCTTACTTGAGTTGAAATAACTTCAGGAGCATGTTTGTCAGCAAAATTTAGACAGACATCACAAAGGGAGCGTAACGAGTACAGATGTGCAGCACTATATATTGTACAAACGTTTCTAACATTCAACATTGCCTAGAAAATTGATATTAAATCGAATTTAGCCTAAAGGTCAATTTTAGTTGGAATCATAACAGATTTTCAATTTACAATTTAAGCATGTATAAACTGAAAATCTGTTGAAATCTTTCAATTCGCTAAATCAGCCTATATGTTGGATGGTGCCAGAAAGCACTAATTTCAAAAAGTAAAATGAACAAATAAATGGTTCTATCATTTGCATCTTCTCAGAAAAGGAATAAAATGAGAAATTGTTTCAAAATAATATCTAGTATATACAACAATTCAAAAAACTACCTTCATATATTCAGAAATACTGATTTCTAAATCAGTGAAACCGTATTTGTGAGCCAAGCCTAGAACCTCGAGAACTAGTTCCTCCTTCATTGAACTTAATGATAACTTACCAGTGTAGATATACCTATAAAATGTCAAAATTAAAATTCGTTATAATACAAAGAAAGAAAGATCGGTCAAGAAAGGTTTGAAGAGAAAAAGAACTGAGGAATGACCGCAAATATGCAAATGACTTGAAAAATCCTAACAAATGTAAAACGAAAGTCTAAGGAGAATGGAAAATTTTCAAAGAATCGACTTCATAAGCATTTTGAAACCATTCAACGAAGTATCGACTAATTCGACTTCCGAATCTCTCGTTTCGCGCATTCCATTATAAAAAAGGGCTCTGAAATTTTAAAAATTAGAACTTTAACCTTCCATATTTTTTCTTTTTTAATAGTTCGCATAATTTGAAAAGTTTTAGGATGGATGAAGAATGAATAAAAAACTCCAATTTAGTAAATAATCCCTTCTTTTAGGAATGATATTAACGTATACCTGAAATACTGGCTTCGAGCAGCTAAGATAATTTTGTGTGATGGAATTAAGCGACCTTCAACCTGAAATAAATCGTTTTAAAAATTATGGCTCTTTATCCAAAAATGACTTTCAGCATATTTTCCCCAGTAGTTCACTACAGCTATCAACATAAAATTCTATACATCGCAAAACTGTTCACACTATTTAGTTATATTAGTTCTATATTCTCTTAGTGTTTGTTTCGCATATTCATCTGTAAGCTTAACAAAATAACTTTCCCCTAGTACAGAACATTTTGTAAATAAACTTACACTGAAAATCCTATTACAGAATACTTGATATCATTAAGGTAGACAACTGTGGTGAAAGGCTAATGTTATGGATAAGAAAGGTTATCTTTATAAAATTTGTACCTTCAAGGTGATATCACTACATTCACCAGTTATATACAAATTTCCTATATGTTCGGCAAGGTAATTTATATGTTGTACTTCACCAGTGGCACCTGAAACAACAATTATATACACAACAATCCAATTGGTATGCGTTCTGAGTTTTTTTTTTTTTTTTTGAAATCACTAAATGTATAAAGTTCCTTCAACTATTTCTTCATCTGCAATTGATTTTGCATGTAATCATTCGATTAACTCTATTTGTAACTTACCGCAGCAGTTCAGATTGACCGATGACGATGAATTCTGAAAAGGGAAGAAGCCGTCATTGTGAAGCTGTGGGTGATTGTCGCTCATTTCGTTCTTTTTCTTTCTCAATCAATCACTGACTGCATGAAATCGATCTGAAAACTAATCGCATAGCTCATCTTACTGATATTCGAAATGGCCGTAAATGGATAAATCGGGTGACTTTTCAGAACATAAACCACCACACGAATGACGCGTCATATAATAGCACAACTACGAAGTTGACGCGTAACTATGCACGGATCGCGAGTTATAGTTCGAAATAATATACTGAGTGCTGAAGAATACAGGAATCAAATTGGATATTATTTCGTATGCTCCAGCGAAAAAAAACATATTAAACGACGTAATGTACGCGTATCAAAAGTGACTTCCTGAATCACACATTGCACATCAGCTCGATTGGATAACAGAACTATCCGTTCTTGACGGTATCGATACGCAAACAAACATTCCAGCACGTGAACTTACGAAAGTCCTGTATGGAAGTGTTTACAGATGGGAATCGGTAAGGATGTGTTGTTTAGAATGAGCAAGAACTCGAGAAATATTTAATGGTTGAATAATTACTGCAAACAAGCGAGAAATCTCGAAGAGTAAAAGCAAAATATAGCGAGATTCATTCATATCAAAAGTATAATCTTCATTCACTCTTCCATCCTATTGCTCGTTATATCAATGCACCTGAATTTATGCAGTCGAAAATGTTAATTTTGGCTCATTTACTGGGTTATTTTAATTGTTGGCCGAATTCGAGAAAGAAATTTCGGAAGTGATTTTTAGAATTTTATTGACAAAATCCAATCAAATTACTGATTGATGGCTGCAAAACATTTCTTGAATTACTACTAAACCATTAGACGTATAAGAATGGTTCAATACTAAAAATTTTTGATGATAAAGATTCTGCTAATTGTTCTCAGTAGCGACCACTTGCTATGTTTAAAGTTGGCAGCCCAAGAAATCAGATGACTTCTCTGCTTTGCTTAAAGCTTTGAATCTCGACGTAGTCTAACATTGTCAAACATTCACTCCATTTTAAATTGTGAGAAAATGCGCTTAACATCTAATTATGCATGTAATTTTAATTATTAGCTCATTATAATTTAACACGTTTGAGTGCTGGTACCTTTTCTCATTTAACATATTCTGTGTGCTTGCAAACATTTCGAGTACCGGTGAATCAATCATGTTGAAATTTGTGAATTCAAAATTTCCTTTTTCTGCGTTTTCCTGCAAATTTATGCATAGCGAAACTTTTGTTTATTCTAGCTGTACTTTTAGGAATCTTTTCAATCTCTTCTCGGATTCTAATGAAATTTGAACATTTTACACTGAAATTTTATCTCTGGTTTATTTAACTTTGATTTTTTATTTATTTCCTCATTTCCTCTATTTTGACAAATTGAGCAAGTAGAATAACTATTATGTAACACTACTTTTAGCTTTATTCGTTGAAATGTTCTAGAAAAAAAAAAAAAAAAAAGAAAATTTAGCTTATGCAAGCTAAATAACCAACCAAAGCATTTCGAGCGGTTAAGCCATCAAATATTACTTGAACTTGCGCAACGGTTTCTATCTTGTTGATTTCATCTCTTTCTAAATAAATTTGCCAACTTTTATGTTTTGCTCGTGTGTGTTCGCGTTGTTTCAAGACATCAATTATTTCCAGACTAATCCGGACATAATTAATGAATCTGGAATAATAAATGTAACTTTCCTGCAGAAAGTTTTCCGTCTCTATTAGCAACCGCTTATCTAAATTTAATTTAAAATAATTTACACTGGCTATTTCATTAAACACTAACTTTTCATATACGTCAAATATTATTGCCTCAAAATTATTCTAATCAGGATAAATAAAATTACTTGCTCATAACATGTGCAAATAATTTATTATATTTTGCATTCACTTACCCTATTATTTCACTTTGCACAAATTTGTAAACATATCGACAAACAACAGTACACATATCTATAGTATTTAGATCCAGGTGTATTGTTAGAGCTAATCCGGCTCTTTTCTTATGATTTTTGAGTATTCCAATACAAACACATTGCAATAAATCATTCGGTACCTTTCGGAAGTCAATCTTATATATCGGATTCTCATCATCAATTTCCTAAAACTCTTGCTTTTAATGAGAACGGGAATTGTAAAAATCGTTCTAAAATTCCGAAAATGTCATTTGAGAATTGATAGTTTAAATATTGAAAAGTATGACATTCAAGCAAATTGTATTAACTAGCTTACATACATCTTTATGGCTGACTGAAGAGAAAAATTCATTCCGTCCCATGCCAAGGTATAACGATTCTAAACGTGTAATATCACTTGCACCACGTTCACGCGAATAATTCACCAATTGAGTCCATTTTTGTAACGGTTCCGCTTGCTCATTGAGAGATATTCGATATTTTTTTGCTAAAATAAAATTAATGGAACAACATTAATTTATAAAAATCAGACTACGATATCACTAGACATGAAAATGCAGGAATTTACCATCAATAAGCAGAGCTTCTCGAATTTCCGACTTATCAATCGATTTTATAGTTTTGGAAATATTCCGTCGAAGAAGTTCATTAACGGTTGGTCGTTTCTCATAATTTGGTTGCATTAAACAATGCCATAACTGCAGAATTTCTGAACTTAACGACTGAAACAAATGATAGGTAATGAATCATACTGAAACAATAATGATAAGAAATGAATAATAGGTTGAAGTCATTTCAATATAAAATGTATAGATATGATGCAAATATGATGCTATGGAAAAATATTTTTGATATTTTGAAAAGAAAAAAAAAAAACGAAAAAAGGGAAAAAGCAGATTGGCAACGATATTTTTATTTATTTAGTATTACATGCTATTATCTTACTACTCTGTTCATATAATGTTAAGGTATGGTTTTATTTATTGAAAAGAAATGTATTTATATAATATTATTTTGGGAATAATAATGTAGAAAACTAACAAATTTTACTCCACTTGGAAACCATCCACTGCATGGTACAGGTAATTGAAATTTCATCTAAACATTTAAAAAATTTTAAATTTGATTGAAGTATATTCGAAAAAGTTTATCTATTGAATGATAAATTTTAGACATGACTTACAAGCTGTTCAGCATATTGTTGCACATCTTCTGAACACGTCGTATTAATCAAATGAAACGTTTCACCAGTAACCATTTCAGGTATTAATAATCCTACATGCCTTAAATTAAATGAGAAAATTTCCAATATGCCAATATTGTAATTCTTAAATTTGGTTTTTAATAACTAATAATCTATTCGTAATAATTTTTAAATAAAGTACCAAAGTTCGGTATGTGGACCGTAATGTTCAATATCATTGAGAGCTTCTTCTGGTGCCCATTGTGTTGGTCGCCCAAAGAAACGATTATTTCTCAAGCTGAAAGTATACAATAAATTTTAAATGAATTATAAAAAAATTTCATATCTTCTTTAATTTTAAATTGGTTCGTTTGCAATTTTTTCGAGCTATTTTATCTACTGTCAGACAGAAATTAGCAATATGTTGTTGTAAAGAAAGAAATGACAGAAATGAACAGATTAAATTAATTTCAATTTAAGGTAAATTTAAATTCAACTTTCATCTTTTGTTGTAATAATGGGGAACCTAAGAGTTTTTCTAATATCTTCATTTTTTAACACTGTCCATTTGAAGCCAGTCAATTTAATATCACAATTTTCCGTAATGACAATCGATCGTGCAACCAAATTGTTGTGTAATGCATACTGGTGTAAATATGAAAGCGCCTAGAAATAAATGACAATATTTTGATGAAAGGAAAAATAATCATTTCACAAAATTTTAATAATAGCATATAAGATAGTTTCTAAATTAATGATAATTTTATGGTTTATCAAAAACAAAAAATATGTGAAAATTTACATTATATTATAATCTTTCAAATATAATACACGATGAAAATTATTTTTTTGAGAATTACTTTAAGAATTTTACGAAGAATATGCCCAATAACATTTTCAGTTAATACTGAAGCAATCAACTCTTCATTAGTGTCTTTCATATTTCTGCAAATGATTAATTGGGTTGTGAAGTGTAGAAAATATAGGGAAGTGATCGACGATAATTGTCATGAGATATTGAATGATTGCACTCCACTACCAGCTAAGAGTTTCAAAAGAAAATTGAGACAGTTGTAGCTCACGCAAAAAATGAAAAAAGTTCCTGCAGAAAGTTAGAGTATTAAGTAGCCATAATGCAATATAATTTAACAGAAGAAGCATAGATAACGTAAGAATATCTGGCTTGTAAAAATCAAAAATGCACACATACCTACGTTTAGCACGGAGAATCTGTTCCAGGTCATAGACAATTGTTTGATATTCTACAAACAGGTAGTGTCGGAAAATGAAGACGGAAGAATACAATAAGAAGCGGTGATTATTCTTGAATTCTGCGCATTTGATCAATTCATTTAACTTAAATTTCAATATTTAACTTATAGGTAGCTGAATTGAATAAGGTGTTCTGAATATCTTCACCTTTTTAACTTTATCCTAAACATTCCATGATGAAAGATAAAAGAGAATGAAATGAATAAAACTTAAAAGAAGACAAGTAATGACATCACTCAGAATGTCACTTGGATCTGATTGGTGCTAAGGAACTGTGCTTTTCATTCATAAAAAGATTTTTTTCTGGTTGAATTGAATTTTGCAGTTCTTTTTCTTTTTTGCAAAATAAACTGAACCGTTTCTCGCAGGGTAGTACCGTTGACGAGCGCAATAACAATAAGCATAAGTTTTACATTGTTTTCTCTATGTTTGACGCAGTACCGTACTTTGTAATGCTTTTGTTCGCTAGCAATATGAAGTGTTCGTAAAACAAAACACATCTTGAATTTGGCTAACAAATCGGTTCTGTAGCAAAATTATCAATTCAGTTATAGAAATTCAAGTTTTGAAGTCAGAAAAGAAAAGTGTTGATGGAAGTCATGAAGTACGGTAATAGACTGCGAGGATGGCATACTAATAATTTGAAACTTCATTTGTTTTATCTTAGCTTACTTATTTTCATAAAACCTCATGTAGGATTCTTTCCTCTTCTTGCACTGTCAGAGATGTTTATGCCAGAAACTTTCGTAAATAAAATTACTAATTTAACTTTTATTTGGTCGTTTAATTGAACTTAATATTTTATTTAATTCGGAATTATGCAAAGTAGAGGTTGTAGAGTGAAATTTTTAAAAATTTAATGAGCTCTCTGTGATTATAAGCAATCTTTTAAAGAACTAGTACAACAAATTCGTAGAATACTTCCAATTTCCTTATAAATAATAGATCAAAAACTTTATATCATTATCACAGATGCTACATCAAAACGTACTCATTGGTATCGACTTCTCTCATATTCACCTCCATTTAAGAATCATTTCCAGCCACCACAATTTGTTGAAATAACCACAACTATTAGTGCACAATAATATTATGTCCTCTATATAGCTACAGAACATTTTAAAATTTGCATACTGAATGATCCCAAAACAAAGTTGAAACATATTGGTGTGAATCGGTGATAATACCATATCTCCCATTATTTATAAGTATTTTTATAATTTATCCCGATTCCGCTATATCTGTAATTCTATCTCTGAAGGAAAATGTCATCAGTGTAGCACTTGGCAATTGTTCTAATTTATTTTATTCACGTATTGTTCAAGTATCATAGAAAAATATTTTATGAGAACATAATACGTAATATATCATAACTATATGTCGAAGACAAAAGTAAATTATTCAAGCAAACTCTCCAGACTAGCGAATGCTCTGTTAGTGACGTCTCAAAACACATACATACTGTCGTTACAATTATACTACCACTGACATACATTTTATGAGAAACTTTCAACCAAAATAATTCCTTTAGATAAATTAATCTTCTCTCAAGTCAAGAAATAGAACAGCTCGAATTCAGCATATTGCACTGATTCCTACAGTGATTATTTTTCTAGGATTTAACAATCATATCCTAATTTTCAATTTCTATTTGTGTTTTCGGGTAGAATTATAACTCCATATTCAGATGAATACGAGGTAGCAAATTTGTTCTACAAAATAAATTAGATAAATATTGAAAATTCTGGATCAGTTATGTTCTTCTCCAGAAGCATGCTTTTCGCGATACTTGTACTTTAGACGTTTTTCTTCGGGAACCAGCATAACATACAATGAGCAAATAATCGCTGTAGCAGCAATTCCCAAACTTAAACGATACAGTACTTCCAAGTGTACTCCATATGGTGATCGTTGAAAGAATGGATCTGTTTTCGGTGTCTACAGTTATTCAAGTGTTAAACCGAGTAAAGTAAATCAAATAAATCCTTTTCCACTGAAGGCACAGATATAAAAAAGATATAAAATAAATAGAGATATAAAGTCTACTGATGATTTTCTCTTATCACTGATATTTCATTGCCTTCACCATTAGTTATTAAGATCATTAGTAATCACTGGCTTTATGCAAGCATATATGAGACATCTCATATGGTTTACTAAAGAAAAAAAAAAAACCTTCGTTTCTTTGGCCACTAACTAATTTTTCAATTTTCCTATGAAAAATGAAAGACTATAGAACATCTTTAATGAATAATAAATTTGCTCAAAGAAGACAAAACGAACCATTTTATCATGGAGTTCATATGCTTTTTTTCGATTTTTGCCGAAAAGGAATAATCTTGGTTTGTTGTACCTATCGTCCCACAATCCAGCACTAGCATATTCGTTTAATTTACGGAACATTTCATATTTATCTCTGTAAAAAGAACCAAAAACAAGTTTTAAAATTAAAATATCTTTTTTGAAGTAAGATATTTTTTCTTTTTTTAAAAGATCATTTCCATATCAAGAAGTGCCTAACAACTCTGTTCATTAAAAAAAAATCTTACGGTGGGACACTAGTATCAGATAAAATTTGGGCAAGAAGATTGATATTCAGCATCTAGCTTGAGGAAACAAATATGCAATAAATTCATGCAATGCTATCATAGAATGAATCGATAAAGATTATAATAAAAATACTGAATCGATAGCTAAAGATTATAATGAAAACTATCCGGATAAAAATCATTCAAAGGCTCGATCTCTTGAAAAATGAAAGGACCGCCTAATGATAAAAGCAAGGAAGAATAATTTATTTCTCATATATTTGATAATCGAAACCGGAATTGGAAATAATTAGTGTTATTCTTTAAAACTAATGAAGCTCTTTTATGATTACGATACGCAGGAGTCTATCCTACTACGATGAAATTCAAAAATGGAGAAACTCACTCCTTCGGTGGACCTGTCTGAATCGTTTGACAATATGCACTTGGTAACCTAGAAAAAACAATAAGCCGAGACGGAGCAAGTGCCAGTCGCATTGAGCACTACTGTAATAGAAATTTAAAGTTGAAAATTTACCTCTTCCTATAGGACAATAAAAGCAGAAAAATAGGTCTTGAACTTTGATCCGGAAATACGCAGCAAAGGTAGAAAATGCACAAAGCATAAAACGTACATCTGTAATACTATACAGTTTCTTTAAAATCCCAGAGAATATTTTAAGGTGTTTTTACCTTCTTTTTTTCCCGCGATCCAAACATAATCAAAATATAAAAATATTACAGCAAGTTACCGTTATATTTCATAAATCAATCATTTGGTAAGCAGTGATTTCGCTTTAACATTTCATACATATACGTCGAGACTGCGATGATAGTTATGGAAGTAAAATCAAAATACAAATTATTCACAAAGACTATTTATGACAAAATGGATCAGAAGTATCCGGATCAGAAGTTTGGAACAAAATTAACGGAAAATTAATCCATAAGGAGTATAACATTATAATGTATTACATAGGTTCTAAAACACTGAAGTTCTGCAAGAAACAAAGTTGAAAAAATTTTAGGGAAAATGACGTCTTATCATATAAGTTACTATATATATAAATCTGCATCGATGGCAAACAGGGGAAACTTGTTTTCTGGATTTAGTTTATTAGTGCAAAATATGTTAAAACCTTTAAATATCTCTTAAAAATAACTCTTCATTTATTATTGAGGTATAACAGATTTTTAAGTCATAAAATTGATTTCCCGAGAACATTAGAAAATATGTTAATAACTAACGCAATCATATATGTTAACTGTAATTAACCTTTTTATCATATGTATCACACTCTATTTTGTAACTTTAAAAATGAAAATAAGGATTTAACTCTTCCAATGTACACATATCCAACTACCTATATAATGTACGTGCAATTATAACTAAATTATAACTCGGAATGTAATGGGCGGCTAGCTATTTGATCAGATGCTTCATGTAGACGTTTCATGTAAACTTCGTATGGATTTATATCCATGAACTTATGAAATGATATAGGCCGTATTCGTTTGAGATACAACTCTGAATAATCTTCTGGCTGAGCTTGATGAAAAGCTGCGGAATGAATTATGGGAATGTAAAGACGACGCGCGCACATTCCTAAAATAATGGTAAATTCGTCATGCAAACCGTCGAAGTGAAATCAAACAAGAAATTGAAAGAATCCAGTAGGATGTGTAAATTATGTACTTTTTAGAAATTTAGAATTTCCATTATTTCCGACTTCAAAGATCTCATTATATTGATTAACACCATATAATGGAGAATTTTGCAAAAAGAAATGTTAAGCCTCGTTTCACATCAAATATTATGTTGTGATTTATTAAATACTATTTCGCGTATGTTCTGTCATAAAACAGTGAGCTCTTAATGTTAATATCCACAGCCACATATAAAAGATATTCAGAAAGGTAATTATTATCTAAAAATTGGAATTTGCAGGAAATAAAGAAAATTTTAAACTACACTTAAATTTGATAAATAATGAACAAAGCACAGTTCACGGAGAAAAATTTCAAATTCTTCACAATTAACGATTCTTAATTTGATATACAAAAGCACTTACCGATAATCATATCATCAGGTGAATCAATACTCGGACAGCTACAAAAGGATGCAATCTTTTCCACAGCTTTTCGCGAAAATATCATCCTGCAATTGGAACCTCGAGGTCATTTTTTTAAAGACTATTGATGTCTCATATATAATGATAGATTACAGCAAGTAAAAATACCTACCCAGCACCACCAGTTGGATAATCATACCCTTCACGGCCATCAGTACTAAAACCATAACCATATCTTTCACCGATAATTATTTCCTTCTTTGCATCATAACAGGACAAAAGTTCATAAAGCCTTGAAACACTAAAAACTGACTGATTACAACTTCGTACTAATGATGGAAATAATTTTATAAGCAAAAGTACGAAGTAAAGATCAAATGGTTCGATCGTATGTATTTCAGTCATAGGTACATAGATTCAAAATAAAAAAAAAGCAGAGTTCACCTTATCAAAGTATCATCATCTGTTATCACCAACCATCGTGTTTTTGACATTTCTTCATTTTTCAAATAATATGCCATTATACCAAAAGTTTTTCCACAGTGTCCTAAAATGTTTTTCAAACATTTCAATGATGCAGAGTTGGATAAAAACAAACTATCATGTCTAAGATAGACTCTATTTAAAAAATCACTTAAAGGTACTTCAAAAAATACCTCTTTCCGTATTTTGAATGCCAAGATTCACAGTTGGTACATAGTGATCTTCCATATCGCTAAAATATTCTACAAATTTCGCTGTTTTTGCCCAAGTTCGTTTTACAACTACAATACGCGTTTTATGAAATTCGCTGAAGGTTTTGACCGCAAAGTAGACATCATTGTTGGTTATTTTATTCGTGCACTAAATTTGTAGATTAATCTGACTTGATCTTAATTGAAATCACTAACATTAATCATGGTATATGCAGTACGATTTATTTTAGGATACTTAATTTTCTTGCATAATTCAATCTTAATGATGTATATTTTATAGGATGCTGATGAAACACAATAATACCTGCCATTATTTACTGAAAGAAAATGGTGAATGTCTTAAAACTTTATTTATGCAATGAAAGTAAATATAAAAGGAGATATTAGAGAATCAATAATTACAAAGACTGAAATAACAATCCTTGAGACAACAGCTTCTTTATTACAAAAACGAATGCTGCATTCCTTTCAATTCATTCTTTATTTTCTTTTAATTAAAAGACATTCAACCCACAAATGACACGGATATATTACATGAATATGATATGAAGAGAAATTTAGTAAAACCTGGAAGTCCGGAGGTATATATCGAGTAATACACTGCGATTCATGTCCCAGAAGACAGAAAGACAACGTGTTGTTTAATCTGATACCACGTTTATCTTTCAATAACCTGGCAAACTACAATCTAGATTTCTTCAATATTTTTTTCCCATTTTCAAAAATAATCTTTTCGACCATTCTTTGCATTAATAGTATAGTACATCATATCTTTTAACTTTTGATCAATTTAACCAAGTTGAAAATCGCCATGAACAAGAACAGAAATAACCTCATGTTTTGCATCGATAGTGAAACCTTCCCATGCGAGAACATTAGCACTTTGAAGTAAAGTCCATGAAAGTGCTAACCCACTGGCAAAATCAGGATAAAGAAAATGCTCATCGTCCTCATATTTGAAAAAATGATGAATTATTGTATTTCTGGAAAAAAAAAACTTATCGACATATAAAAAATTTTCAAGAAAACCTAAATAGAAAGTAAATAGAACACAAACTATAAAAAAGTCTGAAAAAGAGAGATATTTTTTTTAAGAGCATTTATCCCTGCAATCGGATCTCTCTTCAGATTTTAATAATTTAAGTTATCTCATGACTAACATGCCATTATTTGCATACAAAATAAACTCATTTCTTTATAAGACTTAGTGTTCTTTTGAAAAAAGCAAAAGTTAAATATAAGAATCAAAGGACTCAACGTTTCATCAATTAATCCTCGTCCAACTGCATGATCCACACCTTTGTCGAATGAATTCAGATATCCGATCAAAGCAGTAACATTCACTACCGTATCCGGCTCACAGATTAGTAACCAGTCCCACTCCATCTTCTGGTATTTTTGAGATAGACTGCAAATTACCAACATTTAAGAAGCTTTAGGATTATATTCTGCTTTGTTTTTTTGGGCAGCCAACCAACCTTCCCAGCATCGGCCAAACTGCCCAAGCTCCAATCAATCCTGGAAGATCTTCGTATGTTTTCAGAATATCGGCATGCTGAAATCCTTAAGATTTTGATCAAAATAATCAAATTGACATAGCGATTTTGGTTTCATAATTTCACCACAGAAAACTTCAGGACAATTATAATTATATGCAAGCTTCAAGCTACTCTAATTTCTGTAGAATTTTCTGTAAAAATCAGTGGAAACGAGCTATAGAAGATATGACCAAAACTACACCATAATCTATGACTGCGAACTGTAAAGTCGAAAGGTCCTTTGTTACGCAATAGATATAATTTTCTCTTTCCAAGATAGGAGATAGAAGTAAAATACGAAGGGCAATTTTGAAGAAACTGCCAATTATAAAATAAGAAAAGAGAAGTAAAACAAGATGCTAAAAGATGTTACTAAATCAAAAACATCTATTTTACCAAATTTGTATTTTCCGAAAACTGTTTCTTCAGTGAATCGAATAGAACAGAAGTTCTACGAGCATCGTAATCAGCATTTTGCGACAAAATAACAAAAAGAATCGAAATTTCATGTTTGGTCACCGACGTTTCTGACAAAAAAAAAAAAAAAAAAAATGCATAGAATTCTCGTAACAAATGCGTTTGTCATTAAGAAAAATTTATGCTCAATTCACTACATTTTATTTTATTCTGTCCATTAAATTATAGGTAGAATCATTACTAAATAAGTATGCAAATAAATAATCAATTAAGCTGAATAGAAAAATAGTAATTTAATATAAAGTTTAAATATTTTGATATCTATGATATGATTATATTATTAATAAAAAAGAGAGAGAAAGTACTTTAGCCAAACTTACTTTGATCTTGAATTTCGTAGGCTGAAACCACCCAAATACAAAACAACAATAACATTTCATTTACAATCATAGATCTCGTAAGGCAATCATATCTTTTTATTACCAACCGAACCACTCTGAAACTATAAGTATAGATGCTTAATCAGAATTTGAAAGCACAGGAAAGCACAAATATATTAAGACCTGGAATAATGGATTATTTAATGAATGAAACAATAAGAACTGCGTTGGCTAAATCTTTATTTAACTTTTCGAGAGCCGAACGTTTCATTAAGCATTCTACACAATCAAAAACTGCCTTTTTTCAAGTATAAAAAGGATGGGAACAGAAGTTAAACTAAGCTTCCTTCAATTATAAAAACATTTAATGATTCATATCTTGAATTTTTAAAAATGCGAAAGCATGAAAATCAGAAAAATATTTTGTATAGTTTCGATCATAAGCAGAACAATAAGGATATATCCTGTAATCAAAGAATGTATCTCTATATTATTATATTTTATAAATTAAATTAGAAATAACAAATCATATAAAAATTGAACTTTGTAAATAATTCATCAGAAATCACAAGATATGAATAGAGCTAGATTTATATCTTTCTATACCCTAAGAATGAAAGGAAGAATTTTCAATGTTCAAGTTTTCCTAATTAAAGTAAAAGATCTCGCTGACATTCGGATATCAAAAAATAGTTCAATAATTCTGAGAAAAGGAAGAATAAAGATTTCGCACGCATAAATGCATTATTGCAAATAATATTGGTTATATATTCGGACAAGTGAAATGCATGTTAATTAAAACCCAAATGTTTCGAGAATTTGAATGAAGAATGGTATTTAAGCAGGTAAGCGTAAGTTTATAACCTATTTTCGTTTTCACAAATGAATTACTTAAATACTAGTTTTAAAATTAGTTTGCCAGTAAGGAACAATCCCGAATTACACTAAACCTTGATTAAGTCTTAAACAATTAATTAGCAGAATAAGTTTAAATTGCTCCACAAAAGACAATAGTCGCATTACTTTTTCGCCTTTCCAAAAAGTTTTTATGACAAATTTTTTGATTTGCCACAAAATTTGGCAATTTGCAATTTAAACCTTCTATTTTTGAACAAAAAAATTGTCAGTTAAAGTGTGAAGCAGAATAAACGCCTATCCATGACACCATAAACGTTGCGAATGCAGATCCAAAACCTTCTTTCGCTAATTCCCAAAATCCACCCAGAGAATCTTCGTCCACCTGCAGAGTTTCGTTCAAATCATATGAAAATTAGGCAAAGATTACTCGTTGAATCAAATACTGCCCCTTGATAAAATTAAACGAGAAATTTTTTTGTTCCATATTGTTTGAAAAATGTATCACAGCTCTTAGTAATAATGTCATCGGCGAATTGACAAACATTTTATAAAAAATATCAAAGGACAATCTTCTCTAAAGCAAAAAGAAGATAATCAACAGAAAAGTAAACAGGACTAGTAAACTGATATAAGGATAACCAGAAAATAGTTATTTAAATAATCAGATTGAAAGAGATAACAAACCTTCTGAAAATTGGTGGCATATAGTTGGCCGACTGTGGTAGAAATTACGATATACAGAACAATGGCCAGAAAGCCGTGTAGGGGTATAAATCCCCAGAAAATGCCAATCATAAGTGCAAGAAGTTGCCTTCCCCAATACAATACATCCAACAATTCATCTTTATCGGGCCAGTCGCTTCCGCTAACCAATGCTTTAGCCAACTAAAATAATGAACAATATATATGAGATATGCATGTCGCGGGTAGTTTTCAATCGCATGAACTTCATGACTTTGCCATTGAATTACGCATACGAGGGTTAAAATTAGGAGAAATTTCTCAACCAAAACACGGACTCATGCATATAAGGATTACAAGCGTGATCACATATGTAAAGATTACACATGACTTCCGATGTAGAATTGTTGAATGCAAAAAAAAGAAGAAATAGAATATTTCAAGCAGTAAAAAAAAAAAAATACCGTTTTTTTCCAGTGAACAGTTTCGGAGTTAGTTTGTGGCTGTGAACTTTTCTTCGATGACATTATCACGATTTTCTTGTCAGTTTATCATATAGTCTGAATTTCTACGATATGGTGCCAGCATAAGCTTATAATGGACAGTAGCACCATAGATTTATATCAGGACAAGTCTTTCGCTAATCCTAACTACTCCTGTGATATTTTCGGATGCACTTTCTGAAATCAAACTATAGTCAAGTTTACAATATTTGTGAAAGCTGTTTGCTCGAAGCTCAAAAAACATTGACCTTTGAACTCATTGATTGACTTTAACAGATACATTATGCGAAAGGTAATCACAGGATTACTAAAGTATTATGAGACTCATAGTGGTTTCATGAACACAAACTACTCATCAGACTTACGTGAACGCGCCAACATGCATGTTATTGTCTAATCCTTCCGAACCCTGCCATAATATTCTATTTCTTCTTTAGCAATCTATCCTATCCCGAAATGCATGGGTCAGGTGCTCAGTTGCGAAAAATCAAAGGAAGATGCTATTGCTTGCTGCGAGTAGGAGTCTTGTCCCCTTATGTCTCGAGAGTTGGTTTCCCGGGATTTTCATAACCTTTTTTTTAGAGGCATCATTTTCTGTTTCCTTTTCCCTGGTTACTTTCACATAATTATCATTTGGAAATTTTATTGGACCAATATAGCTAACCTTTTATGTTGTAGTGTTAATGGTAGTGAATGTGTATATCGCTGTGAAACTGAACGATCTAATAACAAAAACAACAAAAACCCAGCCAAAAAGAAAATCCTTGTTTTCCTTCTTTACCATTCCGCACATCCTAACGAGATATCTCAGTCCAGTTTTGCTAATTTAGAGTTAAAACAGGTGATATAATAGCACATTTTCTTTTTTAAATGATTGAGAATGGTTACATTATACCATTTATTTTTTTCTCACGACAAAATAATAATTGAATAAATGAAAGAGGCGAGTACTTGCAAGCAATAATCATCAAGTAATTAAGTAAATAATAAATGTAATGAATTAATTAAGTGACATATTTGCCGAATTTTTTCATGTATGTGGTAATTATGTAAATTCTCCAATAATCATTTATTGTGTTCAGTATATTTTGTTAACATTTCTCGACAAAATATGAGTATGGTAAGCGAAAAATTGCATTGTATTTTTGTATTTTAAAATTAAGTTCAACAGAATTAAGAAGTTCGATCCTCACTTCATCGTTTGCAATCCTTTTTGTTTAGTCATTCTTTTTGTCGGCGTAATAAAATTCAGAATTATCAGAGAAATTCTTAGATGGATGTTTTTTTCTAAAATTTCTGTGTTGAAAGATGAAATCGAACGATGAGTTTACATAGCAGAAAAACTGTGATAGAATGAAGGAATTTTTAAATGAATGGAATAGTAAATGGAATAGAGGACCAGATTTTCTGGCGAAAAGGAAAGGGAGACATTCGTATTTCTACCTCTTCGTTTATCCTTTTCGGTAGAATAAGTTATCCTCTCGCACTAATATAGATTTAGTCGCTAGCAAATCTGCATTTTCAGTATCTTCGGATGAACCGAAATGCTTTGCATCTTTCTCCATCACATCGCTTCTTTAAATGTAATAAAACAACGAATTCCGAAATGATTCAATAATTATGTTAATGTTGTCGTCGTCTGGAATATTTTCCTGGAACATAAGCACTTCGACTTCGACGATGTTCGGAGGAATTTATATATCTGGATGTACGGTTCCGTAATCGTGAACGTGACCGTGAACGTGATCGTGAACGTGATCGTGATCGTGAACGACGACATATCGGAAATTCACGATCGCGTAACATATCACGAAACGGTGGTTCGCTACGAGATCGCGCTAATCGAGCATCCATAGTTGCTTGACGGGCTAAGTTGTTTGCCTGAAATCAAAAATTCGCAAATGCCAATGTCAAGACGTTTATTTAGTTTTATGAAATGAAAGCGATGAGTAAAATGATTCTGCAAGCTCAAATAGGCATTTAAGATTTTTGTAGAAAATTTTATGAAGGCAAATAAGAAGTCAAAAATCCTTGTCTCTCATATAACAACACGAGTCATTCTTCAAAGCCAAGTTTAACCTCTTCGTTTCCATGCTCTCCTTCATGGCCAAAAACATGCTCAAACTGTACGCCATTTGGGAATTTACTGGCTAATCGCTTCAGTTTGAAATATTCTCTATGAAATCGTCCATTAAAACCATCGTTATTCATTGCAAATATAAGCGGTAGGAAATCGGTGCGTAATATAACATTTTCACCTCTGACAAAAGAAAAAAAAAGAACTGATTTTAATTGTTTGACCAAAAAGGCTCTTTTTCGATAAGCAAATTGGTTTGGTATTATCATTACTATACGATTTTTGATCTGTCGTTTGCGAATAAAATCTGCATAATTAATAGTTAATGAGTTAATTTTACTTGTAGAAATTCCATTTTCGTAGTGATTTCAACGCTGTCTTGGCTGCAATTATTTCAGCCAGTCCACTGTTGTGTTCGTAGCCATGAATTGCCTCACTTTTGTTTAAGGGATGATTGTGTCCGAAGTAAATACCAATACCTGATGCGCGATTTTCGATGCAGGAACCATCGGTGTAAATCTTGAAATGATTAAAAAATCTATTTTAATTCGCAGATGGCGAAATATTTGATAGATAGTCTCTCTATCGTTTTTTTTTTCTCCGATAACTATTAATTTTTTTTTTCTTAAGTTACGATATTACCATACTTACTGATAAATTGTTGAAAAACATGGTGCAGCAACTTGAAAACCTTTTTTTATATGACATAAAAATTTGCAGTATGTCATTCACTTAACATTTTTAAGGATTAGAACTTTTTGTGAAATAAAAAACACACAACGACAGGTGGTAATTCGGTTATGTTCGTATTAATTCCGGTAGATTCGTTGGGTTTTGTAGTTTCAGTAAATCCACTGGACTTTTTTGTATTTCCACCACCGATACTATCACTACTTTCAGTGGATGAATATGTTGTCTGCGTACTGTCTGGAAGCGTATGAAACGTTTAAAGGTCAAAGTTGTTTTTGAAATTCCCAATAAAATCCATGAAATGAATTACATTATAACCCGACCTGAAAACTGTTATGCTGTTTTTTCTCTAAATATTTCACTCATTATCTACCAAAACTTCTTTTACTAATATTCATAATGATCCTTTCCAAGCTGTGGCAGTGATACCTTCAAGAATGCCATTCCGTAGCAAGAATATCCCGGGAAAATTCCAGCCAGCACTGCGACGTATGAAATTAGATACCGAACGAAACATCTTAGTTATTAGTAGATAGAAATTAAAACAACCATAACCAATAAACAGACATCTTTATAAATGGATTGTCCATAAATTTGCATATTTTTTTATCAGTCAATAATACAATTTCAAAAATTTTTTTTTTTCTTTTTTTGTATGAAACGAGGGAAGCAAGACAGAACTGAGTCATGAGAAATTTTAAACAGCTAAAAAATTCAAATTAAATAAGATGACCTAAAAGTGACTATTCATTTGACCAATCATTCTATTCCTCGTCGTTAACTACTTCATTCTTCTCATTCCTCATCATCTCTTTGTTTTCCTGGATGGTTGGTTCATTGATAAAAATTTCAAAAGTGAATAACTGGTACTCCTAATTACTGTAGCGATTCAATACGAACGAAAGATTATCAATGGTAAAAGGCAAAATAAAGAAAAACTAAGTAAACTTAACGAGATATCATATGCAGACATACTTTTAATGTTTCCCGATATTTCCTTGAAATCAAAGTTACAGCCATTCGTTCACCTATTTAAACACTAAATTATTTAATAAAAAATTGAAATAAACAGAATGAAATATAACAACATATCTTTTAAAATATTGAAAATTTTAAAACCCAATGCATCCAAAAAATCAATTCTGATCAATTATATTTAAATGTGTGCTAAGTATTTAAGTGGTTCACTGATTCAAACTAATCATTGTTGAAGAGTGCGACAATGTCAAGTGACGGTATGGTAAAAGTTGAATGTCGGATATGTTCAGAGATGTATTCCTTTGCGGAAATGCAACAAATATTGCCATGTTTCCACTTATTTTGTCGGAGATGTATCTCCCTCCTAACATTTTACCAAAAAGTGCATCAATTGCAACAATTTGCTATCATAATTTATTAATTTTATTGAATTTAAAATTTCTTCAGAAGAATTTTTAATTTTTCTGTAACATTAGTTGTGTTCAGAAAATGTGAACTGCTTGAAAAATCTCGTGCTACCTCTAATTGAAAATTTGTATTTACTCTTGTTTCATCTTGGATTTGATTGTAGTACTAATTTGACTGTAGTACTATTTTTTTGCGTAATGAGGATTGAATTATCTGATAAGATGAAGATAAAGTTGCCTTTCAATGTACTTTTGAGAGATGAAACTGGAGAACAATATTTTAAACTTTCGGATACAACCGAATTCATTACTATTACTCGGTAGTCTTGACCGGTTTACAACGATTGTGAGGGATGATTAAGTATTTGCTACGATGATTTCTAGTATTAAATACGATAACTCGGTGTAAGAAGGAACATATTGTCTCTCCTATGTTATCTCTATTACATACATAACTATATTCTCGAGAACTGAATGGCAGTTTTGTTCCTATAGATACAATTAAAGGCAGATAAATATTTTATCAGTGTTACAAATAATGTATTTAATTTTACTTCCATCGAGTTGCGATATCCCTGACAGAAATAAGTCGAGATAATTACTTTTTTATAAGATTTTAAAATTCGTTGATAAAACTTCATCTGATTTTGCCAGTAATTAAATTTCAACTCTGAGTTATGCAGTTCTTTTCACAGATAAAATCTCGTTGATGTATTGACAACAAGAACCGCTGATAAACTAGAATCGATTGATACTAATGTTCTAGAATCATAGATTTTCCGTCATTTTCAATTCAAGAAATACCAGATGACTAAAAATTTAAGAAGTTTTTTTTTCAACCAAAAGGATTCATTTTAGACTAATCAAGCAAATAACGATAGCAAGTACAATAAGATTTCTACCGATATATTGGTATGTTTAGAATCATTTGAAAATATTGCGAAATTAACTGCTGGCTTAATTAATTATAGCTGCTATTTATTAATGAATACTGGGAAGTAATTATTATTGATATGATTGATTGAAAGAAATGGACAAAATATTGACAATCAGATATTCATTGTTAAGATTTCTTACTGAGAACAAAAAATCATAAAATAAAAAGGTTCCAAAATTCATATTAGACATTTATCCATTTAGACTTGTCCAGCAGCCAATTGCTATTCACAGATTCGTAATGCTTTATCAGATTCCCTTCCAATTATCATAAATTACTGTGATAATATGATGTGTCCAAAGTATGATTTATCTTTTTTGCTTCATTTATTGATTCTAATTTAAAAAAGAACCAACAAATTTTTTCGCAAAGAAAGTTGGTAAATAAGAAAATAGAAAATACGATGAGATAAATTTTTTAAAAAATAGTTCTTCTTACAATCGCTTTATATTAATATATAAAATAATATTAAGATTTTAGAATATTGTATAAAATTTTCATTCTATTTGTCACATCATTTCATCCATTTTCTTTTGCTATTAATTACTATTAGTTGCAAAACAAATAATTAGTCTGAAACTCTTCATCTAGTCATTTATTTTGCAACGAAATTTTAGTGTCACCAACAGTAGTTCGTACTAAACATTATGCTGAATTTTATTTTATTTTTTTCAGGAAATTATCACAGTTTGAATCAACGCGTTTAACTGCATGCCAACATGAACTTTGTACCACATGTCTCGAAGAATCATTACAACGACAACCGCCCGGTTAGCTCTTTTCTTTTATCTAGCTTTACTTTATAAAAATTTAAAGTTTTTAGATTCTAATTTTAGGATCAGTCAAAATTTCTGAAATTAATATCATGAATGAATATGCAAATATTTATGACATTCAAAAAGTAAGCTTAAACAAAATATGATTCCTTAATTAATTGCGAAATGATTAATTTATACTTATTCATTTGATTTTATCATTACAGCATGCATTGTTGAAAACTGCAATCGAAGTATTATTGAAGTAGAAGAAGCATATTTTTGTGATAATTGCGGCAAACAAATGAGCGATTCAAAGGGAAATATCATTACCAATTGTTGCAAATGTCATCTTTGCGAACAATGCATTGAAAATCGAGTAAAGATGAATTTATTAAATAGTAAGTAATTAGCGCATTCCAATTAAACTGACAAATAATAAAGTTATTTATTATAATTATATTTTTGATGATATGAAAGAAAATCACGCCCTTATTATTCGAAAATTTGATCGTTAATTATTCATTCAACCAATTTCATATAAGTCCAAGTAATTTGAAATAATAAATAATAAGTATAGTAAGGACAGTTTTGCTCACTCTGATTTTTGCTCACTAAAATTAACATCATTAATGATATTTACTTGAAACAAAAAAAAGCTAATACGAAGGTACCAGCAAAGGAAATGCGCAATTTATTGATAAGGTGATAAAGTAACAAGAAATGAGGATACTAATAACAATTTTGAAAAGATTTTTGAGACTGATTTTGCAACACGTTTAATTTAATTATCAATAATAATCGGTGAGCAATCGGGACAATATTTTTTTAACGTGTATAAAGCTTTCAGGAATATATGTCATCTAATCATATAAAGCTCCTAGTAATAATTTAAAAAAAGATTTATTTACCAAAGTTTTCGTTGATTTTTTGATCTTAATAAAACGAAAATTCGCGATTTTTTCGAAAATTTGTAAAAACTAACAATAAGGGAAAAAAATGTTCTTGCAGAAGAAACAATGATATGTACTGGTGGAAAATGTTTATCAAAAAAGAAAAAAATAGAAAGTGAGGAGGTAAATTTTCGTTTATAAATAATTCATGTAATGTTTGATATGCTTTGATTATGGTTCATTTTTCTGATATAGTTCAACATATAAAATAATTTGTAATAAAATTTTCAGGTACAAGTGAAGTGTAAAGTAAAAGATAACTGCAAGGGTATAGCTCTTAATGGTTTTCCATCAAATTCAGAATGCAATCATGATATATGCATTGAATGCCTAACTGATATGATTTCTGATTGCGAAACAACCGGTAAACGGTTTGCTATTACTGATCCGCTTTTTACAGTAAAAGCCTAATATCGATGTATTTTATGCATAATATTGATTTTTAAAATAGATTTGTATTAATTTGTTTACTGATATAACTTCAACGACTTTAGATTCAATTTTTAATTAGTCTCCTTGTATGAATATGAATTTAATCTTGATATTTAATTTAGAATTTGAAGAAAATTTCTGATTTTCTTAATTATATTATCGAAAAAAATGTCACTCATTAAAATATTATGTTTGCAGGAGTACTCCCGATGTGTCCTGAACCAACATGTCATCAATACTATACAGTTGAATCCGTGAATGCATTACGCGCGCTTTTCCCACAAAAAGCTGAATTCTTTCAACGATTTGATCTGAACGAGCGAAAAACGGAACTTTTTTGCAAAGATGATTCTATTACAGTAGCCACTTTTATTTTCTACGTCAAATTTGTGCAATGAATTTATTCGTTAGACTAAGTATTATTAAATAATTACTTTAAATTAACCATTTCAAGCTGTTTAAACTGATTTAAAAAAGACTGAAAAAATTACCTTAATTATATGAAATTGAATATTTTTCTTTGATAATTGCTAACAGAATAAATAGATTTTTCGAAACAAAATGAAATAAATCCATATATAATTACTTACAACTTTAGAAAACTAAACTTTAGAAAACTTTAGAAAATAAAATTTAAGTATAGAATTGCACAGCGAATATAAACATCGTTAAATTATTTAAACTGCCAAATTTAATGAAATTTATCCGTTTTAATTTTAGAGAAAATTTCTTATAATTATTCAGTTCGTGGATCTTTCATCTGAATTCGATTTCGCATCAAGACGTATGACAGTACGGGTAGTGGGTGACGGTGAAGAAGAAATCGAAGGAATTTTAATTTACGATAAGCAGGGTACTATTGGCGATTTTATTCGTGAAGTTCGTCGTGTCCTTCGAATCCTACCTTATGAAAAAGTAAGTATTGCACTATTTTAACAATTTTGATTTCGTATATTTAAGTCGTAGATTAATTAGAGAGTGCAGAAAAAGTTCAAATGTGTAAAAAATTGAGTGAAATAATTATTCTTTTGCTTATAATATTTGTTCTATACTATATTCTAAGCGAGCAATATTTTTGCCGAAGACAATTTTTGATTAAAATTTACAACTTTTTCATCTATATTATTTAGATATATGGTTATTTCATTAGAAATGAAGATGAAACAAAAGATGAGAATCGAGAGATTGCTGCTGACGCTGAATCGATGACTAAATGTGTCAGTGAATTGCATCTCACGTCAACATCCGTCGTTCACGTTGATACTGCTGGCATTGTACAACGTAAATCTTCAACGAATATTTCAAAATAATTATAAATTTATATCTCTTATGTAACCAATTTTAATTAATCAAATTTTTTAAATTCATTTATAGCTTATCATCAAAAAATTACACAATGAAAAAAACTGCAACAATTTTGATAGACCATTAAATACAAAATTTTCCCTTTTTGATGATACGGTTATTTTTTAAGCAGAATGTTATTAAAAGCACTAATAGTAATGATAATCTTGCTGATTGGTTTAATCTGTGGTAATAATTGTATATTCAATGATGCAGTCATTTTATTTATATAGTGTTTATATGCTATAGGCCTTTTAGCTAGAAGTATGATAAAGACATAGTGACTTTAATAATTTCTTTCCAGTTATTTTTCATAAATTTATCATGCAGTTGAGTCTTCTTAACTGATAATTCTAAAATATCATTAGATGCGGCATTTTTAAATCGTAACATTTAGTCCAATGAAAGATTAAAATATAACTACAAAGAAAAAAAAAAAAATTCTAATGGCTGGAGGAAAAAAAAGTTGCTAAAAAAATAAATTTATCGGTAACAATAAATTATTGTAACAGTTTACTCTCATTCTGCGAAAAAATCTGCTCCTTGCATTTCTTATAATTTTCCAATTTTTTTATAACTGTTCTGCTTAATGTATTGGTAATTCCATAACTCAGTTCTCATTTAAAGCAAACTATTGTTTATTTAGAACTTATTCAATTGAAATTAAACACAAAAATATCAGAAAAAATTGCAAAATCTGTTGTTAAAAATTTCTGAATGTACTGATGATATAAATACTGTAAATTTTTAAATTTAACATTAAATATTACATTATGTGGTTATGTCTTTCACAGAATATTACAATAAATTACAAATTAATGAAAAAAATTTTAAAAATTATTTCATTCTTTATTCAAAATTATTTTACGTATACATTGAGGTAATCGTAAATTTTTAAAGTTTAGATTAACAATATTTAAATTATACATAATCTATATAAATAAAAATGTAAAAGCTACCTGTTACTTCACAATGAACTCCTAAAATTCTTCACCGATTTTTTTCAAATTTGGCACAACTTTGCAATCGAGTAAGTGAGTGCTCTTAGATAGACATATTTACTTTGTTTTACGTGTTACGTGCGTGACAACTAAAATACGTGAGATGGCGGAGTTATTGACTTCGCCTTCCTTTTTTCTCTCATTCCCCTTCTTTCTCCTATCTCTCTAATAGTAAAAATAATAAGCCTTCCTATTTTTCCCTCATTCTCCTTCTTCCTCCATCTCTCTAATAATAATAATAAAAACCCGCTTACCTCTTCTCTCATTCTCCTTCGTCCCCCACTTCTCTAATAAAAATTAAAAATTAAATAATAAGTAATAATAATAATCCGCCTTTCTTTTTTTCTCTCATTCTCCCTGTACCTCCCATTTCTCTCCCACTCTCTGTTGCTATACTAATTACATTATGTGGATTTATCCAGGGAAAGAAGAGAAAAATGATAAAAAGAATTAAAATGCTTTCTGATATGGCATATAAATATAGAAATTTTTGCTTTTGTAACAAATGTGGAAAAGGAATTT
>KZ269984.1:168532-179615 GCA_002249935.1 Onchocerca flexuosa | reverse complement strand
CGTCGCGAACAAAATTACAACATGGCTGATCTTTTGACGCATGTGAAATTGAATATTCCTAAGCTAATTTTTGAGCAAAAAGGCATTTGCGATCAAATTATAGAAATTGTCAATTAGGGGTTGGCGAAATCTTCTCTTCAGATGCGCAAAAAGGAATTAGTAAAATACTCCCAATCAGATTGATTCTGGCAACAAATCGATTCCAAACCTTAGCTCTCCGGAATAGCTGTAATACTGCTATCAGGTGGAAGAACTGCTCATTCCGCCTTGAAATAGCCATTGAGCATGCAATACATCCAATATTTTCAAAGCATCCAATAGGGGGGAAACTATTGCAAAAATGCAAACTTATTGTTTAGGATGAATCTATAATGGCGCACAAAAAATCGGTCGAGGCTCTTGATTGATTATTGCAAGATTTACGTGGAAATACCAGATCATTTGGGAACATATTAATATTGCTTGGAAGAGATTTCAGGCAAATATTACCTGCAATTCCTTAGTCGACATCAACGAACGAAATAAATGCTTGTCTGAAATATTTCACTTCTTGGTGATACGTAAAGTTGTTAAAATTAACTACAAATATGCATGTTTAGCTGCAAAACGATCGACCAGCTGGAATATTCTCACATCAATCGCTGGATATTGGAAACGGAAAGGTGCCGGTTGATTGACCACAGGACAAATTCCATTGCCTCATAACTTCTGCAATTTGTAACGTCAAAAGAAGAGTTGGTTGAAAAAATATTTCCCGATATTCAAAACAAATATAAAATCACGATTGGCTGAGTGAAAAAACTATTCTTGCGGCCAAGAATTTAGACATTCGGCGAGCTTCACAATATTATTCAATCTAAATTTAAAGCGAGGCAGTCATATATATGGCAGTCGACACTACTGTAGAAGTAGATAAAGTCGTTAATTATATGACAAAATTTTTTAATTCACTCGATCTGCGAAAAATGCCACCGCACTTATTGCAATTGGAAATTGGCATGTTAATTATCATGTCACGAAGTATCAATCAACTTACGACGATACATATCTTGCAGTAAAAAAAATTAATGAGCAATGTCGTATAGCAACAATCTTGACACGGCCTTTCAAAGGTGAAGATATCCTTATTCCTCGCATTTCCATGATTCCAACGAATTTGCCATTTCAGTTTAAGAGACTGCAATTCCCAATTCGATTGGCGTTTTTATTCACCATCAACAAAGTAAATTTTTGAGTTCAGGGTCAATCTTAGAATTGTGCGGTTTAAATCTAGAGACGGTTTGCTTCTCACATGAAAAATTTTATGTTGCATGTTCTAGAGTCGGCAAACCAGACAATCTCTTTATCAACACAGACAATTGAACAACATTGTGAAATTACACATATTAGATGTGGGCGAAAACTGAAAGATGTTAAATAATGTTATGACAATAATTATAAACAAGAAATACTAAAAATCAAGTGGCGTGACATAGTTTTAAAGGGATGACAAACATGTTACTACCAAAATGCTCCAATTCGCGGACAAACAGCAACGATTGACGCAGCAACAGCAACAGTTCGGAATTCCAAGTGTTCCAGTTCGACAATTCAAAGCGAGTAAAACAACAGTAGAAATATCGGACAATTCACTTGAACAGTATTCTTCTCTATTATTGACACAGGAAAAGAATAACATAATGATTAATTTGTCTGGATCTTCTCTGATAATTGTTCGTTATGAAGAAACACTCTTCATTAATCAATAAAACATTTCTCAACGGCATTCATCTCTGTCACACAAGACACAAAAAACCTCACATTTATTGCTGACCTAGCCTAATCACAATAGCAAGAATCTGTCTCCAATCCAACCAAACTACAAATCAATTACAAATATCAGTTTTTTTCCAAACATAAGAAATATGCGCTTTCTCTCTTCTTTTTTTTCCACTTTAACTAACTGTGCTACAGCAAGGCGTGCATAAAGACATGCGCGTATTCGAATGCAAAGTTGTGTCAAAATTTCGAAACAATATATTAGAACTTTTCGATAAGATTTTGAATTCATAGATAAAGCGCGTATTTAAGAATTTTCAGAAGTTTAAGATTTTGAACAAAAGAATATTCATGTTTTTCTTTAAATATATTAGCTGGAGATGGACACGCGAAGCGTGGCCGGGCCCAGCTAGTATATGGTAAATTTAATTTTATTGTCAAAAAATTTCCATTTTCTTCAAATTTTAATTGAATGAAATTGCTTATTTTAAAAGAAAGTAAAAAATAGAAAAAACTGGACAGGTAATAATGAGGAGTATATCGGATGGTAGCGAATATGCGGCGAAAATTGAACAAAAGACTATGAACGTTCAAAATCTAGCGTTTAAATTTGGTTAAAACAATTATTAAACAATTTTATTTACAAAAATAAGAACATTAATGTTTTGTTCATATTTATTTCAAGCATGAAATTATTAAACAAGTGAGGAGAAAATTCCTAAACAAATAATTTGTATTTACTGGAATCAATTTACTAATATTTTATTTATTGAATTCAATATTATATCGACCGTCTGCATAATATTTTACTGAATTATAAATTATGCCGACAAGCTTCATTTTTTTTTTATTCTTATGACACTTATGAGTAAAAATTTAATTGAACTTAAACGAAATCAAAATTTTTCTATAAATATTATAAAAGATTCAGCTAGAGATGATATTGTCAAATTTAACTCATAATCGATTTAAAATACAATTTAATTAATGATAAAATTCAAACTATAATCAATTTAAAATACAATTTGATTAAGGATAATGCAATCAAATTTAAACCGCAATCGATTTAAAATATAATTTAAACACTATAATATTTAAATAAAATATTATTGTGATTAATACTTAAATAAAGTAAACGGTCTGTTCTAATAATACATAAATTTATACAGATACAGTATTTGATACATAGAATATGCTATCCTTATTTTCAACTTGCTACTTTATTTATATAATGTTTTCTAAGCGCAGAGTTTTGTTTCTATTCATAAATTATTTGACAGAAAGAAATGAAGTAATTCATAAATTTTTGTTTGACAGATGAAAAAAAAGAACCTGCACATTTGCATTTGCGATTTGTTTATTTGTAATTTATAGTTGGATGGTAGTTTTGTAAGTATTTGAATGCGCAATATTTGTTATTGTATTAGAATGTAATTTATTGATTAACTTATCAAATCACTGATTCGAAATAAAATGTTTCCAAGTGATACGAAGATAATCACTTCACTTTTAAAAATTGATTTTCGACAAGTTTCAGTAAAGAAAAGGTACATGATATGCATATACTCATGCATGCAATCACAACAATATCAGAGAAGTGTATCCAATGGTTTTGCTTTTTTCATGTCTTTTTCTTTTTTTAAAACATTATTAAATTTTCAACTAACTTATAATTTCATTTAAATATTATCAACACTCATCAACATTTTTTGTTATATTTCTTTAAAATTATTAGACTTTATCAGTTTCTCGCACATATCTTTTGATAATAATATTAATCTTATTTGTTGACAAAATGAACTTACCTATTTATTTATTCCTAATATTTCTAGTAATAATGTTAAATTATATAGCGCCTTTTGTTAATTTCAATTGTTCAGACAATTTTTTAATCATTTAAGTGAATTTAAAAATTGATGTACGAGATATATTACATAGAAGGTAATTTTGCAGTTTATTTATCAAATTGTACAGAAGTGGGAAGTTAGCCAGATTAGATATATACTTCTAACCAGGTTTTTATTGTAAAGATTGTTATTATTCCAATCTCATGTTAATCATTCTCAGATTTCAAAATTAATTATTACTTCCTTCAGCAGAAATAATTACATAAATTTTGTTTTTGTTGTTTTTTGGAGAGATATTTTGTTCCTTTTACAATCTAATCTTAAAAAATTTTTTTATTACAATTTAAAAATAATGCGCAATGTGAAAACGTCACATCAAAATTCGTTTTAAATTTCGTATTAAACTAAGGGAATATAAATAAAATATTACTTGCAATTGATCGAGATTTGCAGCAATTATTTAACTATTTGGCTAATATATCAAAAAGTTTAAACATGCTTATAAGCTGTCTAACTTATAATTATGAAGCTCAGTGTATCTATTAATCATCAAATATTTGGATATCTCAAGCAAATAATGCTTCATGCATGATTCCATTCTCTAATAATCATCAAAATACTGAATAATCTCAAGTGATTTAATCAATTTGCATCTGCATAATAATTCGATGTATTTGATGAATTCCAATTTTTTTAAAAAAAAGCCTCACTTAATTCAACGTTTACAAATGATGCTGAAGAAAAGATTATTACATGTGAAATCATGAAAAAATCAATTTGATTTTAGTATTAAACTGAATTGATTGTAATAAATATAGCGTGCAATAATAAATTTTAATTACAAAGAAAATATAAAATGTGACACATATATCAAATAGATTGACGTTTAAAATTCATTATTTTATTTTGGTAGACTTATTGTGCTTAGATTAAAAGCATATTCATTTTATATTTTATATTAAAAATTATTTATTATTTAATATGAGTATAGTGAATTTACGAAATGCTCATCTAGGTTTTATTTGAAATCAATAATGCATTGATGTAGAAAAAAATAGATGAAACGACGAATTAACATCTTCAATTATTGCTTTATTATTAATTAACATCTTCAATAATTGAAGATGTTAATTAATAATAAAGTAATAATTGAAGATGTTAATTAATAATAAAGCATGATTTTTTAATTGAATATTCATTTTTGGAAATTACCTGTTGACCATTTTTATAGAAATAATCATTTAATATTAAAAAAAAATGTACTGTAATCTTGTTGTGCTCAAAAAAAAAAAAAAAAAAAAAAAAAAAAAAAAAAAAAAAAAAAAGCTTAGAAAACTGCCAATATCCAGATATTTTAAATGCAGGAATTCAATTTTGGAAATTTAAATTAATAAATTATGCAGAACTAGCATTAATTAGGGTAGTTAACTTTTCCAGCAGTCATTTACTTTTTAGTCATTTTCAATATCGTTATTATTTTTTCTTATTTAATAATTAATTGATTTATAGCTGTCAAGCAAGGATTCATACATTATTATTAAAGTCTATTTGTATGATATTTCATAATAGCTATTTTTTATTCTAATTTAAATTTGAATATTAACAACATCTCATAAATTAAGTTAGTTTAAATATTTAAAAACGTATTGAATAATAATGTTTGGATAATGGATTCCCGTGTAATTGAAAAAAGTTTGCAAGAAATTAAAGCAGATAAAATTAAAATTTGGAAAGAAAATGAAATTTTCGAAATTTAATTACAGACCATTCCTCAGTTACTTTTTATTAGTGAAGCAAGTAGAAAAGTAGTACTTTCTAGAAATTGGCAAGTCCATGAGTATATACTTCACGAAAAAAGAAATTGATCGTTTTTTAAGAGCAGAAAAATATGATGTCATACAGGCAAATTAGAAGAAAAATGTACCGAAATAGTCAATACTTATGTGAAAAATTATTATATTATGTTTTTATGTGAAATAACTATTTTTTTGTTAAATTTGTCATGATAAAACTTCAAAATTCAATGCAAAATGGCCTATAATGCGAAAATTTATTAAATGATAAACTTAATTCTATTGAAGCATTTTTCGGAAAAGTGGTATCATTCCATCTGTCAGTTAGTAGTAATTTCTTTTTTTTTTTTTTTTGGATTTGAGTACCTTATCTAAAACTGTACGAAAATGCATATAAAATTATCTTTTTCATATAAATTTAGTAATTGTTATTAGGATAATTATTAATTAATTAATTATTGAATTCCTCTTAAATTTTCTTAAATTTGTTCTAAAATTTTACATTAAAAATTTGTTATCTGCAGTATGAGCAAATAAATTTTACATTATTGAAACTGGAAAATGTTAACTCTAAGCATTAGTTATGATAGATTACTATTATCTACTTGATATATAATACTTCGCCATTCATTTTAAAATTAACTTGTTCAATTTCATTAAACTACTGGATATTAACATTGACTGAATTTTACGAAGTGATTGACAACGGTAACATTTTTCAAAAGTGAATGATAATAAATTGATATAGAATTAATCATAACTATCAATGCAAATTTTTTCTTAAGTAGGATTAAATGTGCTATTAAAGTGAAAATGAATGCTTCAGAATATTCATCCCATTAAAATATAGCACTGAAGCTACTACGATTGAAAAGCATTGAATATTTAGTATTGTTAATGATTAATATTAGATTTAATCATTAACAATACTAAATATTATTTGAATTATTTTTGCATGTTATGAAGGTTTTTTTCATTTTGACGCTATTTTACTGGCTGAAAAATCGGCTGATTTTTTTTTTTTGAAATGTATTGAATGGAAAGTATTTACGAAATTCATTCCAAATATTGAACAAAATTAGAAATTAAGTATTAAATTTCAAGCATGGAATTTGTTAAATACGTTTATTTTTTCAGATTTTCTTCTATTTAGTATATTAAACTTAATATTCTACATTACAATTATATAATATTTCACTTTTTTTTTTTTTTTTTTTGCTTTATAAATTGAATTTCATTAAATTCCTAAGAAAAATACCTCTATATGGAACTAATATTCGCCCTACTCGATATAATTCTTCCTATTTCTGTCATATTACTTGCACTTCTAAAAGTTCACAAAGTAAGAAAAAAATGGGATATTATCAATTTATTGGCTGCGTATTGTATTGGTAGTTTTAGTCGTAATTTATTTAAATAATAAAAACGCTGATCGAGTTCAAGAATTTGGTATATGAGATGTAAGTTACTTGAATGCTCTTGCAAACTTATTTCATTGGAAAATTATGCGCTTTTATGCAAATTATATGCATTTTAATGTTTTAAATGTGTACAATCCACAAAACTTGGATAGAATCTCTGATATTATTTGAATTAAAGCATTTAAATTGACAGGCATAAATGCGTCATTGTAGCAAGCTGGCAGTATCTTTCCAATCCATTAAGTAAACTTCACTATCCAAAATTGCTGACTTTAAAATTTTCCCTATAAAATGATTAAAAATTTGAGTAAAAATAATGTTCATAAAATCATCTGCAAAATCACACGAACATAAATCAATCAATAATAGAAGTATAAATGAATTAGTAACAAATACATTCTTTGAAACTGAATAATTCCATTTAAAAACTTAATAGATTTCGAATTGAGTAATTAAAGTGCAAAATTGAAAAATTAATAATTCAAAAACAGATTTTTTTTTCAGCATTTTTCGGATTATATTCTATGTCAAAACAGCGTCATTTGCACTGATCCGTTTGATATTATTCTTCTGTATTTCTGAAATATTCACTATTTATGCATTCAAAACAAATTTCCTGAAGGTTTTCTACGTAAGGTTAATTATTATTGAATTTAGTTTTCTGTCTTTCAATATTTTTAGAATATTTCTAATCTTTGACTAATAAAATAGAACTAATTAATAAATGTAATTCTTTGACTTTTTCTAATTCCGGTAAATTTTAAAAAAATACGAGCACTTTTTTAAAATTTAACTATCGGGTTTAATCGATGGTTGTAACTTCTGAATCTTTTTTTCTGTTTTCAAGCTAATTTCAGGAAATTACAAATACTTTTTTGAGTATTAGTGTATTAAAATTATTGATAAATGTTGTTGTTTGTTTGTTTTTTTTTTTTTTTTTTGAATAAATTTCAGGAAATTTCGAGTGCTTATCTTTGTTCATTTGTGTGCGCAAATATCTTCCACACCAGTTACAGCTTTACAATTTATTGGCATTGAAACAATTACTGGCTATGGTTTGATAATTTATTATTCAATGGTTACTTTTTTATATCTTAGTTCGATCATAATAATAATTATTGTAAGTTTCGGGTATTTTCTTAAATTACCTTTTACCAATTTTCATTTTCAAGTTCTTTCTCGAACTAATTTCATAAAAAGAAATCAATTTCATTCGATTGTGTAAGAACTTAATTATCTTATTTCCAATATTAGAAATGGTTTCAAGATGAAAATTTCTAAAAATGTTCAACAAGTTTAAATTTGTCAATTAAAAAATATTTCATTTGTTGCATTTTTAACATATATATCAAACAAGCATAGAATTATTCATTTTATTTTGTAAATACAGGCAATTTATACCGCATATGAACATAAATCATTCAAACACAATCATATGATGAAAAAATCTCTCATGCCACTCATTTTTTATTTCTTACCGATTACACTTATCGATATATCAATCGGAGGGAAGTCGTTTCAACAAATTTAATTTCCCTATATTGAACAAAAGAGAATATATGAAATCTACCATAAATTAGGAATAAATTAACAATTTTACTATCTATGAAAATATATAAATAATTTAATCAACTAATATATGCCTTGTAAAATTGAGCCAATGTCTTATTTATTATTGATCAAATTTAATCACAAATTTGATTAAATACGCAAATTTCAGTAAATTTTTTTTTACCTTTTTTTTTACAAATTTTTAGTTTTAACATGTTTTTCAATGCTAATTTGAATAAAACACAAAATAAATGAGTGATAATTTTAAAATAAACAAATAAAAAGAAAAATGGTTTGAAGTTTTTAAAAAATTGTATATTGCAGTTGCTGCTACTGGATTTATTACTAATATTTATTTTAATATCAGTTCGGATACATTACGAATGATACTAAAATAAATAATATTGTCTTAATGGTTTGATTGAATTATTGTTTTTTTTGGTGTTTTTTTAAGATTATTTTGAAGTTCTATAAATTTAATTTCATCAATAATTTCACTCATTTTGTCTATTACAGTTACGTACAACAACAACGTATTATGTACAGTTTTCGTTTTACCACCATTTCGTGAAGCTGTCTTTGCTTTACTTTATATCAAACGTCATCAAAGAACTTATTATCGTTGCACCAATCAACAATAATTGTTTTAATTTTTAACTTGTGATGGTGATGTTTGCATTAATTTTCTTACTTATGGAAAATTAAATTAAATTACTCTCTTAACAAAATGAATGTGTCAGTTTTCCTGGCTATCAATTTTATTATAACGATTATTCCAATATTAATCCTTTTCATAAAACTAACAATTTTCTTATACTGATTTCGTTTCTAAATTCTTCAAATATATTTTTATTCGAAATACTTAAATATCTCATAACCTAACCATTCCCCACGATATCGTACTCCAGGAACTTATCTAATCATAAGATATTATTTCCAAGACTTATAGTTTCTGAAAATTCTAAATATGCTATGGAAAAAAAAAATTGTAACTTTAGAAATACGATCAAAAAATAAAAATAGATCCTGAAAGTGCCAAAAAAAAAAAAAAAAAAAAACAGGAAATTAAAAGTATAATTGATAAAATATTATTAATCATCATTCCTTACTGAATGTGTGCTAATTTTTCGTTTTTTAGATTTAAATAGCAGTATCTCCGAGTACCGTCCATTTGTGGGGAAATATAGAAACGGTATCATTGATATTTTGACTGAATTTAGATTGCATTAATAATTAAATTTCTGCACAGATTAATCATAATATAGAGATATAAGCAACAAAATCAAAAAAAAAAAAAAAAGCAACAACAGGAATAATCACAGAAACAAACAGTAGGATCATCGTACTTTTTTCCATTTTTATTCATATGTATGATTTTTTCTGAAGAAACCTAAAATTTTTGTGACACTTTTTTTTACCGTTTTTTTGGAAATATTTTGCAGGGTATAGTTAAAGTTAGTGATGATGTATAGAAAAGATAAAAATGGTTGAACATTTGACCGAATTTCACAATTAAGCTGCATTTCTTCGTTCACAGACAATACTTCATAAAAAAAGAATGGGCCGCTTCTCCTTCCTTTTTTCTGTTTTACAACAATGGTGAAGTTTTGTCTTTTCAAGCACAAAAACTTTATAAAATAATTTTTCACAACATTTCCATCTTAATTGGAAAAATTAGCAAAATTCGACTAGAATTTTGCAATAATAATATTTCATATTGTATAGAATGAACAATCGAAAAGAAATTATGTGGTATCAATGTTGCACTTTCTTTTAATCTTTCAACCATTTAGCTTTCAACTTTCTTTCCCTACCTATAATTTGTAACAGTAATAAACGAACCATAAATATTCGGTAAAATTAAAGTTCGCGGAAGCCTTAGAACAACTAAAATTTTAACGTGATTCACTAATTAATAAATAACAATAGCGTAACTGACTGAATTTAATAATCTTATAAAGAATAAATAAATGAAGAGGTTAATACTTTTATTATTTGTACAAACAATAAACAGCACATTCCTTTATCTATAAATTTCGCCAGAAAAGATCTTCTTTTCTATCTAATTTTAATTATTAATATGAACAAAAAATAAAATAAATTAAGTGCAAAGTTTTGAAAGGAAATTAAGTGAAAAATGGAAAGCAATTTTGTCGTTTAATTTTTTCTTTTTCAAAATATCGAAAAATTTGTTCTTTCACTTAAAAAATAATTTTTTTCAATCTTTTTTTTTCTTTCTTAATCATTCTCTTCCCACTTAATAATTAGAATTTGGCAATTTCAAGTTTCCAATTTTTTCATAGTTACTACGAAAATAATGCTAAATGTATTGATGATTGATTTTAAATGAATGTATAAATGAATGATTGCATGAACGGATGATAAACTAAAAATGTAATTTCGGAATTTTATTTCATACTTTTCTTTTTGTTTGAACCAAACAATCTGTAACATGAAAAACATCTAAAATGTTTAAAATAAAACATCTTTCTTTTTTTCTCCTTTCATCCTTTCAGTCGAAATAAGATTTGTGCTAACATTTTTTCTATGCTGGCCCTAAAGTTTTAATCTTTAAAGTTGTTATTTCCATTGTATTTTAAAAACTGTTTCTGAAAAAAATTATCAATTATAATTGGATAATTGAAACTACTAATCATTATTATTATTATTATTATTATTATTATTATTATTATTATTATTATTATTATTATTA
>KZ269984.1:144720-156285 GCA_002249935.1 Onchocerca flexuosa | reverse complement strand
ACAATTAGTTGTTGTAGGAACTTACCGAACAATTTAGATTAAATTTCTTGTTTTTTTATTTTTTTTTTTTTTTTTTTTTTTTCATCGTATGATGGAATCTGTTTTGCAAAATCGGGACACTTATATTTTCTGGCTTTCTTTGTTGGTCCTGTTCCATTAGTATGTGATTTTCTGGAAAAGCTCAACTAATCTCTTTATCCGTCGTGTTGATAAGCTACAGTGTAGTAATGATTAATTTTTACGTTTTTATTATTGAAGCATCTTTTACTAAAATTTCGATCACAAATGAAATATTTAAATAATGGATTAAAGAAATTTCAGAAAAAAAGTTACGAAATAAAAAAATGAAACAATAGTAACAGTTCATACTTTTACTTTTCATTTTTAATTTTTTGGTTATTTTTTTGGTTACTGTATTATGAATGTTATCGTAGACAATGGAAGGAATTTTTTCAGCCTAATTAACAACATTTAAATGATTAAATTCACAGGATTATTTGCAATAATAATTGGATTTTATAGGATAGTGATGAAATGATCGAAATACTTGGAGAAAATGGTGAAAAAATAAAAAGCGATGAAACGGCACTTCTTGGATTTACTGAGTATACTTCGGATGAGCATAACAAGTCAATAATTTATAATTTATATAAATTAAGTATTTTGAAATTCATGTTTTCTGAAATTACCGCAAAATTAAATGAATGAATTAGCACTTTCTGAAATTAAAATTTGATTTAAATGCAATAAAGAGGTTGTTTGAAAATAAAATTTGATTTTTAATTGAAATCATGTAAAATTTATATTTCTATATATACTTCGAAAATTTTGCTCCGAAAATTTTGAATTCAAACTGAAATTTATATCATTTCTTTGCCTTTTGCTATTTCAACTTATTCGTTTAGATTGCATATGTTAATTATTAGCGCTTTACTTACTAATGTCTAAACATAAAATATCTATGAAATGAATCAAGCCGATCGTTAATAATATTTTGCACTTTTCTCTCATATTTTTAATGCAAAAAAGCAAAATTTGCTTAAATATTAAACAAAACACATTTATATTATTTGGCATATCCATGCAAGGGAAACAAATATTGATTTTTAACAAAATTAATCTCCTTTTTTTTTTACTTTCGTTTAAAAGTTTTAGAGATATAAGAATGAAGTGATTAGTTATACCTGGGAAAAATGGAAAAAAACATTTCTTCAATTATAAAATGATTAGGATTTAAATAATTCTGTTCAAACAGTTATCTTTTTCTGGCTCATTTAATTTGATGTCATACAAATGATCCTTTTCGAGAATTTTTGAAAATTTTTTTTTTTTTTATTTTTATTTCAATATTTGATAGCGTATATTGCTCTTAAGACAACTGAATTTTCAAATATTCATAAAGCTATTTGCATCAATGATTAACATTTTCTTTCTTTTTTAGCTGTAATCGATGATACTTAAAAAGAGAGAAGCTATTACTGACAGGAAATATTTTGAAATTCAAAGAAGTCATTATATCAATTAATTTTACTTTTTTTCTCCGTATTATATTCTTGTCTTTTTTTTAACCATTAAAACACTGACGAAATTTTTGTTTCCTCCATTTATTTCAGTTAGATATCGTTGTTGCATTTGTTAAAAAACAAAAAAAAAAAAAAAAAAATTAAATAAAATTTGAATATTTTATATTCATATTGTTTAATAAATAATGAAAAGTAAAACTGAACTCTGATATTTTAAAAATTTCATATTTTAACACTTCTAAATATAATTTTAAATGAGATTTGATTGAGTATAATAGGTCGAAATAATTGGCTAAACTAGTTAAATTCAGTTTCAAACACGAAAGTTATAATCAGTATTTCATTCTGCTCCAGTTAGTAATTTATCAGTTGTAGAATTGATCCATCGACTACAGAATCCTCGTTGAATCGTGCAATCGCAGAATGCAACATAATTCGTGGCAGCCTACATTTTTCAGAAGGAATTTTGCTGAAATGTGCGGATTCTAAACGTTAGTTTTTAGAAATTATGTCTTTATAAAACATTTATTATATTTCTCATGTAATGATTTGTTCAACTGTATTCAATATATTTATAACGCCATCATGGGAAGATTTATTATCGCGTGACACGTGATAACTTAATAATCTATTATACTTCAATTTACGTTTACTTCAGCTCTTAAAATATATTATTGTAGCATTATATCTATACTTGCATTATGCGGTATTCAAAAATCCTGATCATGATGTGGGGATAGCACAAATTGATCAAACAATTCATAAATTACATGATCGATCTAAATCACAATTCGGTATGACTAGTTTTTTTCCTCATTTTGCTTAAATAATTATGGCAAATTATAACGCTTATTTATCTACTTTTTTTCCGGAAAAATTTGATCCGAAAATTTCCGACAATAGTACATGAAATAAATATTAAAAGAAAACGAAAGAAGGAATAGAATTAATGTAAATTGATGGAATATTTTTCGAAAAACTTGGAAAATTTTTTGCACATTTTTTTTTTTTTTTTTTTTTTTGTTCGATTTATTGACATTTAGAGTAAAATATTAAATTAATTTCAAATGAATAAATGCGGAAGTAATTTCAAACTTTTATCTAATGAATTATGAATTCAGGTGCATATGATGAGATTTATGCGATTCAAAAAACTTCATCAATTGCGGGTTACAAATTACCATCACATCGACACGCTGGTTATATCATTATACTATTCAAACTTCTTGATGAACAAACGAAGGTGTGACATCTTTTTCTATTAAAAATTCGTAATTTTATCAAAAAATAAATTTTAGATTTTTAATTATTCTGATAAAACCATAAATTTTGAAAAAACAATGATTTTTAAATCATGAAATTAAAAATAGACAGAAGTTAAAACTTATTGGAGTTATTGTAAATGCAAAATTACAATATCAAATACTTCTAAATTTTAATAAGAATAATTTGCACAGATGAAAATTCAAAAAACCTGTTGTTGCTAGTATTACTATTTAATAATAAGATAAGAATTGCAAATTAATTATTTGTTAATATCAAATTTTTGTGTCAAACATTTTCAAGTCTGAACAAAAATAATTTGCTAAAATGGATAACCCAGTAATGTTCTGTTGTTAATTAATCGCTAGCAAATAAAATTAAAATATTATGATATAATTTTTTTCATGTAATAGAAAACTAATGATTATTTATGATATATTGCATTTCCTAAAATTATCTTTTCTATTGGTCTTTATAAAAATAATGATTTGTTATAGTGATACCGATTATTTCTTTTTTTATCTCATAATTAAGTCCATATAGCATATCGAAATTTGAATTGGTATGTAAGAAGTTTTTTCAGTCTGAAAGTCTTGAGAAATCATGGCTAAATTGGTCAGGTGCAAGAGAAATTTACAAATATTCACCAAGAAATTGGAATTTGCGTAGAATTGTTTTGCATAAATTGCCAACTTCAAAGTATCGGTCATTAATTATTCATTTTGTAATTATTTCAGTTAATTTTATTTAAGCTGAAAATTTGCTTTTTAGAAAGTATTTTATTATGAAATTTTATTAATTTCATTTATCTCTGCTGTCAACAATTTGAAATCAGATGTAAATCAGATTTATATTTTCTTTTTTGAAGATTATGAATTTATGATTAGTTTTCAGGAAAAGAAACTATCATCCATTTGCATATGTTTTACTTTGTGAATTTGGCAACATATTAAATCCATCAAATCGTTTACAAGCATTAGATATGGTAGAACGGTTAAGAGTACGAAATTGTGGTTACATATCACTTTATCAGGTAAGTTTATTTGATCTTAGTTAAGTATTAAAATTGATATTTTTGTCATATGTAGATAGGCATATCTAACATTTACGGTATTAATGAAATTAATTCCAAGATAAGCAAAATTTTCAATATTTTTGGAACTTAATGTTGATCAATATTTTATTCTCTCTAAATTACTTTTTCTCTTCTTATTTTTACTTTTTATTTTAGCAACAAATATCTTAATGAAATACTTTTTTATATCTATTTATCTATGTAAATTATCATATCTAACAATTGATTGATAAGCAGACAACATGAACCAGCTAATATTTGATAATTCACCTAATTAAACTGCTATTTAAATGAAATATTTCAGGTACAATGGTCGTATGGACAAATATCAAATTCACTCGAAACATCATCTACTTCACAGAAATTACTGCCAATTTCTGATGGAAAATGGGAACGACACTTGATGTTACGCGGTTTCTCCCAGGATGTTTGTACCATTAAAATTCATAAAATTTGTGCTAAAATTGATGAACTTGACTAACAAACAAACAAATAAAAAAAATAAACAATTAGGATTTTTATTTTATAAAATAATTATTAGTACGATTAAAATATTACCAAAGGTAATTTATTAATTTTTTTCTTGAAAGTAATATATATAACATTGTATGTGTGCAATTATATTGTACGCAATTAATTGCATTTTTTGTGTCTGGAATATTCCCACGTCATATTCCGTCTGATTAATTAATTAATTGTGCAATATACTGACCTACTTCGAGTAAGTAAATTACTGTTAAGAACCAAGTTATCCGAAACGATGAAATCATATAATGAATTTTGATATTTCAATTTCGCTGCCAACCATAAATGTATTAACGGGAACAAATATTTTTACAATAACAAATGAAAAGTGAAAATTTAGTTCTAAAATGATTTCATAGATAAATGTTCAATTTTTTTTATTAATCTTAAGTAAATGTATTAATATGAGCACACAATTTTGCTTGTTTAACAAGAGGAATTATTAATATCTAAATTAAAAAAAAAAAATATCTTTACATATTTCTTTTTTTACACAAAAATTTTGTTAATTTAAATGATAAATTAATCACTATTGCATTTTTATTTATATGACGTTTTTAAAAAATTTCAGGTTGAACCAACAACCAAAATATCGCAGCCCAATAATAATTGTAAACAAAGCGATCATTCGACAGAAATGCAAGATGAAAAATATCCAATGTTTCAAAGCTATCATCATTTTAATGATTTCGGATAATTTCAAAAAAAAAACAAACAAAAAATGATATAAATAATTATCTAAGATATTTGTTCCATGCCTTGTTATAATATGTAATTGAAGATATTAAGCAAAATGAAATAATAGAGAGATTAAAACGAATATATGAAATTCAAAGTCCACCGAATAAAAAATTATAGCTAACAACTGTTAAAAAACCATTCGTTTATTTTTTACCAAAGTTCGAATTTATCGATTTTTAAATGGGATTTTCAATTTTTTCTACTGTGTTATTGGTAATATATATTTTAATTATTCAGCCTTTTTTTTTTTTTTTACTACTTTGTATATAATTATCATACTGTTAAAGAGACAGTGCTTTAAATAATTATACTTATGCTTTCTTTAATTTGCAAAAACTTTTTATTGAAATATGAAAGAAGATTGGATAATAAATTATGCAGTAAGCTGAAGAAATTACGGTTACAGTAACAAGGAATAAAAGATCATACAAATCAAAACAATGGCATTAGTTACCATGAGCTGTTAATATTTGTAGAATACTTACAAAATTTTTTCAGTATTATAGCACAGATATCATTATAAATTGTGAAGTAAAATGATTAGTTCAAATTTAGGATGACAACATCAGGTTTAATTTTTTGATAAAATTAAACTTTTTCTAAAATATTGAAACGAAAATCGAATTGAAATTGCTAAAATACTTGCTTATCAGTATATTGATAGATTGCTTTATTGTTCTTATTATATTGTTATTATTGATTGAAATTCAATTGCTGTATTTGTTCAATTTATCCTCCACCATTACTAATTTTTGCCAAGTTTTGAAAACCTGGTGGCAATTTCCAAGCAAATGAGAAGAAAGTGGTCGTCAACTTTACGATAAGAAATTGTCATCAGTGAGTTGTTAGCCGCTGTCTATGAAAAAATGTTAGAGTAATTTTATTATAAAGTTCGAGATCATGAAAGAAACTTCAACATGAACTTTAATCCACTGAATTGCATGAATAGAGCCTACTTCATCTTTATTTTTTCCTTTTTTCAAGTAAATTTCGACAAATGTAAAAAACTATTTCATCTCGACAAATGATATCTTTAAAATTGTTGAAAAATTCCTGCAAAAAAATACAAATAAATATGCTGAAATAAAGTTTTCAAGTTCCAAAATATCAGTGATTTCGTCCACTTATTATTTCTCAACTATTAATTTCTGCCAAATTTCTAAATGAATCAATTTCTGTGATATTATTAAGCAGAAATAATTTTACTTACAATAAAGATGTTTATGAAAACGAACCTAATGAAATACCAATCATTTTTCAGTAATACTAAAACAAAAGTAATGAATTTATCAGCCATTTATCAGTAAGACTGCTTCTGGAAACAAAGCTAATAAATTATCTATCAGTGGTCAGTAAGACTGATTATAAAAACAAACGTAATGAATTACCAAACAATTGTTAGTAAAGTTGCTTCTAAAAACAAAAGTAATGAATTATCGGTAAAATAATGAATTATCAGCAAGACTGCTTGTAAAAACGAAGTTAATAAGCTGTCAATCACTTATAAGCAAGTTTAAAGAAGGAATTGTACGATAACTTCCGTAACTGAGTTCTAAAAATTCATGAAACTTTAAAAAAAAAAAAAAAATTTGGTTAAAGTAAAATAAAACTACTTCACCAGTTGTAATCTGTTTATTCGACTCCAAATAATTTTTTGATTTCATCGTCCAATTTCCAATGATTTTTTTGTTTTGTCACAAAAAATATACGAAGCACATAACGAAAAAAGCTTATGAATGATTGATATTCGATAGATTTCAAAAACTTTTTTGCAGAACTTTTTGACAGAAAATATAATAAAATCTCGATTTTTTTTTCGCTTTTTAACTCTTTTTATTTTTTGAAAACATTTGAAATCAAAATCAAAATTGTTAAAAAAACCTAAACTAAATCTAATATTTTAGTTTTTCTGATAACATATGTTTAATTGAAATTTTTAATATTTTATAAACCTGAAAATGATTATACTGCTTTTTTCACCAAACAAATATGTGCATAGATTATTTAACTTGATTTTTAATCTCAGTTCAATTGATGTTCTTCTTAAAAAAAAATTAAGCTATAATCTTAAGGTATTTTTATTAAATGTTTTCGTTTTAACAAATTAAAAAACGATTAGAATTTAATAAAAATGAAAATTAAACGACTAATTTATGAAATAAAATAATTTCATTGAAAAAATTGATCCAGGCAAACGACAAATCAAAATGTGATAAGATGATAGTAATATATGATAAAATGATATTAAATATGCTTTTGAATATTATTTCATGCAACTTTTCCACTAGGGTTAATTTGTTGAAATAATAAGAACATTTCGATCTAAGAACATATGACATCTTAAATTATTCTAATTGAACAAATCACTTAATCGCAATTAGGAATATTTTACTATATAAATAAATTTTTCGAACTATGAAATATACGAAAGTTTGCTTAAAATTAGTTTAATGCATTTAGTATCCGTAAATATACTTCACATCATATAGCCAAGTATAACATTGGGCCAAATTGATCGTTAATATCTTAACAATATGATTACGATAATATGCGAATTGCAATATGCCTGTGACAACAATATTTTTGACTTAAATTTAAATTATATTTTAAATTCTTTACATTTACATTTGAAAATGAAAAAATAATAGGTAAGGAATGCAGTGGGGCAAAATTAATAAATTACTTTGGAAATTTAATCTTAAAAATTTTTTTATTAAATAAACAATTATATTTCGAATGATAAAATATATAAGTGGGAATCTGAATATCATTTATTTGTGTTAAATTGCAAAATTTTATGAAATAATGGCAACAAGAAACACAGCATCGAAAATTTTGTTCAAATTATAAATATTGCATCATTTTGTTTTCGATTTTTTTCAGAAAACTAAAATTGAAAATATCTTTCATTAATTTTTTTAAAAAGCAAAAAAGATGCCAATTCATTTCAAGTCTAAAGAGAATTGAAACAATCTGCACAGAAAAAAATTGAAACATAATAAAGAAGAACTTTTGCATCAAGATCGAATTCGTATAAACTTAACTGATTTTGCCATCATAATAAGATTGTTTATTCCTAGAAAATGATAGCAGAGAGAAAAAATGCTTCAAATTTTAAAAACCTTTTTTTATTTCTTCAAAATTGTAACAAATAAATGATATGATATTGTTATAAAATTTATCTCTTTCAAAATTAAGTAAATTATGTTAATTTGAGAAGAATGCTTTTCAAATATATTTTTAATTCATCATTCAGCGTTTTTAATATTTGTGAATTAAAATATACCTCTTTTTGAAGTTTGAGATTTTGATTAACTCCGTAAAGTTCATGCTTGCCACGTAAGAAAAATGTCGGGGCGTAACTAAAAATATCGCAATTTTTTTTTTTTTTTTTTTTTAAACAGTAAAAACATTATGGTATGAAGAGCAAGTGGTGCGTTATCAATATTATTATCTAAAATTATCGTTTTGGATGAGTTTGCAAACAATAAGTAATAATTAAAAATTTTGAATCATAATTTTATTATTTCTAAGGACAGAAATTTTCTATGATTTGAAAATTTTTGATTATAAAAAATTATTTTAAAAAAGTCCGAGAAATTTGAAGAATTTATCGAAAAATAAAAAATCGAGAAAAAAAATTTTAGAAATAATTGTTTTTGTGACTGATAAATTGATAATATTAACTAGAATGATCAGGTCACAAAAATTGCTGTTCAGGTCACTGGTAATAATATACACGCCATCTAGAGAATCGAATGTACCAATGATCTATGTTTCCTGAATTCTGAATGTTAATTTATTATCAATATTATTTTTAAAGACAGCAATAATCACTCGCCGTCATCTTCATCCATTGTACATTACAATCATTATTACAGTTTGTCATCATTATTGTTGCCGATATTTTAATCATAATTTTTTATAATAATAATATTGCTGCTAATAATACTTATATTAATATTAATTAATAACAGCAATAATATGAATGTAATTAACAATCATATCAGCATAAATGATTAATAACTATCATAAGGTAATAATATGATCACATTAATAGCAATTGCAAAAAATCATTTTAGTATCAAATATTAAACATATTATTCAGTTAATTACATTCATATAAATAAAATATTCTGAAGAAAACAGGATATAATTTAATTTCCTTTTTTGGAATTTCTAAAAATCTTAAGATTGATTTATCGATTTTATTATGATAAAATGATGGACAAGTTGCTATCAGCTGCGTAGGATCATTTTCTGCAAATAGAAAAGAAAGGAAAAAATTCTTAATTAAAATGGGAATTAAATAATTCGTGTTGCTTTTTTTTAAAATCTTTTTTTATAAGCATAATCTCAAGTTTTTCCTTCTCATATTAATTACATACTAATTATTTCCCGCTGAATGTTGGACAGTACTGTGAAGTAAAGAATATAGTATAAAAATCGAATGAAAATTCCCTATTTCTTTTCATTCATTCATCCAAACCCCCTCGATTCGTTACTTTGATCATATCAATATTAAAGGAAAGCATATGATCATACTATTTTATGTATTGAATTTAAACCTCACTTAATCATTTTTCACTTTCGCAAATTGAAAATCAATTCGAAATAAATCATTCCGGGAATAATATTGACAAAAATGACATTTTTGATAATGGCAATTGAATAAATTTTCTTGCACTTCAACCAGTTTTACCTTTATTATTCGCCATTTTTCATCATTTTTTCAGTGGTACATGTAATGATGATGCGATTATTTTATTGATTCAATACATTACTTCAGTTCATTACTTTAATTCATTGTTTTAATTTACTAAATTCTTTATTCCGAATTCGAAATTTGAAACATTATTCAATTACATAATAGGAAAATGAGCACATCTTCGATTCATAAATTTTAGGAAAAGTGAGCAAATTTTAGAAGTACGAATAACATTTCAATTCAGAATCACTTAATTTCAAAAATTAAAGGGAAAAGGAGATAATAAAGGAAAAAGTAATTGTTCGGCTCAATTCGTGATTTTTTTGAAATAATTTAATCAATTTTCCCACACATACATAATCAATATATTTATTATTTAATCATGGATTCAATTTCACAGCATTTCTTTCCTTTTTTTTGCTTCCTTTTTTCATCTTATTAACTCTCTTCCCTTTCTTCTTTTCATTTCTCTTTTCGACTTGTTGTTTATTTCAAAATTCAATAATGCTAAAGATCCAAGTTTTACTTATATAACTTAATCTTATATCATCTTTAGCCATCAATCCAGCCTTAATTACTAGCATAATTTGAAAATTTTTACTAAAAATAAGAATGATACGAGTAATCAAATGAATTTTCTATTTCCTCGTAAAGAAAAAAGACCAATTTAAAATTGAATTTTTCGAATGAATAAACCATTTGGTTTATTTTACCATAATTTTTTTTTTTTTTTCTTTTGACTTTGCAAAACGTGGAATAAATTATCAGAGAATAACGTCTTTTTTTTTTCCGTTGTTTTTTTATCTTGCTCTATCTTCTCTTTTGTTCCATTTCTTCTCCATTCGTCCATTCTCTTTTTTATTCCATTTCTTCTCCATTCGTTGAATAATTTTCCCGCAAATTCATTTTTTTTTTTTTTAAATTTATGACAATATTTTTTGGATTTTTATTTTTCTTTTAAAAAATTACAAAATAACTTAGACTATCAAATCATTCGCTTTCCCCCTATGCTTTTTTGCTTTTCTATAAGCAAATTACTTATCAATTTAAGCAAGGATTTTTAGAATTTATTTTCGAGCTATATTTGATCTTAAATTACGACAGATTGTAAATCTTACTGATAAAGAATCTATTATAATTATGTTTAGAACTTTTATACAACGAGAATATAACATTGAAATAATGAATATTATTGCTTCATGTATAAAAGATCATATAATTTTTAAAATTTCTATTGCTTATTAATTCGCACTTTTTGTATTAATAATCGGATGATGACTTTTTTGGTCTTATCGTTATCATGACTTATTCATACGTTCATATTGATCCATTATTATCATCTCGTATATTTTTGCTCTCATTCCATTCTCTAATCCAAATTTATCTTCTCATAATGACAAAACACAATGATTTACAAGTTTCTAATAACGTTCTGTCACAAATAATCATCTAAATTATTATTAAATTAAATTATACATTTTGTAATTGTTATATTTAATTTGGACAAGTTTAATTTCATTCTCACGCGGTCTCAAATATATAAATTTATCAATTTCATTCATTATCCAGTTTTATTAATACAATCAATGAAATGAAAAAATTATCTATCAAAATATTTTGATACGAAAAATTTGACCAATTTGTGACGGCTTTCCATTTTGCTATTTTATTTATGCTAATTCTAATCCCTTTCTTCTTTTTTAAATTTAAATTTTTACAAATCTTAAATT
>KZ269984.1:116184-144620 GCA_002249935.1 Onchocerca flexuosa | reverse complement strand
CTGAAAGGCGTATCGATGAAATCGCCCAGTATTAGGCTGAAAGGCGTATCGATGAAATCGCACAGTATTAGGCTGAAAGACATATAAGCAGCAGTGGAGCTGTATGGCGAATTCTTACATTTCCCACACAAGAATGAAGTCCAGCTGTTGTTCACTTAAAAGGACATCTAGAAAACGGACGACGCGTTTATTTCCCAGCTGCAAAAGTGCAACAAATAGCTCTCTCAGCTTTAATTGCTTCCTTCATTATGTCAAAATGACATATTTGCAAAAAAATTTTTATATTCAGAAGTGCTTACATATTACACATGGAATGTGAGTAGAAAATCATTTGAACGACGCAAAGGAGGCGAATCAATTGATGGACAACCTGGTATATTCAAACAAACTGCGATAGGCAGATTATACACCATGCATCCCAATCAAGACAAATGCTTCTTCCTTCTCATGTTGTTAGTAAATGTGCCCGGTCCAATATCTTTCCACCAATTAAAAAATTATAAACGACTTTACACATACTGCTTTCCGCAGTCATATCAAGCTTTGAATTTAGTGGGATATGTGCATTTATGACACATGCAACAAATCAAATTCGAATACTTTTTACAATCATATTGACCGCCTACTTTCCTTCATCTCCAATAGAGTTATGTGAGAAATATAAATCGCATATGACTGAAGATATTCTTCATCGAATACGCAGCGAAAATTCAAATATGAACATGGATTTCATAGCAGAAATCTATAATGAAGCGTTGATAATGTTTGAAGACTTGAGCTTACAAATCACGAACTAAGTTCTCAATCAATTGCAATGCCATCACTGAATCGATCTGCTGCTGCTTCTTTCGATGTAGAATTGCGTCGCGAATAAAATCATTACACGACTGATCTTTTGTCATAAATGCAATCTAACATTTCTAAGCTAATGTTCGAGCAAAAAAGGCATTTACGATCAAGTGATGCAAACTGTCAATAAGAAAGTTGGAGAAATATTCTTTTTAGATGCGCCAGAAGGAAATGGTAAGATATTCCTAATTAGATTGATTCTGGCAGCAATTCAATTCCAAAATGACATAGTCCTAACTCTTGCATCGACCGGAATGGCTGCAACATCGCTACCAGGTGGGAAAATTACTCATTCTGCTACGAAATTGCCTTGAGCATGCAACTGATTGAAACTTCCAAATGGAACATTTCCAAAACATCCGGCATGAGAAAAGTATTGCAAAATGCAAACCTATTGTATGGGTTGAATGTACAATGCGCGAAAAAAAATCGGTTAAGACTCTTAATCGATCATTACAAAATTTGCGTAGAAATATCAGACAATTGGGATGCATTAATATTGCTTGCAAGAGATTTCACGCTAATATTACCTTTATTCCTTGATCGACACCAGCGGACGAAAGAAATGCTCACCTGAAATACTTTAATTCTTGGCGATACGTAAAAACGTTAAAATCAACAACAATATGCGTGTTCAGCTGCAAAACTATTGGTCAACTGGGATCTTCTCACATCAATTGCTGGAAATTGAGAACGGAAAGCTGCCGGCTCATATGGCCTCAGGGTGAATTTCATTGCCTCATAACTTCTGCAATCAGTAGCATCAAAAGAACAGTTGTTGCAAAGGTGTTTCCCGATATTCAAACCAATTATAAGGATCACGATTGGCTGAGTGAACGAGCTATTCTTACGGCCAAGAACAAAAACGTCTACTTACTTAACAATATTATTCAATCTAACATTCAAAGCGAGACAGTCACATACATGTCCGTCGATACAGTTATAAAGCAGATGAAGCGGTTAATTATCCAAAAAAATTTTTGAATTCATTCGATCTGCCGGAATCGGTGAGCCAATTATCATGTTGCGAAATATCAACCAATCAATACTTTGCAACGGCACGTAACTTTCAGTAAAAAAATTAATGAGCAATGTCGTAAAGCAACAATCTTGACAGGACCTTTCGAAGGTGAAGATGTCCTTATTCCTCGCATTCCTATGATTCCAATGGATACGCCATTTCAGTTTAAGAGATTGCAATTCCTAATTCAATTGGAATTTGATCCACCAACAATAAAGCTTACAGCCAATCTTTGGAATTGTGCGGTTTGAAAAAAAAAAAAACTGCTCAATTGAATTGTTGAACTGTTGCTACTGCAAAAAATCATTTATGATATTAAAAGATACTAACAGTCGTAAATGTTCTTTTGTTCAAAATTTTAAATCCCTGAAAGTTCTGAAACACTCGTCTTATCTATATTAATTCAAAATCTTAGGTATCGGAAAGACCTTACATATTGCTTTGAAATTGTGACAGAACAATTGCATAATATTTTCCCTCACTTACTTTTAGGTTTGGACGTGATACGTAAAAAAATAAGTATGTTTACATAAAAACACGCGCCTGTTCGAATGCAAGGTTGTATTAAAATTCGAAAGCAATCGGTGAAGAACTTGCAACGTTTTATAAAGAGTCTTGAGGAGCACTTATATTTTTATTCATATAGATTGGTAATATGGAAAGTTATCTATGGTTATTTTCTTGAATTTGGTTTCATAGATAATTGTGATTATTTTACTTCTTTCTGTGAGATTACAAAATGAGTTGCTTAGGAATTTTTTTTTTTTTAACTTAAACAGATCATACTTCATTGAAAACTGCATCTTCGAATCTAATCTTTCTTCTTTCAAAATTTTCATGAATTAATCGATGCTTAATTTAAGTTAGTTTAAAATATATTTAAATTAATATTATTAGTGTCTTATCTTTATATTTCTATAAATAATTAATAATTCTTGTGTCTTGTGACTTTTTGTTTTCTAAACATCTTTTATTTTGTTTATTGTAATTTAGTAACATTAAATAGGGTTAATTAAAATATTTCGTTGTAATTCATGCTAATTTAGATGCATTTTGTTGTTTGTTGAAATTTATTTCAAAATTTTTCGTTAAAATTTGCATATTCGGAATAAACTTTAAGTTTATAAAGTTTATAAACTATATAAACTTTATTTTACAAACTTATTTGTTTAGTTAATGCTATTATCATCTCCGAAAACGATTTGATTTCGTTGTTGAATCATTGGGAAATTTGTTTGCATAAATTTCCTTTAATATTATTGCATCAAAAAAAAAAAAAAAAAATCGATTATTTTTTCTTTTTCTTTTTTTTTTTTCATTTTCAGCAATTACGCTACATAGTTTCCTCCGTTTTTTTTTTCACAACCAACTTTAAAATGACTGAAAAGTTTGAAATATTGAAAAGAAAGATCAGTCCATAAAATATTTTAATGTCTCAAAGCGTAAGTTTTTAAATCGTGTGGAAGTATTAGTTTGATAAATGATAGTTTGATGTTTCGCTTGTTTTATGACTATTGCAAAGCTCGATATTTATTTTTGACTTCTTTGACTTATTTAAAATTACCTTATTCAACTTTTAATTGAATAAAAAAAGTTCGGAATATTGAAATTTTTAAATCGTTAAGTTAAAAAATATAATAGTGCAAAGAGCAAAAAATGAAAGACGAAAAATGAAAATCGGAAAGGAATTTTGAAAGGTAATCTTTATAGTCTATCTGTAAGCGATTTCTTTTCACTAAAGATATTTACTATAATATTTGATAATAATACTTACATTTGAAATCGAATTTGGAAATTCAAAATATTTGAAGCATTGAAATTCGAAAATGAATAAAGCATTGACGATTATAGCATATTTTTGTCCAAAGATCAGTGATTGATTAATTGATTAACTCATCAAAAAACGAATTTTCCATTTTAATGATTATGCTTCTATTATACTTCGGCTATTGCAATTTAATTTGCAACGTTTTTTTCTCGAACAAATTTATTCATCAAAAAATTTGTTAAAAAAAAATCAAAAAATTGAAAAATTCTGAAAGTTAACAATTGCATTTATTTTAATTAATCAAATCAAACATTTAACAGAAAATATGAGGAAAAATTTTAGCAAATGCAAATATCTGTGCAAAATTGTTCGCATAATTTTCAAATATTATAAAAAATTTTCCTATTAATATAATCTAATTTTTTCTTTTTATTTTCAATTAAAAATGTGAAGTTTTTTATTTTTTCTTTGCTCCATTTTTTCCTTCAATTCGTTCATCAATATTCATTGAGTAATTAAGCAAAACAATTGATTATAAATTTTAAAAAATTAAATGAATGAAATTTACTGAATAATAAGAAGTGCATAAACTATAAATTACAAATTGCATCATAAGCAATTCATGCTACACGCAATACACGTACGATCACGTATTCTACTTTTTATCAGTATCATATCAACAATTTATCATTCTTATCCTCCTGCCCCGCCTCTTTTGTAACAAACATTCACCAATCTATGATGAATCAGCTAGCTCATTCTTGAATTCTTATCGATTTCCAAGTCGCAGTGCCATCCTTAATAATGTTCGATGATTCAGAAGTCGGCACGAAATTGAACTCATTTCACTCTCTCTTCCTGTTCGCGTTTTTCTTTTTTGTCCAAAAAAAAAGAAATTGTTTATTTTTTTTTTTCCAAGTCATCAAATCTTTCTCAAATCGTGCAAAATTTCAATTTCAACAATTTCTTGTTTTCATTTATTATTCATTTATCGCATTATTACATTTTATGTTTGTTTATTTGTTTGTACTTCGTAATTAAAATTAACCAAAAAATAATTCTTCTATTACTTTGTTCGATTCATTAAAGTTATCTTAATTGACGAAATATTTAATTTTAATTTTTTTTCGAAATGAAAGGCAATCTAAACTTTAGCCCTGTTATCATATTTCCTTTAATATTTGTTATACATTGTTTGATAATTTTCGGAAAATTTGCTCATAATTTCAGACGAAAAAATATGAAAGAAATAAATTCTTAAAAGTTTGCAAGGACTGGAAATCAATAATGTGAAGGAATTATATTCTTAAAAAACTACTCATAGAAATCAGTAACATAAAAAGTATTATTAAGTTCTGTTTTTTTTAAATTTATAAAAATCAATTCATTTATTCCCTTCGTAGTATGCACTTCTAAATTTTATGAAAATATTCGAAATTTGACATTTTTCCATTAAATGAGCAAATATGCTTTCATAATTCAAATATAATGTATCAGGAAAATAGTATAAAATACAGTATATAATATAAGGATATACTTAGTATAAAATTAAAAATTTAGTAATGGATAAAAATTGACTGAGAAAATCATAATACAGCAAATAAATAAAAGTAAAGTAGTAGAAATGAACAAATTAGGAAAGAAGAACGAATATTTTAGTATTTAATTAATTTGGTATCATTTAGCAGTGATATAAATAATTATTGATTTTTCTTTTAAACTATACTACCCGATTCGATCGATCGATCGATATTTCGACAACCTAAAGTTTAACGAACTATGAACGATGAGATAACATAAGTAGACGACATTGTATTCCACCGTTAATGTGTTGTAATACTACAACTTGTAAGAGCGATATTTGTCGGTACATTTATATCTATGTCTGCGTGCTTGAATGCACGTATGCGTGCACGAACATTTTAAATTGTATTTTTGCTAAGAAAATTGTAAAATCTGTCAAATTTTATATTTAAATAATTCTAGAATTGATTGATCAGTAATATTGAAACTGATGCCTTTACATAAATAATATAACTCGAAAATTTTAATAATAAAAGTGTATTTAGTAATTTAAATTGCTTAGTTTAGCAGTGGAAAATGAATATTTCAATGATTAATTATGTGAAAAGTTCCTCAAAAATAAATATTAGCAAATATAAATATTAATGAATAAATACAAATTTCAATCAATAAACATACACTGGTAAATGTAGTGATCAGCAAATTAAAAATGAATTAATAAATACAAATTTCATTTTTTTTCTTCGTAGACTGTTATTAAATAATCATAATGAATTTCAGTTACTTCCTCCTATTTCTTACATTAATTAGCAAGAAATCTTCGGTGAATCCCTTACGAGACTTTAATTAACTAATTTAATATATAACTTAAATGAAATCGAATGTATATGACAATAATTAATAGAAGCTGAAGAAATTATCAATTAAAAGTGACTTCTCTTTTCTTTTCTTTTTTTTTTCTTTTTTGTTCGAGAAATTGCTATTTAATTAATTTTTCGTGTGAAAAAAAAAAAAAATAAAAGCCATCAGAATTAATTTCATGTTATCTTGTCATTTCGTTTATTATTATTATTAAATGAAACTGAAACAATTTTTGTTTAGATGAATTTATATATCAATTTTCAGTATTATTATATAAATTCGATTTTTCTATCTTAATTTGCTGACTTACTCACACAATTTATTTTGAAAAGAAGTATTCCATTAAATTTTTTTTTTCGTTTTTCATAAAATGAAAGAATTTTTTTCCTTTTTTTTCTTTTGTTTTTTTTTTTTTTTTTGAAATAACTTATATGACGAAAAAACAGTTTTCAAAGCGCTTAAGAAAAATCCATCAAAATAATGAAAGTAATCATTTCAATCAGACGAAATTGTCAAGAAGGCAGGCAATACTATTGACTTTGACATTTATATTTCTTAAAGAGGAGAAATTTATTTGTTAGCAGAAGTAGAAATTACTCCGAACTTCCAATTCATAATTAGTTTTAATCTTATTTAAACAAATTAGTTTGAAACTTATTTTAAATTATAATTGATTTAAAAAAAAAATTTATTTGAAGAATTATTATTCATCATTAGATTAGATTTTTCGTCAAAATTCTGGGAAAATAATACAAATTTTATTTTGGAGATTGAAATTCACTTCCAAATAATTCTCCTATTGATTTTTTTCTTTTTAAACTAAAATAAATCGATCAGTTACTCATATTCCATTGAATATAAGCAGTGATAACAATCATATTTGTTTAAAAAATATTTTCAAAATTATAAGTTTTATAATTTTTTATTTTATTAGACCTATTAATATCAGTAATTATGATTGTAATCCTAACGAGTAACATCCTTTTAGCGAAAGTAGTTCTGTTTTTGTTGACAGGTTTATATGTTATAAACTATCATAAATATCTATTCTTCAATGCTAAGTATCCTTCCTGAAATTTTTTTTCTTGTATCAAAATAGAATTCAAACAGAACTATCCTTCTATTAATTTAAAATATATATGCAAAAAAAATTTTTTTTCCTTTTTTCCAAAACGATGGAATTTATTTTCAATATAATTTTTTAGGAATTATTGTACTTTGAAAGTTTCAAAAATCAAACGAAAATTTGTCCTAAATTATTCATCAAAGATTGAAACATAAATATTCCCTTCTAAATATTTTATTTTCCTTTTGATATAAATATTTTTTGGTTTCTTATTAAGCAAATATTATTTGTGTGTATGTATTTCTTTTTTCGTTCGCTGTTTATTTTTCAATTTTAATATTTGTTATAATCGTCGGAAATTTACAAAATATATTATTCCGTTTTACTTAGTTTGAAGAAGAATTTGCAGAATTGAAAAATTTATAAATTTTGTTAATTTGAAAAATTTTTCAAAAATTTACCAGTTTTTCCAACTTTTATGTAATGCAAAGATAATTTTATGCTGTTTTGAACTTTTCCCTAAATTAAATAATGATTATAATTAATTATTGTTTGATAAGAAATCAGGAATGCAGCGACTTATCACAATCGAACAGTTTGGTATAACAAAAACAGATGAAGAAAGAGTGGTGAAAATATCGTTGACAAATAATAATGGCATGAAAATTGAATTATTAAATTATGGTGCAATATTAATGAGTGCTTTGGTTCCTGATCGTAATGATATACTGCGAGATATTGTGCTTGGATTTCAATCTCTTAAAGGTATCATCAAATTTCGTTAGCAATTGTTTTCCTTTTATTCTGTTAGTTCTATCCATAATCTTATAAGTAAATTGAATTAACTATTCATAAGATCATAATATTTATTAGAAAGATTGAATGATGGTTTTAATGATTTCTTTTCTATCATTTATTCAACTTTTTTGTCCTACAAGTTCATATTTTTATTGATGTAAAATGAATTGATTTAAACAAAAAATTTTATTATTCATCTAAACTTTCGTTTTTTTAAATAGTTTTCAATTTTAATATTCAATTAAGAATTAAATAATAGATATTAATGTGATAAAAGTAGAAATTATCGAGAAAATTTGCAAAATTTGAAAGAAATTCTTTTAATTAACAAAATTTACTAAAAAACTTCGATTAAAAAGATGAAAGAAGTAAGAAGAAAAGAAAGTATTTGAAGCTAAATCAAATCTTTTTAATGTCGCATATTATTACAACATTTGAAAGTTGAAAGTGATTTTATTGTAATAAATTTTTTTCAACTTTTTCCTTATTTTTTATCAATTCTGCTTGGCTTAAAAAAAAATTATCTTAACTGATTATCAAAATTTCTTTTTTCGTAGAAAGTTAGAAAAAGAATGGTAAAATTTCACTCAATATTTTTAAAAAAAATTATTTTTTCCTCATTCATCACTTTTTATAGTTAGCAGTGATTATATGATAAATATTTAAGATGATAATGGTTACATTTATGATAATTTGATAATAGTGGTTAGTATTTATTTAATATTTGGCTGGTAATTTTATTTTTAAAGTTAAAAATTTGGTGGATTTTTATTTTCGAAGTTATTAATACCATTTGGCTCTCAACTTGATAAGGATAATGCAGCTGAAAATATCCATACAATAAATGTATTTCAATTTGAAAGTTTTTGACTAATTAAAAACTTACTTAACTTGATTATGGAATTAATTATGGTTCACAAAATTGGTGTACTTATAATTAATAGAAATAAGAGCAAAGTTAAGATGGCGAAGTTATGAAAGGTTACTAAGTAATACGTTTAACTTCTTTGCTAGTCTGTTTTGCTACATTTCAATTTTTTTTTTCTTTCTTTTTTCTTTCTTTTTTTGTAAATGAGAATATGAATTTGAGTATGATATTTGAATATGAATATGAATATGAAAATATTTGCAGAATATGAATCAGATATTCATAGTATCGGTGCAGTAATTGGTCGTGTTGCTGGACATATAAGTAATGGAAAGTTTGCAGTAGATAGTCGAGAATATGAACTTGGTTTAAACGCGCCACCACATCACATAAACGGTGGTGCACGAGGAAGTTTGTCAAAGGTTAATGTTGAATTTCAGGTTTTTTTTTCCTGAATAATCAGTGCGAAAAAGGAACTTCTTTTTTTAATCATTTCGAGAAATCAGTGAAGAAAAAGAGGATGATCATTTTTGAATTGAACAGGCAAAAATAAAAAAACACACCAAAGCGAAATGAATGATATTTTAATAATTTATAACTAAAAAAGTTTTAGGAACTTGTAAACGAAAATTGAATTGAATTTTTTTTTTTTTTTTGAGATTGAATTTCATATTCCTTCTCTTTTTTTATCAATCGTTTTGGCTGAAAAATAAGTAGTGTAAGTAATTAGAAGAAATTGTAGAAATTGTGGAATTACGAATTATTGGATGAAGGTAACGGTGTATGTTTCACATGTATCAGCCATGATGGTGAAGGTGGATATCCAGGACAGGTTAACTGAAATTCATGGCATCAATAAACGAATGCAAAAATTTTAATTTATTATTTGATTACTTATTAATGAAATGTTGGGTTGGCGCATATATAATGCTAACAATTTAACAATTCACTGGTTATTCTTTCGCTAACAAAAGGAAAAAAAAAATTGATCTCTCATTGTTTAAACTAATGTTAAAATGAATTCGGATTATAAATAATGACATCATGGCATTCATTTTACATTAATTTGAAAAAATTTTGGTTTAAATTTAATTTTTAAAATTGTCAATTTCGCTTCTTTTCAGGTGCATTTAGAAGTTACATACATATTAACAAATGAAAATGAAGTAGTAATTGATTATCGAGCTTCAACTGATAAGTCGACAATATTAAACATCGCCAATAACGCTTATTTCAATTTAGATGGCGAGGTATATTTACCATTTGCTATTTTGTTGTTCTCAAGAAAAAACAATGTGACGCAAGTTAATTCAAGATCGATTACTTGCAGACGATTGCAAGTTAATAAGTAACTTTGAGTACGGTTTGCTCATATTAATCATCCTGCAACATATCATTTGGTTATAATCCATTACTGGTTGCTGTAGATGGCAATACATCGTTTTCCGGAAAGATATTCCAAATGTCAACCGATTATTCATTCCTTCATCCTACCTTTTATGAAAGCTATCAGCAAATAATTTAAATTATTAGTTCAATTCTACAACAATATTAATTTAATGGAAACAATAACAATGTAAGATGGAAACAACAGCATTTATTACGGAAATTAAATCATCAATAAATTGTTAATGAAAATTGTTATTTAATATCCAAATTCAATTTTTTGCTTGATTTTTGTCGATATTAAAGAAAACTTCAGACTAATCAAGTTAAATTTAAATTTAAAAAAAATTTTTTAATTTCACATTTATAGGGAATGCCATCATTAAACAATCACATAATACAATTGTACACGCCAAATTATCTTCCAACAGATGAAAATGGTTTCTCGACAGGTAAATAGTTTTTATGTAATAATATTGAAAATTTTAATTTTAAATTAGGAAATATCTTAATTTGAAATTGTTGAAAATGCAAAAATTTTCATAACTTCAAATTTAAAAATACTAGTAATTGGAATTATATATTTATTTTCCTTTTCATGAACAATTGCGAGCGTTGGAAATAGTCGATTCAATTTTCTTGTTGAACGAAAAATATCAGATTTAATGGAAGCAAATGGCAATCAATTGGATTATAATCACGATTTTTGCTTCAAAATGGATGAATTAAATATGTCTAAAAAACTACGACCGATCGCTAGGTTTTTGAAACTTTTATTTTTTTAAATATATTTTTGAAATTTTACCTTCTCCATAACACTTCAATTCAAAACAATATCTGGACTCTTAAAGTCCAATTTGTCTTGCTTTCTCGTCGTTTTCTCTCATATTCATTAATTATTCTTAATTAATTAATGTGGCTTTTAATCTGAAGCAAAATTATTTTAAATCTTATTCTAATTTTCTAATTCCAGCGTTGCATCTGCTTTAAATGGCATCAGAATGACGGTTTCAACAACATATCCATGCGTACATGTTAATTTGGGTTCCTGGTTAAATAGACTCAACGGTAAAGCAAATCACGTTTACGATCGTCATTCGGCTTTCACGTTACAATGTCGTGGTCTAAGCGATGCTGTAAATCAAGTTTGTTAATTTATTTGCAATTTTTTTCTTTTTCATTACATAGATTGCAAGCAAAATTTGCATAACTTTCAACCAAAAACATCAATTTCAGACTAACAATCATTTTCCAAGAAAAAAAAAGTGAATAATTTGAATACAAAAAAGTCAATTTAACACTTAATAAAATTTATCGAAAAGTAAGAATTATTGATGCTATGGCTATTTGTTTGTTGAATTACTTACATGACAATTTGAATATAAAAACTAATTAAATTAACTTTTGATACATACTATTTTTGCGTAGTAACAATTATTTGATAATACTATTATTTGGATAATGAATCACTTAATGATTCGTAAAGCTGGAAAATCATTAAGAAATCATTGCATTAATTGATTTCAGAAAATATGTTTTTTACTCGAATTTTATTCTAAGCAATAATCTTTTCCCTTTTTTATTTAAATATTTCGTCTAAGTTAATAATAAAATGTATTTAGGCACTTTTTTCTTTATTTTATATTGTTTTAATTGTTCAAAGCTTAGAACCAAGGCATACTACTATCTATTATTGATCAATTGCATAAATTGTTTCTTTGTCAGGAATTGAATTTAAGTATTATTAGTGTGATCAAGCTATACTAATTAAAATTATTTATTATGTTTCAGCCACATTTTCCATCAATTATATTACGGTCAGATGAACTCTATCAACATCTTAACGTTTATCAGTTTGGACTTGATGACGAATAATCCCTACAATTATACTGATTGATCTCATCATTTTTTAGCTTATATGCAATAGTTCCACATGAAGAGCCAAATTATGTTTAATTTCAATCTCGGTCATGAAAATAAAAAAAAGTGGTGTCATTTATATTCTTTTCATTAAAGCGATCATATAAAATTAATCGATGTTACAATTACAGTAGGAGAAAATGTATAATTCTATGAAAAAAAAAAAAAAAAAAATGCATGCAGAACGAGAACGTATTTCGCAATGGTATTTCTTTAATTTGTACTTCATGTTAGCAACTCTATAGAAAAAGGTTATTTATACTGAAATACTTCAGATTATTAAAAATTGCATACTGGTGTGGAAAAAGGTATGTATACGGAACGGGAATAATAGATACGGTTCCTTAAATTTATGTTTCATATTAGTAAATCGTACATAATGCAAGCGAAGGGATATATACATATATATATATATATATATATATATATATATATATATGAACCAATAAATAAAAACAACAAACTGAAACAATCCTATATATATATATACCGAATCATCTGTTAAATTTAAGTACATGAAGTAAATGACAAATAATGATCTTCATATTTAATATAATATCTTCAATGCTAATCATAGTCAAGTTGTTAATATTCAAAAGAAAAACTTATATCATTTGTTCTTTAATTGTTTCACACTAGCTGCATCGGCTACGTTTCACTGCCTGGTTCAGCTAGTCGTACAAATAAAAATTTAAATGTTCGTTTGTGCCTATTCGACTGCAACGTTGTGTCAAAATTTTAAATTAATTGGTGGTGAACTTGAAACGTTGTCTGGAAATGAACAATGAATATTTTACATTTTATTTATATAATAATGATACTATTAATTAGGTTATTTACAGAATGAAAAATTTAATTTTATAGAAAAAAAAATGGAAGTAGAGGAATTGACATTTGTTTCCTTCTCCTATGTTTGTCTCATAATTAGATAATTAATCAATAATTTAATTAATGTGGAGGAGATCCCATTAAATTAAGGTGACGAGAATCATCGATTACAAAAAAATTTTTTTTTCGCTACTTTTTTTTTTGTTTTTGAAGTTAGAAATAGGAAATATAAAAATGAGTAAAAGCGGAAAAAATGAAACATCTGCGATTTCTTTATTATTTATTTTTTGTAATCTAAGTTTAAATGCTTTCCAGAAAAGAATCTCTTTGAACTAGCAGTAAATTGAGTAAAGAATCGCAGAAGATGTATGATTGATCTGAAACTCCCAGGATATATCTTTTATTTCATCTATCAACATATAAAGCATGGTTCTTATCTTTTGAAATATATTTAATAATATTTTGCGTGAAAACGGTTTCGCATAAAAATCAATTTTGAATGCAAAATACTGATGTTATATGAGGAACAATTTTGCTTGCAAAGCACTTGCAGATAAAATGCAATTAATTATTTTTAATGAGAAAAATTTGTTCACAATTTTGAGGACTTGCGTAAAATCCAATTAATTAATTCTTCTAATGAAAAATTAGAATATTGCAACATATTTGTAAGAGGAATTCATAGAATCTTATCCACATTTAGATGTATGCGAATCTTTGTGTTGAAACGCTCACTTATTTTACGTTTGGAACAATAATTGTTATGAAAATCTTCAATTTTTGGCATATTTAAACTTAACAGTTTTACTAAAACTCAAGAAATACGCAATAAATTGTGAACTTTTGTACTATTATTACAATAATTTTTAACAGCAAAATCAGATTTTATGGAAATAATAAAATTAAAAGAAAAAGGAAAATGATACGACTTAATTTTTCTGTTAAATTAATTAGGCACAATGAAGCTTTATTTTTTTACTTTAATTAAAAAAAAAGAGAAAAACAAAAATTTGATTTTTTTTTCTATGCCTTGCACTGTAGCGTTTATTTTACTGACTTAATAAAAAATTTCAAATCGCTAGTATATATTTTTTTGATCTGTAAATTCTATTAAAAAAATTTTCGCATAGATTTCATAATAAAATTCAAATTCAGTAACATATCTTCGTACAATAAATGTGAAAGATATTCAAGTGTTCATGTCTCAACCAAATATTTACGCAAATTACGTCTATCACGTTTTTAACCAAATTGTGCCTATAACTATGTAAATTATGTTACGTTTAGAAAAATGATACTTGATCAATAAGATCGCAATTTTCTCCAATAATCATCAGTGATCATGTAGAATTGTGGGAATACCTCTCGTAAATTCCGAATCTGAGCTAAGATATTTAGATAAGATATTTTATATTAAGAGCTAAGATATTAAGATAAGATAAATACTGAGCTAAGCATAAGATATTTGTCGAAAATCATTATTTTGCTATCTTGTGAAATACTTAACAATAGCGTTACCAGTAGTTAATTGTCAGGTGATTCTGATTCCTTTAAAGATTCAATCAAAGGTTTTCGTCTGGCAAAGACTCTGACATGATTGCTTTGAGATTCATTTAAATGTTTGCTTATTATTATTAAACTTATTCTTTTATTGTCTATAGAAAATTGAATAATTATATAAAATTAAACATCAGTCAAAAACTAAATTAAAAATTTTAAATCGGTTAAAACAGCAGAATATCATAGTAATTTGAATATCATGGTGGATATATATTCTGCATATAAGTGGATATATATGCATATAAGTGGATATATACATATAAGTGGATATATATTCTGCATAAATAAATATCAACAGCTTGAGTGATTTGCAATTCTAGAATTCAATTACCACAACAATAACGAGAATCGTACGACCCATCGAATTTGCACAGTTTGTTCATTCTTGAATTGCTTCTTTTTCTTATTTTGTATAATTATTTGAAAATATATTTGTAATACTTCTAATTTCCACAAAATTTTTTCTGCAGAATTTATTTTATGTCATAACTTAATTATCATCACTTTATACTTCCACTCAATGCAATGAAAATTGATGTGTAGAGTTTATCTGATTGATGATATTTTGATGACTTATTTTCTTCTCAAATTATGATTTATTTCCAACTTTATTTAATTCTCTCCATTCAATATCGTTTTAGCACAGATAGCAATTAATTTTGGTTCACCATAATTTTTTTTAAATACTAATTAGTTTCAGATATCATTCAAATGTTTTCTGCAATAATAATGATTGAATGAAAATTCGGAAATCAGTAGCAGGACTTTCGATACCACTCATGAAAATATATACATTTATCTATCGGTATTAATTTCATATTAACTATTAATTTTTGTTTTCAGTAGATTACACTTTTTTAAAAATTTTATTCTTTTATTCATTTTCTTCATATGTAATAATATATGTAATAACTTCATATGTAATAATTTATTCATTTTCTTCATATGTAATAATATATTTGCATATCTTATTTTTCACCATTTCCATAATTTATATCTCTATATTTAATTTTTTTTTCCGTTCATTATTAATTTATATTTGTATATCTAATTTCTTTATATTTATTATTAGTTTCTATTTTGTATAAATTGCAATTTTTTCACGAATTCCATCCCTTTATTAAATTATTTGAAATTATGATTGAATTCAATTACCGATCTTACTTTTTCAAGAAAATTCAATTTCTTCATTTCATCGTATCGCTCATTTTATTTGTTTTTCTGAAGTTTGCTCGGAACAATTAATTTAGTGTTACCTTCATAAATTCTTAGCTATTATTTAGGATCCTTATCATTTGAGATTTACAAAATTTAAAATAAAAGTTTTTCAAAATTTTATTTTTTTATCAACATTGATTCATTACTGCAAATGATTATAAAATTACATCCAGTGATAAGTGTTACCCTTATTTCAATATCTGCATCGAAATCAGACCAATAAAAATTTATTTGTCATTTTGGCAATTTTCTTTTATCCAATACTTTTGACCCGTTATTAACCTTTATCTTCTTCAATTCTTCATAAAATGATTCCATTATTTCCTTTATAAAAGTGGTTTCACCTTCTCATTTATCACCTTCCTATCATTTTTCTTCCCTTGTCATGTCACCAGCATTTCTCTCATTAATCACTTATTTAATCATTTTATGAAAATTCACCACCAAAAAAAAAAAAAAAAAAAAAAAAAAGCAAGCAAACTATTATGTAATTTCTGCTAGTTTATCAAAAAATAAAAGAAGTAATTTTTGTCACTTGATAATTTTAGGAAAGTTTGAAAATAATAAAAGAGAAAAATAAAATAAAATGAAATCAAACAAGCAAGCTGGTCTATGCACCGTGAACATTGGCCCCATCATTGTCAACAATTTTCAAATATTTCTATTATTTCTGCTTGCTAATAGCTTATTTCAACAAAATGTTCTTGCTAGATTCCGTTTCGCATACATTAGTGTTACAAAAGGTATGGTTTATTTTTTAGCAAATAAGCTCGGCAAAGTTTTTAAAAATTTTTTTCTTTTTGATAATTTTTTTCATTTCTCAATTTTGGAAGGGAATTTTTCATTAAAAAATTTTTTCTTCTTTTATAGTTCCAAAACACAATAATTGTTGTGCAAAAATTGTTAAAATTTTTTTTATTTTGTTTTCTAATTTTAGATTAAATTCTAATAGATATTTGACATATATTATGATATTAGTTCAGTGATTTATCTTTTTTTTTAAAGCAATAGTTTTGTTTGCAGATATTATAAAAGATTCATAGAATTTTTTCGTTTTAATAGAAAAAGATAAAGTAATACTCCGAACTAAGTCCTTTGTGTGTATCCAATAATTAAATGCTTCTACATAATAATTGTTAAAAATTTATTTTTTCTGTAATATTTGCATGAAATTTAATGTCAAATTTAATTTTTTTTATTTTTAGAACCAAAAGTACGTCAGATTAAACCTTGGGAGAACAAGCTATTAGCGACTATCTGTGGCAAGGTATACCTATTTTTTATTGTACAAAAAATTATTTGAAGTAAAAATTTTTCCTTCAAATTTATTCATTTCGCTATTCTATAAATTTAATGATTGTAATTAGTTTGCCAAACTTATTCCCCATCCCAACTTATCATATCCTATTCTTTCCATCATATTCAGTAGATGACTATTTAAATCCTCTAGTTTATCATAATCATTTACATCAATTAATCGGATCGGTAATCTTAATAATGCTAAAAAGTAATTTGCTATTTTTTTTCTTATCAAATAATTTTTTGCATTATAAATGTTAATAATTAAATGGTGAAGTTTGCTGCAACAGCTAAATAATCGTGATAAATTTAGAATATTTCAATCTATAATATTATTCGGCTCCTAATTTACAGTTTCTTTGTTTCAGACTTCTTTTCATGGAACATTTAATCATCCATGGGCTGTTTCCGTTGCTTTAAATGTAAGTTTTTCGGGAACTTTTTTAATAATAATTATAATCTTTAAATTAATATTATATAGGTTATGTAAAAGAAGTATAACATTCGTTCTCTGAGTGCATTTTTCATTGTTTACATTTTTATTAGATGAAGAACCAGTTTTAGATTCTATTTCTCTTTCTTGCTCTATTGTTCCATTTCATTTCTATATTTTCAATATGAAATTCCGTTTCATTCATTCACTGATAGGTAATATATCAAAAGAAATTTTAACTGGTAAAAATATGAAAAACAACAAAGCATCAAAGATTTCAATTAACTAGTCGAGCATTGTAATAATACACAATTCTTATCATATTTTTCATCATATTATTTTTCTTACAATTCTTATCATATTTTCATTAAATTTTTAATCAGAAATATTAGATAAAAGAATCAATGGGAAAAAAAGAAAATAATAAAATTTTTTGCAAAATTTCAAAATCTCAAATATTTTGCAAAAAACGCAACAATCTGATACGGCATGTTCACCACCTAACGAAGTAAAATCTTGCGTCATTCGTTAATTTTAGGAGTGCAAATTTCTATAGAATATCAAAATTTCATATATTTTTTTCAAATTTTTGAAAAATTCAGTCATTTTTCTGCTTTTTTAAAAAGATATTTAATACAGGGCACAAATAAGCTTGGTGGTGTAATTATATCACCGTATCATATTCTTACTGCTGCACATCCATTTGTTAATTTCAACGGATATAGTTTTATTCCATGCAAGTAAGTTTTATCTTCTTTATTACCGAATATTTTCATTCAATAAATTAAATATTAATTAAAACTATCAACATTAACTGAATGAAAGAATAAAAACAAATAAAAGGGCAAAGGTGAAAATGGTGAAAAAAAAAAGGTGGGATAAAAATTTTAATTATAGTGATTTCTTTTAGACTAAAACTTGCATATAGCTCATATCATCAAACAGAATAATACTTTCTTTTTATTCAAACCATTTGATCTTCAACTTCATAATCAAACATCTCTTTCATATTTTTCGCCTCCATTTTTTTTAATGCCTTAATTTTTGATTAAAACTACAGAAAGTTCAATTATGAGATTATTTGAACTATTCAAAATATTTATAGTTTTCAATTATTTAAACTTATGATTATATCCTTCTTCATTTCACTGTTATCACTGTATCCTTAGTCATCTCAAATTTCGATTATTTTTTTAATAATATTCTTTCATTATCTATTAATTTATTCATTTAATGATTGCTTGAATAAAATTTTAGAACTAATACCTATCGTACTATCACCGAATTATTAAATCGTAAAATTTTATTTGGTGGCAAATGTATTCGCGGATTTACAGATAATATGGCAAATCATCGGATATGCAAAAAAGCAGATGTACTTGATAACCGGGTATAAAATCTTTAATAAGTAATGAATAAAATTAACTTCATTCATTTTCTTTTTTTGCAAATTTATCCAAATTCGACATGACTTTTAAACTCATTAATTCACTCTAACAGTTAATTATGCAATATTTAAATGTTATCATTTTATTACTAATATTGTAGTAATTTTTTTAATAGTAAATGAAGTAATATGACTTGAGCATAATTTAGTTATATAATTATAATTATTGTTGTTTAAAATACTTAACATTTAATCAATCATATCATTTAATTTTGCCATCATATTCTATACATATGCATCAATCTCTTTCTTTTTTCTTTTCTCATTATACAGATTCGTACGATAATTATTGATAACGATTTTGTAAGTGAAAACTGTACAAAAGGTCATGATTGGGCAATTATCGAAGTTGAGCAACCATTTATATTTACCGACAAAGTACGACCAATATGTTTGCCATTGAAGAATGAAAAATTGCAAAATATTTTAATGATCTTTGGATGGGGACGAAGGCATTGTAAGTATTATTAGGGACAAAAAATAAAATCATGAAAGCAATAGGGATAGAATGATTAATTTATATATAGATTATAAAAAGTTCCATTTCCAACTCATTTAATACACACAAAAAAAAAAAAATTCCACATGATAGATTGGTATGTGAAAGCATTGCAATAAAACTTTGTTATATAATTATGCTTTTTTAAATTACAGTGATTTAAATGCATTGTATTAAAAATGATGATAAAAAAAATAATGCGAAATGATATGTAATTTTTTGCTTTCTCTTAAATGAAACAATATGATGCAAAACATTATTCGCTTTTTATCCTGATTAGTAATATCGGAAGAAAGTTTAATTACGCCAGTAATTCCTAGTGATATCGTAGTCGACGTGCGCTTAAAGTCTGACTGAAGAATTCTAATTGAAGAATTCGGTTGTAACAATAAGGTTGCTGTTGATTCTAAAATTAGCGTGTATGCTCTTAGCTGTGAGAAAGCAATTGGAGATGAAAAGTAAAATTAATTTATTGATAGAAATTATGAAAACCTGAAATAATTTTCGGATTATTGCAGTTTTCGATGATGGTAGTCCGTTAATTCACGAAACTCAAATGCAACTTGACGTAAATTGTAGAGCAAGTTGGAGTGATAATATGCCTACAGAAGTAGATGATTATATATGCATGAAGTCATTAAATCCAAAACATTATGACACACCACGTATTTGCTATGTACATTTACGTTTCATATTACGATTTCATTGTTCGATTATAATGAATATGACTTATTCAGACTTATTTACATAGATTTTTTCTTTTTTTTTAAATTTCTCGTCCCTTCTTTTATTTCTCGTTTTTTTTTTTTTTCTTTAAATTTTGTTCATTACAACTACATTGGTTATTTTACTAAAAACTTAATTATCAAATGCTTCATGGAAATGATTACATTGAATTTAAAATTGTTCATAGGGTGATAGTGGCAGTGGTATGCAACAAATTAACGACGAAGGAATAGCAAAAATAGTCGGTATTACTTCGTATGGTCTAAAAGGATGCCCACCAAATGAACTTGCTCGATTCACACGAGTTGATTGCTATCTTGATGAAATATGCCAAATTACAGGTGTTTGTTATACTATACAAAATTTAACTATATTTCAATAATTTAATTGCGAATGAAAAAAAAAGAACAACGCGAAATAGTAATTTTAAATTATTGTCGTGATTTATCTCTTCTAATTCTTTTTTTTTTTCAAAAATTCCTTGAAATAAGAAACTAATGGAAGCAATGCGCAATTTCTTGATAAAATAAGAAAAAAATAACTGTTATAAATTTAGGATGGAATACATTCGTACCTATGTTAACATTATCAGTATTGTCTGATATTTGTTTTAAAATTTACATTTGTATTTATACATAATATTTGTATTCATGTATAGTATTTATGCTGTTAATGAAATAATAAGCTGATAACGAATTCTTGTACAAATTTCGAAATATTAAAATTAAACATAAAAAATTACAAATTTGACATGAAATCTTCAATTAAAAAAGACAAATAATTGAATAAATAAGAACTACAATCTATCAGCAATTGATGATAATTTTGCATATTTAACGATTTATTAACCATAACATTTGACCCTTTATTTGCTAGGAGGATAAAGTTCTAAAATTGGAACTTGCTGGAAAGTGTTCCCACGCGAATGGACGACTCAGAAAGACTAATCGATAGCCGCACTAAATGTTCCTACAAGGAACATCTCTTAGCCGAAATAATTTTTCACATCAGTGCCATCCACATTAACTCAGCAAGGAATTGAACTTGTCCGAGATTCTTGATAGCATGCAAGCACACGAACCACTATGTTAACATGTGAAGAGGGCATTGCTCCCTTATGAATTTATTATAAGGAATTCATATAAGGGCTGAATGCTAAACTGAAAAAATAAAAAATTTAGTGTTTCAAGATTATAATAATAAGAAATATAATTAATTAACGATATATTTAGCTAATCATTAATTAATTAATTGTTGATAATTGTGACACTGATCATGCAATAATTACGATCCTACCACATTAAACACTAGTTGTCAATAAAACTGAAACATTTTGTGATATGAAAATGACGAAATAATCCAAGTATTGTTTATAGTAGAAATTTGTAATATTTCTCAGACAACTATATCTAGGCACAAACGCCTTTGTTCTCTCATCTTGCAATCTGCTAATAGAGCTCATGGGCACTATGCGAAATGTTAGGATCAATCATTCTATGATTGATCCTAACATTAAAAGTTAATGGCAGATTTACTTCCAGTCATTGTTAGTCAACGGCGATCATAAATTAGTCATTATTTATTATAAATAATAATTTCAATAATTTTGAATTGTTAGCCATTGTAATCAATAAAACAATAATAATATTAATGGCTTTTGTCAACTAATACTGCACCAAACTTTGCAAATTTATCTAATTTATTTTATTAATTTTACTGTTAGAAATTAGATTATGCCGTAGAATTATGATTTAATCAATAATTTTCCAAATAAATGACAAAAATTTCGGAACAGTGCAGAATACAATATATCTGAACTTAAAATTAATGAAAGAAGTGTAGATATAAGTCTCATTGTATGTAAGGTACATTACAGAACAATTAAAAATTTGTCGAAGATTCATCAAATTCAATAAACTAATAACCTAACTAAAATTTCAATCTTCAAGTTTCAGGCAAATTTATTAACATGATTATTTTTACAGCAAAATTTAAATAAATTTTTTCTTATTCAGATAATTTAATATTCTGTTTTATAAATCTTATAGAACCGTTTGGAGTATTATATATGATAAACAATTCTGAATATTGTATATGGTGAGCCATCCGGGATACTGTATGTGATGAACCACCCAGAATACTGTATGTGATGAGTCATTCAGAATATTGCTTGCAGTTAACCATAAAAAATACTATATGTGGTGATCATCAGCAATGCATGTGGTGCATATAATGCAATGTACTAAGAAGATAAATAGAACTAGAATAAAAATGAGAAATGAACTTTGTTGACCTATAAACATTACTAAGAAATATTTTTCATGTGATTGAATTGACATCATATATTGCTTCCCCGCTTCATCCCATTCACTCATCAACTATTAGTGCATTTGTTATACTCTTTGTACTTTGGTCATCTGTTAGCTTGTTTGTTAACTACCAGCTTGTTTGTTGTCCCGCTACCTTATTTGTTACCTGTCAACTCATTTGCCTTACTACTCTGTATAGGCTGGATGAACAATGCTATGCTCTCTTAATTTATCAGAGAAAATGAATGACTGCAATCCTTCAAAAATACTTATTCGACATTTATGACACACACAAAAGGACAGTTCCATAACATTATAAAAGTATGGCATATGCACCTATAGAATATATATTACACAGCATACGTCTGCTTATTACTGATAAATGTCCTCAGTGGATCTGACCATTCATCCAGGAGTAAGGATTTCGAGCAAATTTTTGATTTTTTTTTTTCTTATCATTTCTTGCCATAAGTATGGAATCATTGGAGCTGACTTTTCAAAACCGATCAACAGCCAGTGATCTGGCAGGCTGAAAATGGACAATCACTCATAGTATCTCATTGCAAAATCGATTAATTAAATCATAGTTTAATTGCGATTTAATAGCTCAAAATGAGAAAAAAGTAGAAAAACGAAACTAATTAACTAAATCATAAATGTAACTGGAGAAAAGAAATTTTGAAATCATTCTTCATTATAATTTATTGTCACAATTTCTTTTATAAGCCATTTTTAACGAATATATGAAACTTTATTTACTAACTAACATGAATTTATATTTGCAAAGTATTTTCAAGTAGTAAATTCCCATTTTATTTTTAAATTCCTTCCAGTTTTTTTAAAACTTAAATTACATTGCTATTCACAATTACAGCCCAAAATTTTTCAAAAACTCATTTCAACTATTTTAATAGTTTCAAAAAAAAAAAACATATTATTTCTCTACAATTAAAAATACTGAACAAATAGCAAATATTTAATTTATAACTTTTATATTAGTTAAAATATTCTTCTCATCTCATTGAAAAATTAGACAAATTTATATTGTATTAATATTTTTTTATACTGCATTTTTCCTGAGGTTTACAAGTAAAAAACTATAACACAATTGAAAAAAAATATTTCTACAGAAAAAAAAAGAAGTTTTAAGCAATAAAAAATTTTTTAAAGTGAATAGGGAAAGTTTTTCGATTGAGTGAAAATTTCCATATTAAAATTGGGAAAACAAAAAGAAGAAATGTCAAGTACAGCAATTAAACTGCGAAACGATGAAAAACAAGGAAATACGACTAGATGACAATGGAAAATATTTTGCCGTGATTATTATTTAAATCATAAATATTATATGAATTCATCTGATATATAATATACTTCCGTATTCAAGAACGAATTACAAATAAGAGAAATATTTCATCGTGATATTCTCAGAAAGAATATTTGTCAAACATATCATGACATATTTTTTTAATAACATCCTAAATTTTTATAATCCTACAACTTCATATTAATTTATAGTTTCAGTTTTAGTTTTGATTTAATATTTTAAAATATTAGCATATTATTTGCTTGAAACTAATCATTAATTAATGAATGACATTGTTATTATTAAAAGAATAAGGAAAGAAGAAATCAAAAAATTGACAAATCAAATTAATTTAAATTTATAGCGTCAAATTATTACTGCAATCTTATTCCTTCATAGTTTACAAGGCCAATTTATCCTTTTCTTTTTTTTTTTTTTCAATTTTGATTCTTCATATTTCCTATGTAATTGTGATACTGATTTATATTTTGGAAATTATTTGCTACTTTGCGAAGTAAAATTAATATGCAATAAACAACCTCATTATTCACCCCTGAATAAGAATTCTTGCAACCTTTATCAATACCGAAATACTCGTCCGGTATATTGCCACCATTATCCGGTTTTTTTTTTTGTATAGTGCAAAATACTTACTCGATTGTCTGAAAAATTAGCAATGATTATAAAAATCCTTCAATTTAATATTTTGTTCAATTATTATTCTTAACCAAATTTCCAGTTAATATTACCACTTTTTGAAATCTTTTTTACAGTATTATAGACATTTATACTCCAAATTCTGATATTATTCTTAATTTTGATACAGGCGATAATTATTAGAATTATCAATGCTTGCATATAGCTAATTATGTATAAGCATTCTCGCATGAAGCTACGCTTAATTACTCGATTATTATTTCCAATTATTCATCCAGTAAATACACAATATATTTCAAGTTATAACAAAATCTTAGTAATCAATGACATATTACAGTGTCTTTTCATATTTTACTAAAAACTTCGAAAAAATTTTATTTCTGTTTCAGAATTTTTATTATCACATTTTCTTATATTTTCTTTTATTGCAATCATTAAAATGATACTACAATTAAATTTAAAAGAAATTACATATATATAATGCAATACATATATATCATAAATGCTGGTTGAACTAACCACAGTCACAAAAATAATTCTGGAAGTGATGATGATTTGATGGGGTTTGAAAAGAATTTAATTAAAATTACCGTAAAAATTGTTAGTTGGAATAGCTGTGGTAGCAATAATAATTGTAGAAATGATGATCATCGGGCAGAATAGAATCGGATAACGATCTATTGTAGTATTGCCAATATTAGGATTCATTCATTTTCGAAGATTGAAAAAAAAAAAATCAAATAAATTGTTGTCCGCTTTGTTTTATTCCCAAATGATTTCCCTAATCTTTTATCATCCTTATTTCGTTTTTTTCCATCTTCTTTAAGCTTTTAATTACTGCGGAACTCTAAGAATGTTCAGATTGCTTTTTTTTTTTAAAACACTTATTTAAAGGAAGAAAAATTATTCAGACAGATTAGTATGTTGATAAAAAGCTCTAATTCCTTCGCTTTTTTTCCTCTTTCTTCTCCTCCATCTCATCTTAGTTGTTAAAAATTTAGCATTTCATTATAGCTAACAAACTAATACATTCGCTGAATTTTTTATGAATTAGAAATTTTCTAAATCAGTAAAATATATTGCAAACAGAAAATTCATTCTATTTCATAGCGTTTTTGAAGAAAAATAGAAAATGTTGAATTTTTTGCCTATATTTTTTAAAAGAAAAATAATTATTGATTTAATATTTTTGTTGAGCAAAATGATTATTTAGCTTTTTTTCTGATTTTTTTATGTTCTGTTATTTAATTTCCAAATGGAATTGTTATTTGTAAAGAAGGAAAATTCTATTCTAGCAAGCAAGTTCATTTCGTTTTTCTAATCACTATAAAATAATCATGGTGATGTCGATAATGATGTTACTAATCATTTGTGTTTATTTTGTTGGTAAGTATTCATTCTGTTTAACTTATAAATTATGAAATAAAATAATAACAATTAATTTTTAGGAAGAAAGCAATTTTACAATAACTTTCAAATATAATAGTTTTAAAGAGATGAGTGAAACTATGAAATTCAAAAGTAACTATGTGAAGTCCGGAAATAAGGATGATGTTAATAATAAAAATAATTATGGTATAAATGTAGTAATAATAATAATGATTATAATGATAATGTTGACGTGAATCATAATGGCTACCGTATAATGGAACGGACTGGATTTGCCGATGAAAATTTTAACTGATAATTGTAATTTGCAGAATAAAATGGATAAATTGTGCTTTTCGATATAAAATTTGATCAATGACTTAAATACCATGCTTCCTCTATAAAGATGATAAAAAAATATTCGCTTAACTATCAAAAAAATTTGATTGCTTCGGTTATGAGAAGCTTTAAAAACACTTCGAAAATAAATTCATGCAATAATGCTTTACAAATTTCAGATTTAAAAAGAAATTGAAAAACAAACAAAATGGTAAAAAATAAGTGAAAACAATTATTTTACAATTTGATAAAATTGATTGATTAATTAAATTTAGAATATTTAACGGCATGATACAGCTACATGATAGATATAAATGAAAACTGAAAAAGATTTATGGCGGGATTGTATCGCATTGTGCTGTAAATATCCATTACTGATACTGTGAATGATTATATTTCGTAGCAGATGAGAAAGATGTAAGCATAGTTCAGTGATTAAAAAATGAATCAACCTAAACTCATTAAGCTTAATGGTTCTTCCCGTCATTGTTGATTAAAATATGGGCATTGTTTCCGTAGTAATCACTGTTTTATCGTTAAAATGATGAAGCTTATTTAAACGAATCATTCCAGCATTTTGATTTTTATCATTGAGTACAACTAAATTTAAGTTCATAGTTAAATCGCAATAGGAAATTATTAGATTATGAATTCGAGTTGACTAACTATGAGTTCGAAATAACTCCATTGTTTGCAAAAACTAAAATCCAACAAAAAATAATTCCTTTTTCTAACTTTCTAGTGCAAAGAATTAATTATTAGTATAATAAGGGTTGCGGAACAATATTATCATAATTTTATCATTGTTTAATCAATTGATTGATCATTCGTTGTGAATAGTATTACTGTTCAATGTGATAGTAAAATAACCATTTTAAAAAATGTGGAAGAATTTAAAGTTATTCATTTATTTAACTAATACGAAATTAAATAGGAGTGTGCAAATGTGCAAATTTCCTTCCACAACTACAGGGAAAATATTTGAGATTTAGAAAATTTCTTGTGTAATATCTATCGGATGCATATTTTTCCCATCGTATCTCCCACCATTATTAAGAGGAATTGCAGGAACTGAAACTTTTGGCTTTCCTTGTTCATTTCTTTCGTCGGCTGAATAATCCATCACTGAGCTGAAATTATATAGCAGAAATAAAAATAACTCGTAATTAATATTCAATTACTTATTCAAAATAACAAATATTTTTGAAACAAAGAAAAACTTCAAATAATTACGCAATCTTTTTTGGTAGAAATCACTCTTTTGCGGGTGACTTTTTGAAAATTAATATTTATTATTGAATTATTCCGCAGCGCTTAAAACTATTTTAAATTAGTAATTATAGCAAAAATTCTTTTATGGCAATGAAAAATTGTAATTATTCATGCAATCTATTTTTTCGCGAAAAAATTTATTTATTGAAAATTTATTTATTGCGTTCCATTTTTTTTCAAATTATTTAAAAATTAATAGCTATTATTAAAAATTCGAGAAGCTATACAGTTGTATGGGAATAAGTCGGTAATCATGATTGTATAAATTTTTGAGATATGTTGGATCATTTAGCAAAAGTGCCTTCTTGGTTCGACCCGAATAATGACGCAAATTAGAGTGCTGAAATTGAGCAAATTAACAAAAAATATAACTATAATTTTTATAAGTTATCACATTGAACAAAATTTATCCCAATAATAAATTTAATATTGGTTAATAACAATTTTTAGAACTTTACATTATTTTATGGCAGCATAAAAACTAAGGAAGTATTATTACTTCATTCAAAGAATTTATCCGCAGCAAATCAAACAAATTACTGTATTAGCAAATACTTTAACTGTTAGTTATTAATGGTTGTAATTATTGGTATTTAACTGGAAATAAGTCATATTTTTCTAAAATTAATTACGATGCATGTTTAATTATACCGTTTCATTAATGATTGCATTAATTATTGATATCTTTCAATTAATTATGTGTTAAAATTGTTATAAAATTTTAATAAAATATAAAATTTAAACCGTTTAAACAAACCATATTATTTCTTAGTTTAAATATTCCACCAGGTCTTGCAATCATATAAAATGGACAGCATGCATCAGTTATTATTAATGCAACAAGAAGGGTGATTTTATACATTGTTATTTGTATCTAAAATAAATTAAATACTGATCATTTTCACAGCATACACTTATTTGATTAAAAAGGGATTTTGTTTATCATTACAAGATAATAATAATATTATTATTATTGAAAATACGACATTAGAAATAGAATATCCATCCATTAACTATGAATTAAATTAATTATGAATAGGAACTGAATCAGAATGATTTTATTTCCATATTATGGCAAAAAAAAAAAAAAAAAAAAAAAAAAAAAAAAAAAAAAAAA
>KZ269984.1:32243-45658 GCA_002249935.1 Onchocerca flexuosa | reverse complement strand
ATTTTATTTGACATCAATTTTATTTGACATCAATTATACCTTTTTCCTTTGCTCATTTTCATCAGTTTCTTCTTTTTCTCGAATTACAATCATTAGTATTACTACTACTACTACTACTACTACTACTACTATTATCATTATTAAATGTTCGTATTTCAGCTAAGAAGTATTTGTAGATATACGCACTACTAAAATGAGTAGACATACCTTTTTGTGTTAATTAAATTTTAATTTAATTATCACAAAAGATATGTCCGCCAATTTTTATCATACCTTGCGTTTAAATATCACGTATAAGTAATTATCAATAATGATAATAACCATCTTTTCTAATATTCTGTAAAAATAAAGAAGAATCTATTAGAATGTTATTTATTCGATTTTATGATGATAATAATAATAAACATCAAGATTAAATTTTGAAAAAATTTAAATCATTCAAATGAGAAATCATTTACAAAATTTATATAACAATACAAGTATTCTAAATGGTTAATTATATGAAAACATTCATTCGATTAATTTCATATCAGAAATATTGGAATTAATCGCTTAATATTATTGATTATTTTGCTAAAAAATACTTCTATCAAATTTATGCATGAAAAAAAAAGATAGGAAACAATAACAAATTAATTATTGATTTAATTGGATATATGTCCATGCTTTCATTTGAAGCATAAATTTCATTCCATTCATTCATTTAATCATTAACGTTATGTATTTACTTCACTCACCCATTAATTAAATTAGTTAATTAATTCATTACATCCATTCATTCCATTTAATGAGTGAATTGATCAATTGAACCATTCATCTATTCCGATCTTATTTTCACGGTGGAAGTCGACTGAAAATAAAATACATCAGTGGAACTAACAATTCGTTTAGACGTTCTTTTTTTTTTTTTTTTTTGCTTAATATGAAAAAAGAGGAAAAAGTAAAGCAATTTCAATAAATTTTGATTGGAATACAAGTAAAATACCAATGGGAGAAATAAAGAAGAAAAATGCAACAATGAAGTTTATTCAACGATAATTGATTAAGGCCAAAATAGGATAGGAAATATTTCGATTACTAAATATTAGTTTATTCTAATTTTGATTGTGATTTTTTAACAATTATTTCAGACATTAAACACGGATTAATAGCAATTTTAATTTTATAAATAATGTATAATAGCAGCTGATCTAAGAAGAAAATAATTTTTAACACCTGCTGTGATAAACATATAAATAAGCAAACAAAGAATTACATAGACAAATTAAGTAAGTAAGAGTATCTAATTAATTAAATCAACAAAAATAAATCTGGAACGAAAAATTGGTTCAAAAAAACAAAAACAAAAAAAACAAAGATAAAAATGAATAAATTAAAAGATTGATGACTTGAAAAAATATATTATGACTAATGATTGCACCAAATAATTCCATACAAGTATTTCAAGTATTACGAGAAGCAAAGTACAATCTATTCCAGAATTTAATTTATAAAATCATTTTAATGTAATAGCGATAGGTATTTAACATATTTATTAAGTTATACAATTTTCATCTTTATGTGAGCGTGAAATCTTACGTGAGAGTGAAGTTTTTCTAGAAAATATGAGCGTGAAGTTTTTCTAGAAAATTTTTTAAATTTTCAAATGAGAATAAATTTCATCTGATTGGTAACTGATATAGGATAGAATTTATAATCTATTCGAATAATTATATTTGCAATAGAAATTATCTTAAATTACTCAATGTTTCTAGATAAGATTGAAGTGAAAGTTTTAAAAATTTTAATTGTATTGCAAAATTATTATTATGATGAAAATTTTCTTACTATCAGGCTTTAAACAAATCATGTTTGTAAATTAATAAATAGTTCAAAATTATAGCTAAAATCATATAAGGATTCTGAAAACTCACATCAAAATTTGATCAAAAAATAACATAGGCAATGAAATGTTTTATCTATAAATTTCATTTGCATGCACTGAAATATGTAAAAACTCAACATTTGGTTCATCTCACAGCTCCAACTCTGCTGTTATCAAAAATGGTTTATTTGAAGCACACATTCAATGTCTACGCTTCAAGCAAGCGGGTCATACTCGATCGAAGACGTTTCGTCCACAATTCCTCTAATCATTACTTTACCGAATATAGCAGCTCCATTACGTACTCCAGCTATCATGAGAGAAACTTCAGAAGGAACCAGCGCATGAATTGTTCCATTAGGCTTTCACCAGTTCTAAATTTTGATTTGTCGTTTCACGTCTTATTAATACCGAAATTTTAACTGAATGATTCAATTTTATGCGTTGTTTAATGATAAAATTAAATTTCGATTAATTGAGGATTACTTTTATATTTTTCATGTATGTATAACATTTTCTAGAATGTATGAAATATATTAAACTATTCCTGATAATTGAATAATAATTATAATATTTTGTTGAAATTCAGCGAAATTTTAATAAAAAAGGTTGAGTATTATGTTGATGTCTCAAATTTTGACTGGTTTTTTTTAAATTTTTTATTATACTGCTAGGGATGCTTTTAGATCTGTCCAGTATATTATGTTTGTGATTAACTTAGGTTGATTGTTGCGTATTATGCATTCTAATGGGGTTTCTATGTTTTTTTTGTTTATTTATTTGCATGTTTTTAAGGGTTTAATTTATAGTAGATTCGTCTTGTTGGTGTTTGATTGGATGCTGTTGTTATTTATTTTTTGTTGATGGGGATTGCTTTTACTGGTTATGTTTTAATTTGGGGTCAGATGAGTTATTGGGCAGCAGTGGTTATTTCTAGTTTGATAACTTCTATTCCTTATTTAGGTAAATATTTAGTTTGATGAATTTGAGGTAGTTTTAGCGTTTGTGAAAATACTTCGATATTCTATTCATTTTATTTTGCCTTGATCACTGATGGTTTTAGTTATTGTCCATTTGTTTTTTTTGCACTAGTTCTAGTTCTGGTTTGTACTGTCATGGGGGTTATGATAAGATTCATTTTTTTTTCCTAGTTTTTGATTGAAGGATGGTTTTGTTATTTTTTTTTTTTGGTTTTGTTTAGGCTTTATTTTTTTTTTAATTTAAATGATCCTGTTGTTGAATCTGATTCTATGGCTAGTCTTGTTCCTAAATGATATCTTTTGTTTGCTTTTACTATTTTGCGTTCTGTTCCTAGTAGGTTATTTGGTGTAATTTTAATGTTTAGTTCTGTTTTTGTTTTAGTTGCTTTAATTTGGCCTGATAGTTACCAACCTATTTTGGTTAGATTTTTATATTTTTTTCTTATGTGTTTTGTATGAATTTTTTTTTTTTGGTTAACTTGGGCTGGTCATTATCCTACTGATTATCCCTTTAATTATTTTAATTTGTTTTGTTTTGTACTTTTTTTTATTTTTGTTGTATTTTTTTTATTTGTTTGACTAATTTTTTTGGAAATAAGTTGTTTAATTAATTGTATGTCTGAAATAATTAGATCATAATTATCCTCAATACCAACCTTCAGTGCTTCAGTTGGATCATTTAGTATTTTAATCAACCTAAGCGTTGTTTCGGTGCATTATATATCTGCTCTGCCTGAAAGATATCCTCATCTACGACAAGTATGTTAGCATTAAAAATCAGGTTGGAATAACCCATGATACTGCTTACTGCCATCTCATTAATCTTGGCATTAGTTTCTCCTTTTAAACGCAATTAATCTATTTTCATCTTTAGGCTTATAAGAGACTTAATTCGTGCAGACAGAGCAGTTTTGTCTATTGGTTTAGTAAGAAAGTCATCCGCACCAGCATTAATACCTTGCACTCTACCGTAAGGATCATGCAGTGCAGTCAACATAATTATTGGAATATGAGTTGTTAGGGGATCACTCTTTAGGCTCCTACAAACTTCAAAGTCGTTTATTTTTGGCATCGTGATATTGAGCAATATAATATCTGGCTGTTGCTTTGCTACTAAGTCTATAGCTTCTTTACCATCATGAGCTACAATAACTGCATAGTACTCAGCTTTTAGTCGAGCTTCTAAAAGCTGAACATTAGATAGGACATCATCTACTACTATTATCTTCGTCATTATTTTTAGATATATTATCTATATTGTAACTAGGATAAAACTTGCCATCTTTACCAGCTATATAATTCACCTTCTCAGCATCATGCTTTTTACATAAATTCCAGCATTTTTAAACAAGTTTCTAGTTCTTGACTTTACAATGATAAAGTACCTGTATATATTTCTGATTAATAAATACAGGTATTTTACTTTTATCGAGAACAATGATACCTACTAAAACTACAACTAAAATTTCTGGAAGACCTATGCTAAACATTTTCTCTATGAGGCAAGTAATTTCAATTATAAAGATTAATCTGCTTAAATCAAGTTTAGAAGCAACAGTTATTATCAGTATAGAAAAAATAATTGTCAGCAGTTGCAATAAATTTTGTTAAATTTCAAAAAAGTATTGTAAATTTTTATAATATCAAAGTATATAGAATGATTATCTTAAAAATTGAATCAATCTGTATAAATAAAAATGAGATGTTCGCTATAGCCAGTTTTAAATCTCCGAAAGTTCTTCACCGATTGCTGTCAAATTTTGAACCAGCATTGCATTCGAATAGGCGCATATTTTTATATAGACATACCTACTTTTTTTTTACCTGTCACATTTGTGACAGGTAAAAGTAAGTGAGCGGACTGAATCTATTAACTAAGCTTACTTTTCACAAAGTGGATGTGGTCTTGCACATGCAACGCTCGGTAAAAATATGCGCGTATTCCAATGTAACGTTTTGTCAAAATTTCGAAGCAATAGTTCAGAACTTTCGAAGATTTATGATTTTGAACAAACGAACATTACTGTTCATATGTTTTAATACCGTGTGTAATTTTTCAAGAGCTACAGAGCAGTAGCAACAGTCCAACAATTTAATTGAGCAATCCAACAATTTAATTGAGCAGTTTCAAGTTCAGGTTCAAGTTCAGTCACAAGTCAATTTCGAGAACATCTCGGGTGTAACCGATTTGCTTTAGTTCATACAAAAATGCCTCGCAGAAGATCAAACTTAAATCGTTGTGCTCGCTCAGCGGAACGAAAACAGCGATTAATTGCAAATCAAACTAAGAAAGAACGTGCATCAGCTAACGAGCGATGAAAACAAAGAATGGCTCAAATGCAAGCAGAGCGACGTGCAGCCAGACTTGAGGATGCACGGTTACGAGCATGGTGATCGTGTTCTGCAGCTTCAGATCTGCTTCGTTCTCAGCAGAATGAACGCAAGGCTGAGAGAAGCTGAAAGTCGTCAACGAAAAATAGCAAATCAAGGTCAAACATGATTCCGTGTTCCGCAATCACGCGATTACTATCGCTTTGCATTCTGAACAAGCCAGCTGATAATTATGGTTTGAATCCCCATGTTCTCATCGGTACCATGACTGAAGTGTGTTCTTGTTGCAAGGCTCTGAAATTTAATGGAAAAATGAAAGAATGTGTTGCGCCGCCGAAAAAACTGTCTCAACTTGGGGAACCGCTAGAGCCATTAAAGGCTTCGCTTATCGGATATACTGTCCAATTAAAGCATTTCTTATCTATCATCAGGAAATATAACTCTCGCTTCTAAATGACATCGTTCGGCGCAGAAATCGTAACAATACAATTCATACCAACTTTCAAAGTGAAAAGACAAATTTATCATAAAACCGACTCTCCGCTTCAGTTGCCAGATGATCAGCATAAATTCTCACAATTGTATTTATTTCATCTGTGATAGCAATGATGAATTGAATGCACGCTGCCGAATTTTTACTGACATAAAAAGATCCTTGTTTTCCAACTGCAACTTCTTTAAGAAAAAAAATCATTCATTGCTATTCAGTTTAAGAGATTGCAATTTCCAATTCGACTGGCGTTTGCAATCACCATCAATAAAATTTAGGGCCAATCTTTAGAAGTATGTGGTCTAGATCTGGACATGATTGCTTCTCACCTGAACAATCATATGTTGCTTGCTTTAGAATCATAAAATCAGACAATTTCTTATCTATACAGACAATGGAACAATAAAAAATATTGTATACCTACAGGCATTATGAAATTAAATATATTAGCAACATGCGTTTTCCCTTTTCTTTCTTTTCCTCTTAACCAGATTGAACTACAGCAACATATATATATATATATATATATATATATATATATATAAAGTATTCCAGAAACATGTGCCTATTCGAATACAACGTTTTATATCGAAATTTCAAAGCAGTTGAAACGGATTTTCGAAGATCTCATTTTGAAGAAATGAACATTTACATTTTTATTTTTATAGACTGGCTCTACTCGCCCACGCGTTACCACAGCAACGCGTGGGCGATCAAATTAGTCAGATAAAAACCAATTAGTAAAAAAATTAAAAAAAAAAAAAGTTGGATAGGAAACAAAAAAAAGACTAAAAGGATCAAAGAACGAGCAAATAAATATCGCTATGAGCAGTTTTAAATTTGATTCCATATAACATTTTAATGAGCAGGATTTTTCTAGCATTAATTAAATTTAAGATAAATAAATAATTTATGTTAAGCTGCAAAATGTATCAAATGTGTTATTCTCAATTTTTCAAAATCTTTGTAATACAATATGACGTCGGATAAGTTATTGACAGTTTTTGAAAAGTTAAATTTTAAAACTTAGCAAAAAATGGACAGATGATTAGCAAGTGAGCATAATTAAATTTAATTTGAAACAAAAATTAATCATATTGGAGAGTTTTTCTTCTTCTCTCGAAAAATAAATTAAATTAATATTTCTTTATTTTTTTGTTATTTGTCACGGATTTATCAGATTTTAGCTGAATAAGTGAATGAAAATAATATTTCATTTAATACATAACAATCTATTTTACTGAAAATTTTATGAATAATTATTATCATTATTAATGGTTTCCATTTGGCCTTAATTGTTTCAATTTTCACTTGTTTTTTTTTTTCTTGGTTTTTGTTCTCAATCAACTAAAAATTTATGTTTAATTTGTACCTACTTACAGTTAAATTTATTAATTGCTGATGGTTAATTAGTGAAAAAATATTTATTAGATTAAATAATTTAAGCCATATCCAGTGTTGCTCTCATTGTAACCTAACAAAATTATCAAATGTTATGTTTGTATGATCGTCCTTTTAATATGATAAGGAGTTCAAAGTAATTTTATAATAAAAGACAGTGGAAAAAAAAAATCGAAAACTAAATTTTAGTTTTTTTTTTTCGTTTAAATAGTTACTATGTCGGGAAAATTTAAGAAGAAAGCGAAGAATAAATATCGTTTTACGAAATTAGAAAAAAAGGACAAAAAAAAAAAAAAAAAAAAAAACAGAAGTTTAGCAATAAAATCTTCTTTTGCTATTTCTCTATAGCTATGGCCTATGGCTGAATTCAATCAAAAAAGTGTTAAATGGCCAAACATCTATCAGTTATTCTCTTTCTACAGCCATGGCTTAAGGCTTAAGCCAATCAGAAAATTGTTTTAAAAAAAATATTAACTATCAGTTATTTGGTGTAAAACAACTTCCGCAAGTTCGGAAAGCAGCGCAAGAACTTGGAAACTTCATAAATCAAATATCAACAATCAATTTTTATTTATTATGTGAAGTGATCAACAAAGATTTTAATTGCTCGTACGTCATGTGTACATACTTCTGTCTTCAATTTTTATTTTTAGAAATATCGCATAATAACAATATGGAATGCATACTTCATTGTTAGAGGATTATTAAGATAATTCATATTTTATTTTTACATCGACAAATTTTTTAAAAAATTTTTTAATAAACAAATACGTTGTCTTGTGCACTTTTTACGTCGACGTATTGCAGCTATGTCATTTCACATCTTTTTTTACATAAAAATTTTACAATTATGTTATATCCTACGCAAGGGAAAAGAAAAAAACTCGAATTTTGATTCCTTCATTATTTTGTCTATATTGTAGGAACTACTGAAATTTAATTAATTTGAATATAATAAAAATTTAATAAATCTGGGAAATGATGAAAATTTATTAATGAAATGATAAAATTACAATTCAAACATAACAGATGAATTTATTTAAGCCTTAATTTCCTGATTTAAAGATCGTGGTAAATTTGATATATACATGCAAAATTTCCAATCTGTAAAACATAAGACAACTTAATAATAATAAATAGAATCACTTTATCGACTATAAATATACTTTAATAAGCATCAATTATATTTGTTACGCAATTAACATTAATGTATTCCTTTTCCTTTATTTATAATATCATATTGGCATGAGTAAGTATCAATTGATTAGGTGATTTAAAATGAATCATTTTTAATACTTTAACCTTATGAATTTTAGTCCTTTTAAATCAGCTTGATTTTGCTACTTCATCACATTTTAGCAGATGCTGTACATAAAGTCATCAACAAAAATTTACAAATTTTGAACACTTTTTTTTTTTTGACAAATATGTTTTGTGTTCAAGCATTGTAACAATATTGCAAGCAATTTATGGAAATAATTTTTTTTAGTTGAAAAAATAAATAATAGGAATTATTTTTTCTTCTTATCTTCCAATACATTACAATGGTTTTCTCGTCGTACAGTCACTTCCAGAAAATAAATGAATAAAATAAACGAATTAATAAATATACATTAACTTCTATACGTGAATTTATTTTTTGCTATAAATATCATTTATATATGTATATATTCTTTCTAAATTAATTCTTTTAATGCTTAAAAAAGATAACTAGGAGATTTGTTGTACTTTTCTTTTTTAATTTTTGGATAAATATAATGAAATGATTTTCTATGATTAAAAGACAGTAAATTAAATTATATTATTCAATTTATTTTTTATAGAAATGATTTCATTTGATAATAAAGAATTACATTTTATTGTACAATGTTATCTAATTGATGGATAAGCAACTTATTCAATTTTTTTGAATTTACTTTTACCGAATTTGCCAATTAACTAAAAATTGCTGGATAAAATTCAGTTTTTTTATGATAAATTTTCGAAAATGTGGTAAATAACTGATTAAATCAGGTCATTTGATACTTTGTAGATGATCAAGCTTACTAAGTTTATGTTTCTGGTTGACTAATATCATCCCGATTTGAACTCTTGTGATAGCTAAAGAAAAAGTCGTTTAACGCTTGCTTTTGTTCGTGAAATTTTACAGTTCATTTTATTATCAAATTTCATTTTATAGCATTTTTTATTTATTCATAAAATTTTTAATAGAACTTTGTTATTGAATATCATTTTAAGTTCTAATTTTAGCTCAATTATTTTTCATTAGTTGACAAAATTTTTTTTCTAAATTAAAAAAAAAAAAAAAAAAAACTACTGCAAATCACAAATGTGATATTGAATAATTCATTCATAATTGTTATTACTTAATTTGAACCATAATTTTAATAATAATTTATCGTTCAATCTAAAATCACAGTTATTAGTCAAATTAAAAGAATTAATTGAAAATATTATTTTCAATGGTAATAGAAATTGGAAATATCACTTGAAACCACACATTTAACATTTTAAATAGTTTAATCTATTTGGTTATTTTATTCACTTTCATGCATTCATTTTTTATTAAAATTGTCATTTGATTATTAGAAAAAAAAGAAAATGGCATAGCATTGTGGTACCAAAATTGTATTTTACGTGCAATAAAATATCATTTGTTCCAGTTCTGCTGATTTTTCGAAGAATTGTAAACAAAGGACGAAGCCAAAGTTGAAGTAATTAGATGATCTAATTATAAATTCTCGCCTGCTGCTGCTTTGTAACGCAATTTGTAACTCATTTTTTAAAATTTTATTTTTAATACCAACAATTCTTAATCTTTTATCATCTATATTTATTGCATGCTTTTTTTTCTTTTACATTATTTATTATCATTAATTGTTATCACTTATAATATTTATTGCCAACTATTATTGTTATTATCATTATCAGAGCAAAAAAGAAAAAAAAAACCCCCATAATTTATATTTTTTACATTATACTACTTTTATTTGCAAATGAATCAGTTTCGCATATGTATAACAACCAAATTTTCACATTGATTAATTATTAATTAGTCTAACAGTTTTTTTCCATCAGTTTGTCCGTCTTTAATGTGATTAATTTTTTTCTTGTAATTTAATTTCATCAAATCTGAACAAAATAGCAATATATATATATAACGCTTGAAAAATGAGAATGAAAGAAAAGGCGGAAAAGGAGGGAAATGATTGAAATAATAAGTGTGGGAATGTTTTTGAACTGATTCTTCAATAATTTTTATTTTATAATTTTGGTAATAAATTAGGATTTTCGTTAGGAAAATCATTGCACCAAATATGCTTTTTGATTTTTTAGTCTTTTGAGAAAATTATATATCATTCAATTTATTTTTCTTATTAGTCATTCCATAAAAAAACTATTTTTTGACTTTTTTGTTTTTTCACAAGTTTTCAAAATTGTTACTTTTACTAATTTGAACTATAAATTTTTCGCATTTTAAATTTAAAAAATTTTTTGCTTTATTTTTTTTAACATATAAATTATTTGAATCATACAAAATGCTTTCCTATAATGTGTGATTGCATATATTAGCATATAATTAATTACTTACAATGGTCTATAATCGCGTCACAGCAATTATTTATCTATGATAAATAATAGAAGATATATTATAAAAATGTCATTCAACACATCATCAGATATTTTGTTATGATGTAATAAATTTAGTTACTAAAATTTTCTTAAATTTTTTGAATTTAATTTTATCAAATCATTAAGTCCTTGCATAATTCTACGGAGAGTTATAGGGATGATGAGAAAAAAAAAATAGCTAGGCTAATAATTAAATGGATTAAAATGAAATGGTAATTGATTAAAATTGAGTATTTATTAGGATTAAATTATATGTTTCATTTATATATGTATATCGAACCATAAATTATGACATTTATTGGCTAAGATAATTGCGATATTCTTTTTTTTTTTTAAATTACAATCATATCTACATCGTTTTATTGCGAAAGAAATAATGAAAAAATATTGGAAAAAGAACAAGAAATAATGATTGATAATTTCCAAGTAATACTATGCCATATAATAAGAATGATAAAAGGCACAGATAAAAATTATTGATAGATTGATATAAATATGAAATCTTTCATATAACTTCTTTTTTTCTTCGCTTTTTCGTCTTTTTTTTTCTTTTTTTCTTGTTTTTTTTTTCTGTTTTTTCGTTTTTTTATTACCCATATAAAATGAAAGCTTCCATTTTTTTTTTGTCGAATTGAAACATGCTTTGCTCTCGCCGTCGATCCTTCAATTTTTTTTTGATTTTCAATTTCTTATTTAAATTTTTTCCTTCTTCTCTTCCCCCATTTATCTCATCCTACTACTGCTACCATCAGTACCATTCCTTTATCATATTTCACATATTTAATTATTTGAGAAATTTCTACTTTTCTATAAACTAGCAAACTATACTGATTATTTCTATTCTAACTTTTCATTTTTCTTTTTTTTTTTTCCAAATAATGAATGAATAAGAAAGAATTTGTATTTTGAATTACAATTAATGTACAATAAAGAATTTATGTTTAGTAATATATTTGGATTACAAATCAATGAATAACAAAGTGCTAAAATATTTGAATTAGTAATTAATATAAAATAAATTTGAATACAGTTAATACATTTGAAATAAATTATCATATAATTATAGCAAAATTTTCTGATTTATATTTTTATTATTTACTGATATTTTTGTTTTTACATAACAACAAAATTAGATGTTAACCTTTTTCGTCCAATATTCCAACAGTTCGAACCCTCTTTTATCGAAATTAGCAATTGCTTAAAAACATGATTTGTCTGTAATTATAACTTCCAATCGAATGAAATTTCTATTACATAATGTAAAAATTGATTGTTTCATAAAATAAAAATAACAAATAAAAATTAAAAGATGAAGATGAAAAATGTATTAGAATTTAGAATTTCAAAATATATCGCCATATGAGATTTTCCTCAAAAATTAAGATTAAAACAATTTAAAATATTTAAAATTGTTGGAACCTGTGAAGCTGAAGTTATATTATTTAATTTTAATTAACATAAGTATTACATCTTTGAAATTTTATCATATCAATGATGAAAAATTTTAAATCCTATCAAAATTTTACTCAAAAGTTAGAATTATTTTTCATTGCCACTTCTAGAATTTCAGTACATAATTATTTATTCTTCCCTTTATTTCGATATTACATCCACTGGACAATTATTCAAAACTTTATTTATATTATTTTGATTTAAATTATTTTTAAAAATTTCTTTCTTTCATTTCTCATCTCGCCATATCACTTCTTCTCTTTTCTTTCTCCAGTTATTATTTCAATTTAGGAGCAATTTTTCCCGAATTTTATATCATTTGACCATTCCTAATTGAAAAATTTCATTTCAAATTTTCTGATTGCTTACACCATTGATTCTGCACCATTTTATTTGTAGTCTTTTTGGTTAAGCATGGAGATATTTCGGAATATCAAAGTATTTTTTGATTTGAAAGATTATTTAAAGAAATTTCTCCGTATCATTCATGCAGTGCAATGAAACAAATCAATCAAATTTGGCGAAAAACAAAATGAAGCAGAAGAAGTTCATCGATAAGAAATTAATTTTTGGAATTTTCACTTCATTTTTTAAGAAAGAAAAATAGTTTTAGCAATCAAAATTGATTTTTGCCGTAGCAAAATTTCCGTTTCATAAATCTAAGCAATAATTTTTTCAGTCATCTTTCAACTGTTATCGTTTTTCTGATTCTTTTTTTTTTTTTTTATGTGTGGAATGATAATTTATCCGCGAAAAAATTTTAAGAAATTCATGGGTAAATTTGATAGAAATTGTATGAATGGAATAGCCATCCATATCTTGTATGTCCTTTTTCCTTTTCAAAATGCACAATGCTTCGTATAACTCTCTAAAAAATTTATTGTTACTGACGATAAATAAATGTACTTTTCGTCGTTTCTTTTTTTTCCTTTTCAAATTTTTTCTTCTTTTAGTTGAAATTTCACAAATTATAAATTCTTTTGTTCGCTTTTGTTTGCATATGTTTCATCATTCTTGTCCTGTTAGCTCATCAAATTTTGAAATCAATTTAAATAGCATCCCTCTCTATCCATCCTTTTCTACCAAAAAAAAAAAAAAAAAAAAAAAAAAGAAAAGAGAAAAGAAAAAAAAGAAGACAAAAAAAGCGAGAAAATTTATGAGAAAAGAAGAGTAATTTTTCCAAGATTTATTAAATTTTTGAGGAAAAAAGGGAAATATTTAATACCATTTCTTCAAAAATGACCAGCCTTAAGGCAATAAAATT